>CM019176.2:39781387-39984737 GCA_009739505.2 Apolygus lucorum
GAGTGAAAACTGTACCTTGGTCGACACAGAAGCAAAATGAATAAGTAAAACGCCTTGGACAGGCACGAGCAAGAAAAAACGTTCAATTACTTAATTAAGTTAATTAAACTTGTGAACCTTGAGCGAAAATATGGTCGGTGGGATAATAGAAAAACCTTTTTCTTTGCAGGATAGTGATCTATACAGAAAAAAACGCTGCAAATCATTGCTCAAAGGTTTATTATTTTCTGTATAGATCACCCTTCTGTATAGATCACTGGTTCTCCATCAATAGCACCTACCACCATCTGTATTCTCCCTTGACCTTCCCTCTCAAATTTCAGCTCCTGCGTTCAATAGGATTGAAAATGGCTTCGGAGCTCACTCAGCTGATCAGTGATCAGAAGAGTGAAGAAGATCTCCTCGAATGCTGAAGACGCCTGGAAGAGCACTTCCATTCAATAGGATTGAAAATGGCTTTCGAGCTCACTCAGCTGATCAGTGAGCAATGATTTGCAGCGTTTTTTACCTACAAACATTGTTTTACCTACCAATTTTTTTTTACCTACCACACCTACCTATTGGTAGGTACTACCTACCACACTATAATGGCTTCACACCTTCACAATCAAGTTTATTAGAAAGAACTAAACGCTTCACACTCGATTCGAAAAATAGAAAGCTTGATATGGAAATTTGATTACTGGTTACGCAGAAGGCAAAACTGTATACAAATCGAAGAAATGAACAGCGATCGCATTTTAGTCAGATAAAATTTGAACGGCGATTAGACCTCTTTTGCGATTCACACTCATGATTCTGTTTTATCGAAGGAAAACCTTCAAATACTCGTAGGGACCGAGCGGTTTGTCCTACAGAGCTCCGGGTGGTCTCAAAAATTTTTAAAAATTCTGTACTATTTAAAATTGGTGAAAAAACGATACCTTTATTTCGAGATTTTTGGAGCTAGGGCACTCTTGAAATTTTCAACCCTTAATTTTCACCCCTTAGAAGTGACCTACATCAACCAAAAGCTTCGCGGCACAACTAGACCCCAAATGGAGCCCATATACCAAATTTGAACCAAATCGGTCCAGTGTTGCTAAGAAAAGTGCCGCGTACGGCGGACGGCGTACGGCGGACGGACGGAAATTTTTTTATTCGATTTTCGGATTCTACGTACCTTGAAACGTAAAACATCAAATTTTGAGGGGGGGTTAAAATTTTTTTTTTCTTGCTCGATTCCAAAGGCTTATTATTGAAAATAATAAACCAATAATAAACCAATGTGTAATAATAACCAGCGTTTTTTAAAGTTTTCTTTTGATGGCTTATTTAACGATATTGAGAAAAATCCAAAAAATATTTAAAATTGGAAAACGATTTTGGTTGTAAAGATAATCGAGAATAAAGTTTGGTATTCTCCATCTCTCTCACACAACTGCCGTCCCCTTCAGCTTTAAGTAGTACTTTAGTAACATTATTTTTCACCAGCAAAAACTATAAAATCA
Source organism: Apolygus lucorum (assembly GCA_009739505.2). NCBI lineage: Eukaryota > Metazoa > Arthropoda > Insecta > Hemiptera > Miridae > Apolygus > Apolygus lucorum. The sequence continues at coordinate 39,782,878 of CM019176.2, forward strand.
TAATATTGTATACTATAGTGTTATTATTATTATTATCATAATACTTTTATAGATGTATTTTCCCCCCCTTTAAACATTCATAAAACTTATTACATAATTATCAAAATTGCAAGTTTCTTGTTTTTATTTCTTTTACATCCCTCCGAACTGTCAATAAGTCTGAGTTTTGATGGAAAAATTTGGATATCTCAACTGAAACTAACTCTTCAAAGTTGTTTCATGTACGATGTTTAAAATAGGTTATTTTGTAATTTTGGTTTATTATTTTCAATAATGAACCTTTGGAATCGACCAAGAAAAAAAAATTTTTAACACCCCCTCAAAATTTGATGGTTTACGTTTCAAGGTAAGTAGAATCCAAAAATCGAATAAAAATTTGGCCGTCCGTCCGCCGTACGCCGTACGCCGTCCGCCGTACGCGGCACTTTTGCCACTTAGCATTGACCGATTTTGATGAAATTTGGTATGTAGGCTCCATTTGGGGTCTAGTTGTGCCCCGAAGCTTTTGGTTGTTGTAAGTCACTTCTATGAGTTCCAAAATCAATTTTGAAATTTTGAAAACGCCCTAACTCAAAAAATTTCGATATAAAGGTATTTTTTTTCCTTCAATTTAAGATTCTATAGAATTTTTAGAATTTTTTGAGACCACGCGGAGCTCTGTAGGACAAACCGTTCGCTCCCTACGAAAATTCAAGGGTTTATATTGAAATATATATATATAAATCAAAACACGAGTGTGAATCGCAAAAGAGGCCTAATCTCCGTTCAAATTAGAGCTGGCCGAAATGCGATCAATGGTTGGTGATTTTTATTTTATTTTATTTTTTTTTATTATTATTATTATTTTTTTTTTTCCTTCACATTGGATGTTTGGTGATTTTGTAGACGAGTGATCTATATAGAAAAATAATAATCCATTGTGTAATAATTTGCAGAGTTTTTGGTTCATTATTTTCAATATTGAATATTTGGCTTCATTTGGGGTCTAGTTGATCCCTTCAAGGTTATGGTTATTGTCAGTCATTTCCAACGGGTAAAAAGTGGGGGAAGACATTTTCAAAATGCCAGCTCGAGAGCTTTCAATATTAGACAACAAACTATTACTACTATACTTTTTCATTAGTTTTAAATGTTCAATAATTTTTAGTATCGAATGATACCACCTAGAGATAGAATGATAGACCCAACCGTCTGCTAATGAGCAAATCCATCCAACCACTCTGTTGAAATTTGTTGATAGAGTTATCAATGGCGATAACTGTTATAGCTTCGGTATTTGATTATATTCAACAGTCCCCATTGCTCAAGGTTGGTAATTAGTAAAGTTTTTTTTCCCTCTTGCATCAGAGTCAGCAACAATTAGTTTTTTAATTGGGGTTTTTTATTAAAGGGTATTTGGAGCTAAATTCTTTCTTTTGCTAGTGTTCTATTCGGTTCCTGGGTTGACAATAAATTCGTTATCCTGTTCTTCTAGACCTCGTTGATCTTAGCAATAGAAGTTTTTCCGCCTTCTACTGCGATCGAAATAAATTACTACTGGTATTTTGGCAATACATAAGTCCACAGGTTAAGATATTAAAATATTTATGGTTATTTATATTTATGGTTTATTAAGACAATTAAGATATTTATGGTTTCGCGAAAGAGTGCAAATGCAAAAAAAGTTAATTTCCTTGAGGTATTATAAAAATAATTATACAAGGGATGATTTTGAAATAATTTATAATTTCAAGTTTCTGGCAGGGGAGAAAAACATTTTCCCATACTCTAACCCGAACAATTTTGGTTCCGTGTATGTCTGTCAATCCGTGTGTTATGAAATCCTTGTAACGGGCTAAACTAGACGAAGTTGTTTTTCGATTTAGATGAAATTTTTAGGGATTGTGCGGGTTGGCGTGTAGCTGGGTCCCTTATGAAAATCATCATCCCAGACTGATAGTAGCTACTGCACATGCGCAAACGTGAATTTCCTTGTAACAGCCATAACTTCTCACTTTTCCATCCATTTTCGACGAAATTTTCATGTATTATAAGGATTGGGGTGTAGATAGAATCCTGAGAAAATCATCGGTCCCAGATAGCAGCCTCTGCGCATGTGCAACCGTGAAATCCATGTAACAGTCATAATATCCACATTTTTTTTCCGAATTCGATGAAATTTTCAGGAATTGTGCGGGTTGATTTGTAGATAGTTTTTTTGAGAGGGAAGTGACTCTTTTTAAATTGACAACAACGCTTCGGATCGTCTGTACAATCGGCTTATCAATATAAGAAAACTGTGAGCCTCAACCACTTGGCAGCATTTTAAAAATAAATTTGCTTGGCAATAGTTGGAGAAAACAGGACTTTGAGAGGTTGCCGGAAATAGCTGCTGCGACTACATTTTGCTTTGGACTGACGACTGACACGAAAAAATCCTGCACTCCTTAGGAGAGTTGTAACTTAATTTTCTGGATATCCCTTCGTAGAATACTAGTATTTTGATTGTAAAGTGACAGGGGACCCTCTTCGGCAGACACTTTCAGTTGATGTTTATAAAAATGATGCTGACGTTCTGATGAAGAGATTTATTAGTTGAGAGTTACACTCACAAGAGATTGATTTAGCCCTCGTTCTGCGTGTATGTTCCATAAATTATTTACCATTCAATCGATGTCATCTCAACAAAATTAGAGCAGGCGTCCCGCAGGGAGATGTTCTTGGACCCCTCCTTTACTTGCTATATACACATGATGTTCCTCGCAAATTGGGAACAACTATAGCCACATTCGCAGACGATACAGTAGTTTTGGCAGTTGTAGACACAGTTGAAACCTCTACAGAAAAGCTTGAGGAAGCTACGAATGCTATTGGAGATTGGACTCGAAAATGGCGCCTCAATTTAACGAAACCAAATCCACTCATGAGAACTTCACCTACAAAAAAATTACAAATATGCCGCTGATATTGAATCAATGCACAGTCCCATATTCCAACTCTGCTAAGTATCTGGTAATGACACTAGATACGAAGCTGAAGTGGAAAGAACACGTCAAAAAGAAAAAGGAACAGCTAACAATCAAATTCAGAAAACTGTATTGGCTCCTGGGCCGACATTCACAGCTTAGCTTACACAACAAAGTGGTATTATACAAAACAGTACTTATGCCAATTTGGACTTATGGTATACAGCAACGGGGATGCACAGCTAAAAGTAACATAAAAATTATTCAAACGTTCCAAAATGAGATACTGAGGAGTATTGTGAATGCTCCGTGGTACATTCGTAATGATGACCTCCACAAGGACCTCAAAATTGAGACTATTAGAGAGGTAGAAAAAAGATACGCGAGAAACTGCGAAAAGAGGCTTCACGCACACACAAACCCAGAAGCCATCCTGCTTCTGGAAAACACTCAAGAAATCCGACGTCTAAAACGCTGCAAATTATTACACAATGGTTTATTATTTTTCTATATAGATCACTCGTCTACAAAATCACCAACCATCCAATATAAAAATTTAAAAAATTAAAAAAAAAAATCAAAAAAATCAAAAAATAAATCACCAACCATTGATCGCATTTCGGTCAGCTCTAATTTGAACGGAGATTAGGCCTCTTTTGCGATTCACACTTGTGTTTTGATTTATATATATATATATTTCAATATAAACCCTCAAATTTTTGTAGGGAGCGAACGGTTTGTCCTACAGAGCTCCGGGTGGTCTCAAAAAATTCTAAAAATTCTATAGAATCCAAAATTGAAGGAAAAACAATTCCTTTATATCAAAATTCTTTGAGTTAGGGCGTTTTCAAAATTTCAAAATTGATTTTGAAACCCTTAGGAGTGACCTACATCAACCAAAAGCTTCGGGGCACAACTAGACACCAAATGGAGCCTACATACCAAATTTCATCAAAATCGGTCAATGCTAAGTGGCAAAAGTGCCGCGTACGGCGGACGGACGGCCAAATTTTTATTCGATTTTTGGATTCTACGTACCTTGAAACGTAAACCATCAAATTTTGAGGGGGTGTTAAAAATTTTTTTTTCTTGGTCGATTCCAAAGGTTCATTATTGAAAATAATAAACCAAAAGGACCAAGCCACTGGACCTTGGATGCTGAAGTGCAACTTTAATGTAGTGAAAGTCTGGACTAACATTTGCATGAGAAATGCGTAATATATATGTGAAGTAAATATCTAGATAGTTACCTGATGTACAATACCTCAAATTTAACTAGTTGATATATTAAAAAATAAACGCTCTTAAAAAAAAAAAAACTTTCAGTTGATGTTTATAAAAATGATGCTCACGTTCTGATGAAGAGTTATTATTTGAGAGTTACACTCACAAGAGATTGATTTAGCCCTCGTTCATAAATTATTTACCATTCAATCGATGTCAATGTTCTTAACAATTTATTGAATTGAGAAGGATTAAATAACGTTCCAGTGTTTCCTAGATTGATAGGGTGCCGCCGCGTGGTTGTACAATAGACCGTTTTAGTTCGCCCGACTCCTCTCATGAATCGTGGCTTGTGCTAAGAAGAGCAAACAAGATATTTACAATTTCACGGTGAACCGGACAAAAGAGACCCCCGTACGTGTCACACAATGACTTCTCCTCTCCTCTCATTTCCTGGAACCGACAAGGGCATAGGCTGTTTACGTCGACGTATTGTAATAACATAGATCACTTTGATCATACTTCCCTTGCCCTACTTCTGGCTTAACTTCCCTTGAAGTCCGTAGGCACTTATTGCGATTAAAATATCACCAAATGCCTGGATTTTTGGTTTATTATTTTCAATTATCAACCTTTAACGATTTGGAATCGAACAAGAGAAAAAATTTGGCTCACTCTCGCCATTTACGTTCATTTACGTTACTCGCCAGGTTTACGTTTCAAGGTACCTAGGTACGTAGAATTCGAATTCGTTCGCCGTACACCGTTCGTCGCACTTTCCTCAGTTACCGAGTGCCGATTTTGATGAAATTGGGTATATGGGCTCCATTTGGGGTGCAGTTGTGCCCCGAAGCTTTTGGTCAGTGCCAGTCTCTTCTAAGTGGTGAAGAGTTGTTATTTTCAAAACCTCTAGCACGAAAATTCTCGATATAAAAGTGGATGAAATAGAATGGGGTGGCACTATATGCAGAAACCAATTATTCTTATTTCAAAGTTAATTAGTTTGAGTAGTAGAGTTAGGCCTACAAGGGTGGTAGCACGTTGCAACAAACCACCTAGCAAATAGGTACCTACCTACTGGAAGTAGTACTCGAAGGACCCTGGTATGGCTGAAATAAAGACAATGAAGAAAGGGCAAGTGAAATGAGAAAGCTAGAGTGTTTAGTTTTCTTAAGAATGGTATAATGAAAAGTAGAAAGCATGAGCACCTAGACTCCCTACCTACCTACAACTCCTATGGCCATGGAATGAAAATATTTATTCTAATTATGTATGTTACCGTGATGCTGAGGCCGTGTTGGTAAGTATCCTGTCCCAAAATTCCAATCCAGAGATCCAGAAAGTTCATGGTCTGGCAAAAGAGGGAGTGTGAAGATGTGAAATGTTGCAACACTCTTCAACCCTTGAAAAATGTCCTGGAAAGGCGGGTTTTGAGGTCCTTGTGTGCTCAACTGGTCCTCACAGTATTCAAGTGGCAGGAGAAACGGGCGGCAAACTTGTTAAAATCAATCGGGATCGCAATTTTTGGTTTTCGTTTTGAAAGAGGCTCTCACTTTTTTGTTGTAGAGGAACTGAACTGGCCTCCCACCACCAAGCGCCTGGATCATGGAAGACAGGCGAGAAAAACGGTAGATCCACCGAAGAATGTAGGAAGTTGGTAGTCCTTAAAGCCATGGAAGGGTGCCTCAGTTGGTGAAATGCCGGGGTAAAGTGGAATAGACGTGATGTCATCATGGAAGATCACGAGTTGCGAAGATATTAAGAGTAATATAAAAGAAATCCGAGGATGTACAATGCTACGAGTAGTATGATAATTCCTCACAATTCTCCTACAATACTGAGTACGTGTGTGCAACATGATAAAGTACCTGAACCAAACATTAATTTGAATTTCAAGAAGGCAGTTTTCCATGTTCTATTTGAGCAGCTGACTTCCACGAGGTTTGCCCCTAAAGTTACGTGCATTTTGCACTGGTTGGTATTCCTGCTTATGATTGATAACAGAGTCCCGCGTTCAGGGGAGAGATAAGAGAGAGAAGAAGCAAACAATAGTACTTTAGTGAAATAATGCATTGTGAAAATGAATAATAAGTGCAAAATAGGAAGTGAGACGATCGTGCATGCAAATGAAGGAATGGAGTCGTAAATCCATGCAGGTAGGTGCCATTTCTGATCAAAAAGTATTGCTTTTCACCAATTTGAAGTATAATGCATTTTTAGAATTGCATGAGACCACTAGATCTCTGTAGGGTTGGACTTACAATAAATCAGAGAATTCGTTTCTATAGCTTTATGAGGTGTACGAAAAGGCCTCCTTAGGATCCTTTTGCCGATAAAAGTTTATTAAGCACTTTCATTTCACGTGAAGCACCAAAATTGCTTCAAGCCTGATGCTTTCACCCGAGACGTCACAACATGAAATTTATTAGACATCTTTTCATGATCCCTAAACACGATAATGAGATTTTCTTTGCCTGCATCACAACGCTATCACTCTGGAGAATATGAAATTAATAGAGAATACTACACTCTCCAACTCTTGGTTGCTTTGACAGGTTCTTTATTTTGTTGTTGACAGCAACGATAAAGCTTTATTTCTTCCATCGTGTGCTCTTAGAGCACTGCTCTATCAATGTAATTTGCGATGTAATTGGCAATAAAATGATGTTTTATTCGACCTCTTTTCATCTAAACCAGAAAAGTACACAGAACACCTCCCGTACATAAAAGTTAAAACAGAGCTGCCGTGATGGTTCCATAAAAACTTTGTTTTCGTGCAGCAGATCAAAACAATTGGGTCCTTCAAAATCATTGTATCAAATTGTGTATCAAAATAAAAATGTGTATGTACTTTGATCAATCCTTGACACTGGCGAAACAAGTCGAACTTATCAAAACATCGTCGTTTGACAATGAAATTGATGATTAGGTACCTATGACCCGTCATTATAACCCAGTTTTCTCACCAAAATTCATCTGTTTTTGTTGCAGGTAACAGGAGGATTCTGCTAGTGTAGTAACGAAGGGGTCTACATGTATGTATTACTGCCTGAAACTACCAAAACCTGACTACCAAATGTCATCGCTTCAGAAAGAACAGGAGAAGTTCGCTTTAACGATTACTTATCTGATCTTCCTCTCCCCAAATCACTATCATTGGTCCCTGAAAGACTTCGTACCAAATTGCATCGCCCGTCAATGAACATGAGAGCAAACACTTTCACCATGTTGGATGGGCAGCTTATCCTCATAAACCAACACACAAAATTTGGACGAACCGAAATGGTTGAATTTACCTTAGACCTAATAAAGTCCATATTTATAACATGATCTCCATAATCATGTTTATAGTTATCAAAATTTAAAAATAACACACGGTTGAGAAATCCATTCGCGTAAATTTTTTCAAAATATGTGGTGGCACAACTGGTTCCCTACCAAATCAAAAATTTTTGGTACATGTTATACAGGTTGTCCCAGCACTTATGAACCAAGCTTGTAATCTTCTACTAAATTATCATTTAAAAATGGCAATGGTTTTCATGAGGGATCTTCACGCCAATTCGCACAATCCCTGAAAATAAACTAACTCGGGTGGGAAATGCAGAAGTTATGGCTGTGGCAAGAATTTCATGACAGATACACAGACACGGAACCAAAATTTTTCAGGAAGGTGTAAAACGGAAAATGCGAGTGGAAATTTTCATTTTGGAGGACTTTTTTTCAACCTTGAAAATAGAAAACAAAGCTTCCGCTACCTTGGCAGACACGGAAGCAACAGATGATTAGTAATCCCCAGTTATTTTTTGGTGAGGAATCCTAAGATGACATTTTTCGTCAAATTTTTGGGGATTATGGGAGTTGGCTTGTAGATAGTTCCCTATGAAAATCATCGCCCCCAGACTGATAGTTACCCCTGCGCATGTGCAAACGTGTATACACTTGTTACAGCCATAACTTCTACATTTCCCATCTGATTTCGATGAAATTTTCAGGAATTATACAAGGTAGTGTGGAGATACCGATTAAAATCATTTCCCCCAAATTGAATGTATTTTGTGCGGATGCGCAAACGTAAAATCCTTGTAACAGCCATAACTTTTAAGCTTAAATTTTCGAACAATATCCAGAGATTGTGTGGGTTGACGTGTAGAGATCACTATAATGGTAGTGCAAGGTACTTAGTGATTGATGTTTTGAGATTAACTACTATGCATCGGATCATCTATACAGTCGGGTGATTGGTACGAGAAAGCCATGTGCCACACCCACTTTGCAGACTTTTTGTTTTGGGAACCGCTATTTTTTATTGCATATTCAGATTCCACGTAAAAATTTATGAAATATGTTAAATCACGCCCACTCGATTTTTTGAGCGCAAGCTACCTGTTCAACGCGTGAGTTAATTTGGGCCCACTGGTCCTTTTTGGAGTAATTGACTGTGAACATGGAGCCCAAGTGTAATACATGATTTGACACTATCATAACGCAGAATCGAGTGGTAATATTCCTTTTTCGATTAGCCCTCATTGAAATGCAATTATTATTCAATTACCACCTAAACTCTCGGTGAAATTCGAACATTTTCACTCTAAGTTGCTACAGAACATCAAACCGAGCGACCTCACATCACACTGAGCAGAGATCATTTTGAGCAATGTTGTTAAAAAGAAAGATGATTTGATGACGAGGAACACTAAGGAAATGATTAGATTTGAATAAGAGAATTTTATATCAATTTTCTTGAATGAAGCCTGTCATTAGTCCTATCAGTCTGGTAAAAAGGGCGTTGCTGTTCTGTTGCTGTTAAGAGTGAAAAATGGTCAATAATTGTACTTGAATGAGGGCTAATCGAAAAACGGATATCACCATTCGACTCAGCGTTAAAAATATTGTTAAAACATGTACCACTCTTGAGCTCAACGGTGACAGTAAATTTCTCCAAAAACCACCACTGAGCGCAATTTCATTTAACGTGATGCGCCAAAACTATCGAGTGAGCGATGATTTTTTCATGAAATTTGACGTAGGATTTTAATCTTCTAATAAAGAAAATAAAACAGTAATAAAAGAAAGTTGGCGTGCGTTACGAGCATTTGTGCGGGTGCGCGACGCCCCAAATGGTCATATTTGGATTCCTCGGAGAAAAATTACCTTCGATTCTATTTTACTTTTTTAATGCTAATTTAAAGTGAGTTACAAGCTTTGACAACCTGTGTCACGGACTAACAGAAGGGAAATGAAAATTGAAATTTATGGGATTTAAATTTTCATCAACGGGATTGAAATTTTTGGTTATGACTCAGAATCGGATCCAGCACTCGCAAAAACCCCTCTACCTGAATTTTCGGCTTCAAAATACGAATATTTTTAAACAAAAATATGGACAGTTTGAAGCCGTGTAAACAAAACGACATCCATATTCTTGGAAAGAAGTGTTTCTCCAAGTTTAAACTAAAACTTGTAGAAATAAAAAAGAGGCGTGGAAATTCTATTAAAACGTAAAATAACAAACTTTTCGTAGTTTTGAATTTGGTCTATTTAACGAAAATTTGAAAGGTTGTAGTAGTGTTCAGGATTCTGTCGGTTACTATTCTACCTGTATTATAATACCTGACAGACCTGACGGAATTTAGAAGCTACTGATACCTACCTCCCACCCATACTTAGGACCTACCTAACCAAACCAGGCTCGTTTTTCTCGAATGATTGGATAGTACTCACAAGTGATCCTGTACAATTTACAACCGTGATGTAAAAAATCAGGTTGACCTCAGGTTGAAAAAAAACAAAAAAAAAACAAGCTTCTCAAGCAGGTATTGAATCAACGGTATCTGATTTGCCTAGGGGCGCTCACCATTACAAAGTTTAATGACTCCCGTTATTTTGGTAATTATCACCTCGCTCTGTTTTTGGTTTATTATTTTCAATAATGAACCTTTAGAATCGAACATGAAAAAAAAAAAATTAACACCCTCTCAAAATTTGATGGTTTACGTTTCAAGGTACGTAGAATCCAAAAATCGAATAAAAATTTGGCCGTCCGTCCGCCGTACGCGGCACTTTTGCCACTTAGCATTGACCGATTTTGATGAAATTTGGTATGTAGGCTCTATTTGGGGTCTAGTTGTGCCCCGAAGATTTTGGTTGATGTAGGTCACTTCTAAGGGTTCAAAAATAAATTTTGAAATTTTGAAAACGCCCTAACTTAAAAAATTTCGATATAAAGGTATTGTTTTTCCTTCTATTTAAGATTCTATAGAATTTTTAATTTTTTTTTGAGACCACGCGGAGCTCTGTAGTACAAGCGATAAATCAGAAACACGAGTGTGAATCGCAAAAGAGGCCTAATCTCCGTTCAAATTTTAGCTGACCGAAATGAATCTTCATGTTGGATGATTGGTGGCTTTGCAGACGAGTGATCAATATAGAAAAATAATAAACCAATATGTAATAATTTGCAGCGTTTTATTATCCCGGGGTCAAGTTGGACAATTTTATTTCGTATTAGGTATTGATATTCCATTTGGCAATATTCTGCATCCACTTTTCCCATCATGGGCGCAGTGGCTCAAACGGGAGATCTCGTTCAAGGAGATGGAGGGTAACGAACTACCGAAGGCTAACCACATGCTCCTGGCATCACGCTAGCAACCACTGCCTGGTCCTTTTGGAAATTTCTTATTTATGACCACCCGATAACTCGAAATCCTTGTACACCCTTCATGAGGAAAATTCAGGTATGAATTCTGATTCAGTAAATCCAGATTAGAGCACTAAAACTAGGTACGTTCAATTGATATTGAATTTAATTATTTTAAAATTACAAATCGACAGCTACATTCACAGTAGGAATCTGTAATTAAGTCCTTTTCTTGAAAGAATTTTTAATAAAGGTTTGCTCGTTTAGACTTTTTGTATTCATCTTCTTTCGTTTTTATAACTCTGTACCTACTTGGCAAAGTTTCCCTATTGCAATTTTTTCGTTTTTTTTCCTTGACCCCTCAACAAATTTGGTAAAACTTGAAAAACAAGTGTTTAACACTTAGTAACAGACGAGTTACTCAAGTTCAGAGGAGTTAAAATAACTAGATGTTCTGTGCACTACTCCGACTCTTGGACGTTCTGATCAAAGTGTGAAGTTACTTATTTTGTGTGACTATCTCCTCAATTTAGGTGGGTCAGGCTCGTGGTGTGTCCTTTCTAAATTGATGAGAGTAGGATACTATTAGAAGTTGATGAGTACAGACACGGTAATGGCGTGTTCCTTTCTCACTCACAACTTGAGGGAATGAGACCACTGTCAGGTGATAAGGACAGACACTGGTGTCCCATTTCACCTATGACTTTCTTGTAAATTCATAATTTATAAGCTGGATGAAGACAGACACTGGCTGACTCTTTCTTTCTAGCTCACAACTGAGGAATGTAAAGTTTTGAGTTGATCAAATTGTTCCATAATAAAAATAGGAGCATTAGAAGAGCAAACATAGAAATAGCAAACTAGAAGAGAAGACATACGAACTCAATTTGTTTGTTTGAGATACAAATGCTTAAGAGCGAGACCAGGGTATACAGTTAGATCTTACTAGCTGTTAGTGGCAGGTGTTCAATGACGAAATGTGCCCTGTTTTGGTCCTTATAAACAGAGGGGAAGAAGTTAGGCGTTCACCCCAGGTTAATCGTAAGGATGCCCAAGTCTTACTGGGGAAGTTCTAAAAAACGAATTTAACCACCCAATCTATCAACTACCGTTGAATGAGAAATTATTGGGAAATTTATCAGACCCTCGTGTTGGCTTTCCTGACCTAGCAAGAGAAAACCTGCTCCCCCTCCCCACACCTACGCTAGTCCTTAGAATATTTTGTCTCCGTTGGACGAATGTTTAGTCAGAAACTCGAGCGTGAATCGCATATGAACGTCCACTGTGTAACAATATAGGTTGAATTTCAGATTGAAATTCACCTAATTGATCATAAGTTAGTCAGAGGAGGGTGTGACGACCCTACCTCTTCAAACCAGTGATTAGATTAATCAGCCGGCCTGAAGAGGATATCGATTCATATCTCTATGAATCAAATATCCCCCTAGGCGTAGCTCCAACAAATCGGGAACAAACCAAATCGGTTTGTCCCTTCTGTAAAAGTAGGATCGTCACACTCCCCTCCCTAAAACATACTTCTGGGTTTCAAACAGAAGTATGTTTGAAAACAAGTCAAAGGGACTGAAAATAGCATGAAGCCTAGGAAAGGACGTCTGGAAGCTTCAAGGGAATTCCTCCATCGTAATGGTACTATTCAAAAAGAAGAAGAAGAATGCCACGAATGGGTCATTTATGCCACGAATGGGCCATTTATACATAAAAGAATAAATCAATGGAACTGAGGAGAAAGCCAACTAAATAAAGAATACGAACGACGAAACATTCAAGTGTAGTGATTGAAAAGGCAAATGCAGAAAAGGCTTATATAAAAGAAAAACGTAATTTAAATCAATAAAATGCCAGATTGGCAAAGCCTAACAAGGGAATGAGTTTAATTGCCGGATTGGCGAAGTTTAATGAATGAATTTAATTGCCGGATTGGCGAAGTATAATAAGGGAATGAATTTAACATAGAGATTCCTTCTGGAATACCCAAGAAAAAGTGGAGGGAGTGAGGCAAATTTCAGCTGGTCAAAAGCCGCATTCAGGTAATCATTATAGAAACATAATTATCCTTTGTGTAATAATTTACAGCGTTTTATTCTTTGTTTTATTAGGTACGAGGGTTGATGTGATTATGAGTATTATACGTCAGATGACTTCACTAGTACACAAAACATGACATTGTGCAACAGATAGTGATCCATATCTGGACCATGGGGAGATGGCGACTCGCCAAAGTCAGTAGTTGTAACGTTTCTCCTCTATAAAACAATATTGTTTTCGAATGGTCCACATTACGACTTCTCTACATAAATTTACCATTTAATGTTTGAAAAAATCACGGCTTTTAGTTGGCGTATCGATTTTTTTATCTGTCTTTAACGTTCTTACTGAACAAAATTACGAGAATTACCGTTTGCGACACTCTAGTGTTATCATTTTACGCCAATTTAATTTTAGATATGAAACAACACGGAACTCATAAACTGTTGAAATGTTAGATAATAAAAATAAAAGCCGACAACAACAGACTGTTCGTGCATTAAATTCGGGGCTCTATGTCAGTCTATGTGTTTGAGGTCTGCCATTACTCGATTTTCATTGATGATCTCCAAAACCTCAGCAGCTATTTAGAAGTGGGACATGAAATTAATTTGTTTGGCAATGCTGAGATTCATGCACTTTTATGAAGAGATGAAACTCGTATTGGGCAACTTTATTAGTGAAATTTATTTCTTTAGTCTTTAGGTATTTTATTTATTTATTTAGTCGTTTAGAATTTTAATGGGTCCTTCTTGTGGAACTTTTAAAATAGGTAAATAAATTGTTTAAAAAGCACTTTGTCCATGTTACGTTCCTTTAGATACTACTTTTACTTTTTACGTTACTTGAAATATATAAAACATAGGCTGTTACTGCTTCCTCACTACCGAAGGTAGGTAAGCTTTGTATTCGTGAAAGAAGTGAAAAAAAAATGTCCTCCAAAATCAAAATTTCCACTTGCTTTTCGCGTTTTAGAGCTTCCCGAACAATTTTGGTTCCGTGTCTGTCTGTCGGTCTGTCTGTGGTCAATCCTTGTCCCGGGCAAAACTATACTAACCTGTGGTCCGATTTTGATGAAATTTTCAGGGATTGTGCGGGTTAGGTCCTAGACGGTCCCCTATCAATTTCAGCACCTTCGGACCAATTGGAGCGAGTGCGCATGCGCAAACGTGAATTTCCTGGAACCTCGGTTTCTAATGAACCGATTTTGCTCAAATTCGGAGGTTAGTTAGGGACTAACTCCTAAGAGACACCCTATAAGTTTCAATCAAATTGGTCAAGCAATAGCCGCTGCGCATGCGCGAACTTTAAATTTATTGTTACAACCAAAACTCCGCAACTATTCAACCAATTTCGATGAAATTTTCAGGGATTGTGTGGGTTAGGTCCTAGACGGTGAACCGCTAAATAAAATTCTACGTTGAAAATACAAATATCATACTACTCGTGCCCACACTTACTTCCAGGTTCCCGTGTAAATTGCTTCTTGGTTCCGAGTCTACTAAGGTAGCGGAAGCTTTGTTTTCCCTTTTCAAGGACGAAAAAAAAGTTCTCCAAAATCAAAATTTTCACTCGCGTGTTAGAACTTTTTGAACAATTTTGGTTCTGTGTCTGTCTGTCTGTGTGTCTGTCTGTCTGTCCGTCTGTCATCAATTCCTTGTAACGCGCATAACTATACGAAGTTATTGTCCGATTTCGATGAAATTTTCAGGGATGTTACTGATTAGTATTTAGATGGTCCCTTATGAAAATCATAGAGAATTGTTTTTCATAGAGGGATTCATTCATAGAGGAACGGTCTCCTGTGAGAGAGATGAGGCTTCAATAGCGCAGAGGATTGAGTCTTGATTTGTGCTCTAAGGATCGCGGGTTCGAATCAAAGTCGAGGCTAAGAATATTTTGATCCAATCACATACATCTACTCACTTAATTTTTCATCCGAATTTGATGAAATTTTTCTAGGATTGTCCGAATTAGCGTGTAGATGTTCCCCTATGAGGGTAGTGGAAGGTACTTAGAGATTGGTGTTTTGAGATTAGCTACTATGCATCGGATAATCTATATAATCGGGTTATGGACACGAGGAAGCTATGTGCCACACCCACTTGGCAGACGTTTTTATTGTGTGATCAAATGTTGTGGTCTGCAGGTCAATTAATGTTGAAACCAAATTGACCCCTCATCACAGTCTCTTTTGCATCTTTCTTTCTGTCATCGAGTCAGTGGTCCACAGGTCAGTTTTGAGATGAAAATTGGCACTTCGCGTTTTTTGAATGCGCCGAACTAGGATTTTACAATGCGAATTTACACTCCATTCATCCCGCATATTATCGCCAATATTTTGGTATTCAATAACTCTTTGAATCATAATTTTTTCGCCAACTGATTCTACAGGGTGTCTACACTTTGGATGGGCATACCTTCAGGGTTCGATTTTACAAGGTATTTCCAACAAAAAATGTCTCATAGCAATTTTTGTTTAACCCACTAAAAATTCCTTTTTTTCCACTTTAAAGTTTTTTTTCGCGTTTTCGACCTTACGGCACTGATGTGGTCATAACTCCCTTATTTCTCCTGAAAATTCAAATCTGACTACACCGTTAGAAAGAGCGTTAAATTCCTAAGCTACCTAGTGCAAAATCAAAATCTTTCAACAATAAAATAGTTTAAAAAAATTAAGTCAAAAAGCCAACTTTAAAATTTTTTTCGAAACTTGACTTTTTTCTACCAAAGTTTTCACTCTAAATCCCTGCCCATTTCGATGGGCGCTCTCCGGAGAAAACATGCTCAAATTGTCAGCTTTCCAACGGTCTATTAATTTTTCTTTTCAACATTTGAATTGGAAGAGTAAATGAAGTTTGAATGACAAAAAACGTGTGTTTACCAAGAAAATCCAGTGTTTTAAGCGGTTTATAGTCCCCCTCGATTTCAAGACGGCTTGACGATTTTGGTATCATTTTTTATGTAATTTTTTACGCTGAATCCGATGGTGATACTTCCGAACGATTCCGATTGCTAGAAAATGGATTTTTCGAAGAAAACCTTAGTTTTTCTTACATAAAATACGCATTATTCGTAGATATGGTAGTGAGCACAAAGTAACACCTTTCTACTCAACCCAAACATCAATTAGCTAGAAATTTGGTGTTTTTATTGAGAAGAAAGGTGTTACTTTGTGCTCACTACCATATCTACGAATAATGCGTATTTTATGTACGAAAAACGAAGGTTTTCTTCGAAAAATCCATTTTTTAGCAATCGGAATCATTCGGAAGTATCACCATTGGATTCAGCGTAAAAAATAACATAAAAAATGATACCAAAATCGTCAAGCCGTCATGAGATCGAGGGAGACTATAAACCGCTTAAAACACTGGATTTTCTTGGTAAACACACGTTTTTTGAAATTCAAACTTCATTTACTCTTCCAATTCAAATGTTAAAAAGAAAAATTAATAGACCGTTGGAAAGCTGTCCGTTTGAGCATGTTTTCTCCGGAGAGCGCCCATCAAAATGGGCAGGGATTTAGAGTGAAAACTTTGGTAAAAAAAAGTCAAGTTTCGAAAAAAATTTTAAAGTTTGCTTTTTGACTTGATTTTTTTAAACTATTTTATTGCTGAAAGATTTTGATTTTGCACTACGTAGCTTAGGAATTTAACGCTCTTTCTAACGGTGTAGTCAGATTTGAATTTTCAGGAGAAATAAGGGAGTTATGACCACATCAGTGCCGTAAGGTCGAAAACGCGAAAAAAAACTTCAAAGTGAAAAAAAAGGAGTTTTGAGTGGGTTAAACGAAAATTGCTAAGAGACATTTTTTGTTGGAAATACCTTGTAGAATCAAACCCTGAAGTCATGCCCATCCAAAGTGTAGACACCCTGTATACGTCCATGTTACAATGAGTGAGGAAGCTATACTGCCCACCCAACTTGGCAGACATTTTTATCTCACTGTTGCATCCTAAAAGTGCACTCAAAAGAGCACAGTTCCACTGGGGAGCTCCGTGTATACCATTTCATCATAAAAGCCACGAAACCGAATAGCATTCTAAAAGCCACGATCAACGATACAGATCAGGTCAATTCGTGTGGCCACATCACTCTGTGCCAGTTCACCACCACGACGGAAGTACAAGGTATCGGACATGTATAAGTAGAAGTCAGGAAAATCATCTCTGAGTAATTGAAGGTCGGAAAATCTAAGCTATGACAGGTGTTCTGGCACCACGGTGAAACATTCCTCCTTTTCTTGTCGAGCTGTAATCCAAGGTACCTTTTCTTTCGTTTCCTGCCAAGCTATAATCAAAGGTACTTCTTCTTTCCTTCTATTAAAAGACAACTAGTTTGAATTCCCCATGAAGTGAATTTGCCATAATCGCATTCCATTTTTCGAACCAAGTTCCCTAGTTTTTGAAATTTACCTGAAACTCTTCCACCTTGTTCTACCCGTATTTACCGACCTAGACTAACGACATTGGTTATGATGAAATCAACCTTCTTAACTCAAAGTTGTACAACGAGTTACCTTCTGATCCACTGTGTTTAGACCTTGCGCAAAGCCCCTCTCTTATTTAGACGAAGGGAGGCCTGGCTTTCCCAACACATGTTCCTCGAAGCCAATCATCTGCAGAGTGACTTGGTATTTTGCTTTGGACCGAGCTATTAAAGTTCTCCATTCGTGTTCGATATGAGGTATTATTAGTCTGGTTAAGAGTTTTAAACCAGAATAATTTCCGCACCACTTCAAAATTATTTGTAAGGACGCCGAGTTTCTCGTGCCATCAAAAACTATACTTTGAAAATAAACTGCAATAAGTATGAGTATTACTCATTCGGGAATGTGCAGTGGAGAATATTGCCTTGCAATGCAATTATTCAGAAAACATGCCTTTTTCGCATATTTTCATGAAACATGGTGCTAACGTCAGCTTTTGCGAATTGTTGAGCCTTTCGGGGCTTTTTATAAGCAGGGTGAGCAATGAACCTTCAACATAGCGTTAACTCGGGGGTCCGCTATAGCCGCGGTTGCAAGGGGGCGCGTTCTTCGGTTGCGAGAGACGAACCGACAACTGCGGGAGGTCGTGCGTTCAAATCTTGCTGCCAGGGTTCGTCGCCTTCCTCGACCCAACCCAGGGTGAGGCAATGGGAAGCCATGAGCGAAATCATCAGACCGAATTCCGATCTTCCCTTAGCTGATGACGTCCGCGACGCCACGAATGGCAGTCAGACGAAAATCCAACCTGAACTGGTTGTTTACTTTACTTTTACTTTTTACATACCGTTAACTCATGAAAATCACTGGAAGTGATTGGGAATAAGTTAGATCAGTTGAGCGATAAAGCCTATGTATCACTCATTCACCCTGCGCTTCCAGCCTCGCGAGGACCACTAGAAATTATTGGAAATATCTCTGGAATGTCATATCAGCTATGTGAGTAATCGAGTTGACTGATCTCCAGTTCTGAGAGTGCCGATATTCGGTTCAAAGCCTCATCGGTTTCTGGGGCAAGTAGCAATGTCCTAGTTCAACGTAATATTGGTGACCTACCTCAGAAATGGAGGAAGGCTACCCTGAAACCACCAACTATCACATCAAGTGTGATTCGCGTTCAAGATGCACAGCACAGTAAGTTGTAGCTTGGCTTTTGAAAAATTGTGAGTATCAATTTATTGGTTGGATACTCGTCCATTATTTTCCAAAATTAAATATCTTTTTTTTTCAAAATGAAATACCTACCTATTGATATTTATAAAATCATCTGCAAATATCGAATGGTTACCAATATTCACAAATTCTGATAACAATTCAAGTACAAAATTCAAATCCCTGACACCTTTAAGAACATTAAACATCCCCGAAGAATGAGCACTAACCAAATAATAATGGCGTCGACTTGAAATAATATTGAGAAGCACTCTTTGGAGGATAAGAACTTTATTGCTACCTGATGTGACTTCTTGAGGATTTGATTCCGGAGACCCATCAACAGAAATAGGCTGAGTTCAGTGAAAACCAATTTCTTCCTGGATGTTTCCAGTTTCAACACAATAAAGAAGGCATTCGGAAATAAAGTCATAATTTGTCGCCACTACAGTTACCTCACTCTACGCTACCAATTCAAATAATTGGGGATAAGCCATTAAATGGTTTGGGGAATGTGGTTGGGGTTTCAGGTCACTGAGCTATATAGGAGCAATAGCTATGCATAATAGATAGGAAATAAAAAAATCGTTTTCCATAATGAGGCGGTATAATGTTTTCTATAACGGGAATGATAACTGCTATAGAAAGTGCAAGTGATCACGCATAGGGCGTATGTTAGATCCTTCCATTGTCTATTGAGGGAGAAATTGTGTAAAATCAGTCTGGATCCTGTGGTAATTCTCTTTGTGTTTCTGGTGGAGATTCCAAATGATCGTGAATCTAGAGACCTCTCAGACATGGCGAAAATTTGAGCGATAAGTTACTGACATGCTGGTTAGACTCTCTAACTACAGTCGAGAAGAGTGAATGCCATGTGAAGCCGGAAGGGGCCCACAGGTTGGATCACAGGAAATGAGCATACCGTTCGGAATGAACGCGGCATACTAAGTGATTTGGTTTTATTTCCAGTGAGAGGAACTCCTCTGAGGATACCTCTATGTGTGTTCCTATTCATCGCGTTCGTTTCAAGGAGAAGAATTATCGTGGAAGAAGAAGAAAGGTGCTATTCAACGAATTTCCCAACTCTCTTCGTATTTCATCAGACATCCAACCCCTGCGACTCTCATTATTGTTTTTCTCAAAATTGTGTCATCATATCTTGAAAGCTGATTCCACTATTGCGTTTCCATAAAACAAAAATCAGGTAATCATTGCTTATTACCACAGAGAACCCTCTCGATTGCACGTATATTCAATACATTTTGATTCTTACGAATTCGCCTCTAACTAGAGGTATCGTCATAACAGTCCAATTTACAAAACTATCCATTTCAGAGGATTCAATTTGCTGAAACTGGACCACTTCGAGGTTTTGTGTTCATAACCTTGGATTACGATCGTCGTTATGGTCTGTAATTAGGGGTAATCTCCTTGCCAAAAACCGCTGCAAATTATTCCACAAAGGTTCATTATTTTTCTGAATAGATCACTCGTCTGCAAAGAACACAGCTTTGCCGTTGTCAATTTTTTTACCAACCAAAGTTACTACCTACCTACTTCACAATCAAGTTTATTTGGGAGAAATAGAGAGTTGTGGTTGCCTCCATTGGGAAATTTTAATACTGGTTGCTAAGGACGCAAAACTGAGTACAACTAGAAGAAACTAACAACGATCGCAACATGGTTAGCTATAATTTCAACGGAGATTAGGCATCTTTGTTTCTGATTCGTGTTGCCCACGTTTGTCCTACAGAGTTTGGGTGGTCTCAATTGATTCCAAAATTTCAATGCTATTTCAAATTGGTGAAAAAATTATACCTACCTTTATTTCGAGTGTTCGAGCTAGGGCACTCTTGAAAATTTCAACCCTTATTTTTCACTCCTTAGACGTGACTGACGTCAACCAAAAGCTTCGGGGTACAACTAGGCCTCAAATAGAGCCCATAATATGGGCTATATTATACTAAATTTCATCAAATGGAGCCGTTTACTTTTTGTTCTCCATTATTGAAGAACATTATTATGGAAAATATGATAAACCAAAACGTTGGTCACGAACTGACTTCTCAATCGAATTACCGTATACCATCTCATGAACCGTCAACAATATCGGAAACATCCAGTCTCATATTACTAAATTTGTCAGTGGTTAATTATAAAATCAAGGATTTTTACGCCAATTATTTCGTAACATGATTGTTATCTATTTCATGTAGAACTAACTGGGCAGACTGTTCACTTTGTTATTGAGACCTTTTTATTCAAATTTTGGTTCCGTGTTGGTAAGTAAGTTGGTGTGTGAGCCAGTGAATTCTTGCAACACACTTCTTCCACTGCTTCCATTCGATTGCTGCGCCTATTTGTATTGGATGCAATCTGCCTCGAGAAAAATGCATCGATACCAACGGATTATTTACACATAAATTTCTGAGTTGGAGCAGTTTAGGGTTTCCTCAGGAAATAGAACTTCAGTGTCACGGAGAATCTTATAAAGTGTCTTGTGAAAGGTTTACAAGGAATGACCAACACTGCTGGGATTCCCGAGCGTTCTGCATTCGAGATGTGATGCACGGAGCAAGGATATCGGTCGGCCTGGAAGGTGATATTATTTGTTTACATGGATCAAGAAGGCTCCAACGGTGTTGTGGAAGGTATAGGTGGGGAGCTCCAGGATAATTACTGTGTAGTTCACCTTGAACTGGCACCAGTTGAGGTCAAATTCCTCTCTTCAGAAGCGTCAGACGGAGGCTGCCCCCCTTCGGCGGATTTGGGCGTAGCCCCACCAGGACCTGCGGCGCTGTCTACCCACCACCCCGCTCTGCTCAAAAGATCTTTCAATCTCTCCTCATCCCTCTACTTGCACTTCCTTCAATTGTTGATTAGTTAGTAGCTTATCATAATATTCTGATACATAGTTACCGAACCACAACACATCATCCTATTCTCTTCAAGCACGGTGCCAGTATAAATCCTGGTTATTAGGTATTACGAATTTTTGAGCATAGCCAGCGCCTTATGATGACTGCTGAATCTGCCCGCTGAGGATCTTGAATGTCCCATCATTTGATCGATTCTGAACTGCTCAGGTATTGATATTTAAGCCCCAACCTCATCCTCGTATCGATACTGATCAAAACGGATTTTGGACCATTAGGACCTGAGTAAGTAATCAAAGTTTAAAGGAATTGGAACTAGGTTATAACTTCACTCCAGATAGAAGAGTGAAGCAACAACAAGATTGAAACAACATCAAACAATCAGCAAATAACAACATCGAAATTCTCTTTCAATATCTCAATACTTCAATCAACTAATGAAGAGAGAATAACACACAAACGTCGGCCAAGTGGGTGTGGCACATAGCTTCCTCGTATCCTTAACCCGATTCTATAGATCAGATTCTTATGTAGCTTATCTCAAAACATCAATCTCTGAATACCTTGCACTACCCTCATAGGGGACCATCTAGACGTCAACCTGGACAATCTCAGATTTCACCGAATGCGGGGAGAAAATATGACTGTTACAAGGAAATTTGGTGATTTCGAAATGCAAGTTGGCTACCATCAGTCCGGGGGCGATGATGCCTGAGAAATTCATCGAATTCGGTTGAAAAATGTAGACGTTATGGCTGTAACAAGGAAATCAACTATTGCGCATGCAATCAGTCCGGATGCAATGGTTTCCTTACAGGACGATCTGCACTCCGATCCGCATGTCAGAAAAATAAATAGAAATCGGATGGAAAATGTAGAAGTGTTATGGCTGCTACAATGGAATTCACGTTGGCGCATGCGCAGTCGTTTCTATCAGTTCTGGGGAGATGATTTTCAAAGGGGACCATCTACTCGCCAACCCGGACAATTCTTGAAAATTTCGTCGAAGTCGGACAATAACTTCGTATACAAGGATTTCATGACAAACACATAAACACAAAACCAAAATTGTTCAGGAAGGTCTACAACGAGAAACGAAAATTTTGATTTTGGAGAACATTTTTTTGCCAACTTCGAGAAGTGAAAACCATGCTTCCACTACCTCGGTAGACTCGGAAGCAAGAAGGAAATATATTATAAGTACATGTTCATTTTTAAAAGAAATTAGAACTTGGTTACCGTTGATTTGCTGACACTGAAACTCATAGGAGACTGTGTAGGAACTAACCCTCACATCTCCTGAAGATTGTAATTTTCTTAATCGTACAATCTTTTCGTCTGGTTTTGCTCGAAAAGCTGGGTTTCCAAACCGACAGATGCACGGAACCAAAATTGTTCTGTAAGCTTTGAAACGTGGAGATTTTGATTTCGGAGGACTCCAATTTGTTTGACCTGGTGCTCAAATTCCAAGTTTCTCTTTCTCCGATGAGGAAGTAGAATAAACAACGAAACAACGATTTAGGATTCCATCTCAAAAATGTATTTCAGGTTATGAGGAACAAGTTGTGAAGAACTTGAATGAGAAAATAACCTTTTCTATTGCTATTTCAAATGAACAATGGATTGGAAGACGTTGGTAACCTTGATGAAGAAATTCATCCTAGCTGAAAAATCCACAATAACGGCTGAGTATGAGAATGAAATGCATAACAAAGACTGTAAAACCTAAAGGTTGTCGTGGATATTGGGAAGAAAGTTAACCCGAACCTCAAGTGATTCATTTTCGCTGGAAGATGAAACAACTAACTGAACGGATGCGCTGGCTGAGCAACTCTTTCGTCAGCTCCACTGTGGGCTTCACGTGTCATATCGAGTTTCACGGACTTTTGGACAATAGGTGGCTCGTGGTTTGAGTGACTTGTCTCTTCTAGTAGGTAGGTTAATACGACTGGTGCCAACAGGTACCCAACAGCACGTAACAAGTAATGGTACATACTTATCCAGAGCATCTGGAATGTGTAAAAATCAACAATCTAGTCTACCGTGCCGTTTGAAGTAAATTCATAATAATTTTAAATGATTGAAGTTGATGTTGATTTTTAATCAACTGGTTAAATATTCCGTAATTGGTATGTCAGACTTGTTGCGTGGTAATAAACTTACTCATCCTGCTGAGCAGAGTCCATCCAAGTGACGTGGAAAGATGACCATTGAGAATAGAATTAATTGTCAGGCACATTTCGGAGGTAAGACTGTCGCTGAGTAATTGGAGGATTACTTCACTGATGCACACACAACCATCAAACTCACGTTCGAGTTGCTCATCCTAACGTGCGCAAAGAAGTCAGCGCAAGAAGTTAGTGGAAGCCTGCTGTGGAGATGCGAATCTCCCAGAAAACACGCTGGATTCCGTCTATCAAGATTTCTAGGAGTTTTGCCTGGTTTTCAGCTGGTTTCAGAAGATTACTGTCAGTTGACCAAACTGTCGTATAGTTAGCTTACATTATACTCTTGGAAAGAACCAGTGGTTTGACCACTCATAAATCTTTTATTGCATCATTAATGAGGAAATCGGGCTAAATGAAGCGTGAAGATCCACCACGTAAAACACGGCTTTTCTGCATTCTGCGTTGATGGAATTTTCCATCAAGTTTCATGGAGGGAGGGAGGGAACTTTTGACGATGCAGTGTCCTCGAATCCCTTATGAAATCACCAAGTTAACTCGATTGGTCACCTGCTAAATGGTAAATTAGATCTCCATCTTCAGAATGTAAAGAGTAGACCCCAGGAATCCTTTCACGAAATCCAGGCTGGGAGCACTACCACTCGGAAATACACCACTCACTACTGATATTGCTCTATTTTACAACATATTATACCTTGGTGCCTCCAGTCAACCCGAAATTCGTATTGATATACCTTCATATCAATTGGAGCAGATTTCAACTCCAGACAAACCGATACCCATCTAACATCTTATACATCTTATAAGTACAGATAGAATACATTCGCAATTCATTGATTTATATGCGCAACAACCTGGATAACTACGCTCACATTCTTATTCCATTAGAAATCACAACCTTGAAATTCCATTTTATAGAGCATAGACAACCAGTAACTCGTCAAATTGGCGGTGCATCACATTTCGATCCAGACTGAAACATGTGTCTTAAATTAATCTGCCTTTAAATCTCGAACAAACACCTTCTTGCTTAATCTAGCTCCATTATAATTTCGATAATTTTCTCATTTGCCAATCAATGAAATATTTTGCTCATTATCTTGGTGATTTTCGTACAACATCATGTACCTATACTGTGAGCACCCGGTAGTTATTTATTTCTGATATTTCTGAGGAATTTATTATAAGTTCTCGAGTTTAATGCCGTACTGATAATTAGTACCTAGAAAAATGTTTAAATAGTAATTATTTATTTTAAAAAAGAATAGAAAAGAAACCTGATACGGTAACATTAGAGAAGGTAGTTTTCGATTGTTATAGAGATTTGAGCATTTATTTTATGGATTAAATAATTGGTAAAGTTTGAAGTTAAAATCCACCATATTTTGTTTTATTATTTTAATTAGCAAAACTTTGGAATCGTACAAGAAAAAAGTTAACCACTCTCAAAATTCGATGGTTAACGGTTCAAGGTTTACCTAATTAATTAGGTGTGATAATACTGGCTCTAGTTGAATTAATTAAAGAAATTTCACTGATTGTGTGTTTGGGACACAAGATCGTTCCCTATCAATCAATTGTGATAGATCAGTGGTAGCCACTGAACATGCGCCATCGTGAAATCCTGAATAAGTTTCACAACCTTATGCAGTTAACTTATGCAGTTTCGAGACCTTTCTCCCTACCCATTCACCGTCAGGTGTGCCTTCTACCTGGAGATCTTTCACCAGATTTTAATTCATGTTCATACGAATACGATTTTATGAGGGATCCGACTCTGAAAAGAGCACTGGAGTGATTGAAAGGGGAGGGAGGTTCATTTAACGAGTGTATTGACCCATCAAAAAAACATTGTTCTTTGCAGACGGGTGATCTGTACGGAAAAATAACAAACCGTTGTGTAATAATTTGCAATGTTTTTCTACTTGGATTTCTTTCCTTGGGTTACCCTAAAGAAATGGGTAACTGGGTCTGGGAGGCCGCCATGGTGGACGCTGCATACGCATCAGGTTAGTGTGAAAGGTAGAATTCACATACGCTGTTTTTTGTACTTAATTCAAACATTCATTTGTGGATTTTTAAGAATCGGATTGGTACCTATTGACCAATCTAATTTTAGTTTATTTTCACACAAAAAAATTATTTGGAATCGACCCAGAAAAAAATGCAAAACCCCCCAAAATTTGTTGGTTTACGTTTCAAGGTACGTAAAATCCGAAATTTAATCAAAATTTTGCTGGCCGTACGCCGCGCCGTCCGACGTACGCGGTACTTTCCTTGGTTCCCATGGACCGATTTTGTTGAAATTCGGTAAATGGGTTTTGGGTCCAGTTGTGCCCCAAAGCTTTTGGTTGATGTCAGTCGCTTCTAAGTGTTGAAAAATAACTGTTAAAATTTTGAAAACGCCCTAGCTCGAAAAATTTCGACGTAAAGGCATTGTTTTTTATCAATTTAACCCAGTAGTGGTACCATATATGGTACAGTAAGAAGGGCGAGTTTGAGGGTTGACAGAATATAAACCCAAGTGAACTTTGGACTCCCGGAGGTTCAAACATAATGTTCAGCTTTTGTACTATCAGTCCTGTGAGTTCAATCGCCTCGATCGGTCCCCTGTTCATGCTCAGTAAATTTATACTGTTTCATGTTCGACAATTTCGTCTATATGTCATCATGTTCGACGAAGAGTAAGTATTATCATTCCACTTTTATTCCCAATTGTATTCCTTCGTTATATTTTTTTAGAGTATATGTTTAGTGATACAACTAAAGCAGTTTGGGGTTTTTTCGTACTTATCACACGCATACACTACGTAATAAAACCGAGCGTACCATTTATGGTACATTGCGCACTCTGCACGTGATCTACAAAGTTGTCAAACATCTACAATAAGTTCTCAAAACTACAAAAAAAATTTTGTTATACGACGAGAGTATGGTAAGGTATTTCGGTAAATTCTACTTGAAGCAGTATATACCCACTAAGCCTATTCGTTTCGGGTACAAAGTGTGGTCACTGAATACACCTGCGGGATACCTTGTTGATTTTGACATATTTCAGGGGAAAAGTGGCTCTAGCTACACTCATGTCGAAAAATTGGTGGGTAAATCTGCTGCTCCATTGCTAAAAATGATCTATTTACAACCTTCAAACTCCTCTCACACATGCAACAGTTGGGATACGGTACTGCGGGCACTTTGCGGGAGAACAGGATCCCCAAATCTTGTCCTCTACCCAGCAATAAGGATTTTTTGAAGACTCACCCACGCGGGCACATTGAAAATATAATAAATAAGCCACATGGAGTCCTTGTGTGCAAGTGGCGCGATAACTCGGTTGGTACTGCTTGTTCGAATACACATGGCATCAACCCGTTGACCAAAGTTTCTCGGTACTCAGTTGCAAGTAAGGCTCAGATCCAAGTCCCCCGCCCTGCACTTCTGACGGAGTATAATAAAGGAATGGGAAGTGAAAACCGAATGGATCAGAACGTGAATCTATACCGTATCCAAATGAAGAACAGAAAATGGTTCTGGCCGTTGATTACCTGGCTGCTGAATGTATCACTTCAAAACTCCTGGATATTGCATCGGAACGCAGGTACCTAATAAAAATATAGCTCAGCTGGAGTTCAGGAGGGCTATCGCAATTTACAACCTTACAACCTTACAATTTACAAACTTACCACAATTTATAAAACTAAGAAAGAAAACGCTGCAAATTATTACACAATGGTTTATTATTTTTTCTATATAGATCACTCGTCTACAAAATCACCAACCATCCAATATAAAAAAAAAAATCAAAAAAAAAAAAAAATTCAAAAAAAAAATTAAAATCATCAACCATCGATCGCATTTCGGTCAGCTCTAATTTGAACGGAGATTAGGCCTCTTTTGCGATTCGCACTCGTGTTTTGATTTATATATATATATATTTCAATGTAAACCCTTAAATTTTCGTAGGGAGCGAACGGTTTGTCCTACAGAGCTCCGCGTGGTCTCAAAAAATTCTAAAAATTCTATAGAATCTTAAATTGAAGGGAAAACAATACCTTTTTATCAAAATTTTTTGAGTTAGGGCGTTTTCAAAATTTCAAAATTGATTTTGGAACTCTTAGAAGTGACCTACATCAACCAAAAGCTTCGGGGCACAACTAGACCCCAAATGGAGCCTACATACCAAATTTCATCAAAATCGGTCAATGCTAAGTGGCAAAAGTGCCGCGTACGGCGTACGGCGGACGGCGGACGGACGGCCAAATTTTTATTCGATTTTTGGATTCTACGTACCTTGAAACGTAAACCATCAAATTTTGAGGGGGTGTTAAAATTTTTTTTTTCTTGGTCGATTCCAAAGGTTCATTATTGAAAATAATAAACCAAAATGCGTTTACACAGAACGATGTAGTTAGTAATTGAAACAGCGTATTTCAACGTAAGAACTATTATGTTTTGGGATATTTTTTCTTTCAATATATATCTACTGATACTAGGAGCAGAATTATATTTACCCAAATTTGAATAAACCACTTTGTTCCAATTTTATGTCTTTGATTCGTCAAAATTGCCACTCTTCTAGTCGTTCTGGGAACAACGGTTCATACTGCCTTAAGAGTGGGCAACGTACCATAAATGGTACACCTGAATTTACCTCAATTAAATTGTATTCAAATATAGGTAATACCAGTTTTTTCATTAGGAAGATTCTTCTAGATGGAATCCATTAGAAAATTCGACTAAAATGATCGGAATTGAATTAAGGCCACTACTGGGTCAAAATAGTTTTGAATTTGTAGAATCGAATGAGACCACCAAGAGCTCAGTAGTATAAACCGTTCGTACTCAATGATAACTTAAGGAATGGACTTACGATAAATCAGAAACACGAGTGTGAATTGTAAAAGAGCCCTAATCTCTTTTCAAATTTTAGCTGACCAAAAAGCGATCGTTGTTTGTTTCTTCGAGTTTTACTCAGTTGTTTCCTTAGCTACCAGTAATCAAATTTCCTAATGAAGACACCCCCTCAACTCTTCAATTCTTCGAATTGAGTGTGAAGCTTTTAATTCTTCCAAATTAACTTGTTGGGAGAAATGCGTGTGAAAATTTTTATTTTTGAAGACAGTTTTTTTTAAGTGAAAAAAATGCTTCTACCTACTACCCTGAAAAACTATTGTCATCATCAGGAATACGAGTGCATCTGTTCATCTATTTCGTCGAGCCGATTCGTTCGTTCATTTGTAAAGAAATTACAACAAACTGAGGCCTTCTAACCAAGTTTGTGAAGTGTTTTAACCAGCTGAGGACTTTAATGATGGATTTTTGAATCGAAAGCGCATGGCAAAGATGGATGATACCTGAGCAAGCATTGACCATCCCAATCAGTAGGTAGGAGTGCCGTGGGTGGCGGTGCGAGATTCCTGGGAGCAATCAGTCGGTCCCTCGTTTATTAAAATCGAGGGTGGCGAGCGAAGTAGGGCGCTTCTGGACCGTAACGGTATTGTCCTCATTGTAGGCATCAGGATACCATCTACGTGCAACTTGTTCGATCTACACTCCATTATTTATCCAGTATCTGAGTATTACAACTGGTGAGCATTCGAATGTCACTTCAGCGAAATTTCTCCAGTGAGTAGGGATGGCATATCGAATGAAATATATCGATCAAACGATATATCGTCAATGAGATATCGATACCTTCGATATATCGGAGAAAATATGTCGATATTTCGATATATCGAAGAAAATATATCGATTTTTCGACGTATCGGAAGATCTACTTTAAAATGTCACATGTGAAGTAGGTAGGTGAATTTAATAGTTTTAAAACAATATAAAAATAATTTAGGATGACATTTATGGACATATCGGAGTATCTACTAGGAAAAACTTGAAGAAGTAAGTAAGTAGGTGAATAGAAAAGTTACTAACATCATTTTGAGGGAATTATATCGATATACTCGACATATCGGAAGATCTATTTGGAAAAACCGTGTGAAATACGGATTAACCTACTTTCAAAAGTTACTGGGTATGAATGATCGAAATTCATTGTTTAAAAACTGGAAAAAAAGTGCGAAAATGTCATTGCAATGTTAAATTAATTTATAAATTGACAGGGGTATTATAAGTACCTATAATAGGTACTGTGGACGATCATGATCCTTCAAAATTGAAAATAATTGTTGTGAAAACCTGCTTCACTTCGTTTAGTAGGTAGTTTTAAGCTGGACGAGCCTCCATTAATTTTGGCTTCAGTCAAGTATTTGAGCCTTGAGAGCCACTGTAGGTGAATACTATGTACACAATAATGTCTGAGCTGAAGTCAACAGTCTGAAATCAACCCATCAGTAGGTACCTTCAAAATTTGGAATAAAATTACTTGATGTTTTTACAAGTACAGGCGTCCCTTCTCGTCCATTCATTTCAATATTTAATTTTTACTAAAAAAAAAATTTTTTTTTTACTTGAAAACAGGTCGCGATATATCGTTAAATATATCGATATTGACCGATAATATCGGTTCTCTATATCGATATAAATATATCGATATATCACACGTAATATATCGATATATCGTTGCCATCTCTACCAGTGAGGCAGAAGAGTGGGTTTTGTTAGTTAATTGTTGACATGAAATCGGGTACCCAAAAGGGATGGTTGTTTTATAATTGCTCTCACAAGAGAGCCAAGTACTTACTGATCAGTATTGATTGATTTTCTTATCCAGTTAATTATATGAAATAACATCAAAACAAGGCGATTAGATACACAATAACATTGATGTAGGACTGATTTATTGATCGATCAGGTAGGTACATCAAAAGATATCGACACATAGTTGAATAATTCGGTTAAATACCTTAATACATCTCTCTTAAAACACAGTTAAATATTTTAAAGGCTTCAATATTACTTCACAATTGCTTATAATGTAAGTTTGGATACTCTTATGTCCTGACTGATTATATACCCAATGCACAGGATGCTATACCAAAAATAACGAGTTGATTACCTAATTCACTGCAATTTTTGTTAGAGGTTTTACGACTCTCGTTAGGGTGCATAAACGTGTTTTAACACATCAATGTATGGTATCAAATTTTTGACATTTTCATGTCTTTGCTTTGGCACATAAACTGAAAAATCGTCACTAAAACTTTTGCTCACGCGACCAATAAATAAAATGGACTCACTGTGTTGCGTAGAGAACAATCAACTGTTTTGATGCTTGGGTACATGAACTAACAACCTTACTTCACTACATTGTTGTGTAGTGGTTGACAATAAGAAAACACACATGAAAATGTCCCAATGTGTTGCAGACTCGTATGCAAGCATTTCGAATCGAGCGTGAAGCATTTAGTTCTTTCTAATAAACTTGATAGTGAAGATGTGAAGGCAGTATGGTGAGGTAGGTAGTAACTACCAATTTTTTAAAGAGAATACTTTGTCAACAATGAAGAAGTGTCATAGTAACTATGACGTTGTTACGTTATTACTTTGTTGTTAACTGTTAAAAACACTGCAAATTATTACATAACGGTTTATTACTATTATTTGTAAGGATCACCCAATAAAAACGGAAAAAACGAAAAAGATTGCACATGATCAACTAAAATTTGGAGCATTTCCGACAATGAATGACGTGTGCGATTCACCGTCGTGTTTCTACCTCACCATTCGTCCAATCCACAGAACCAGGGAGATGATCAATCTTGACAGAAAACTGTCAATTACCTTCTAAAGTTGAGGGGTATGTGGAGGCAGAGGGTTTAGGGCTACGAGGGGCCCTTGTGTAATGATACATTTTACAATAAACGCGTAATTAACAAATGTTGGTTTGTCTGGGTAGTTTCATTCGTTTCTAAAAACTAACTCCCATGATTTGATGAAAAATCGTCATGAAATTAATCATCCTCATTAGGTGAACTGTTGATCACACAGAACTCTGGGTTGTGCCATGAAATTCTAAAAATACATATAAGGGTACTGATAAAAATTTAAAAAAACCAATAAAAATACTAGTAAAATAATACCAATAAAATACATATTAATAAAAAACACATCTATATTGAAAATGTTCGAGGTAGAGCTTTATGACAATTATTTTCCCCCGCTTTTTACTCATTAGACTTGACTGACATTAACCAAAACCTTCGGGGCCCTACTAAACCACAAATGGAGCCGACATACCAAATTTCGTAACAAATTGGTCCTTGTGTCCTGTTTGTAAGACTTTTGGATTCTATTTACCTTAAAAAGGGTAAACCATCGAATTTTGAGAAGAGGTTAAATTTCTTTGCTTGCTCCATTCCTAAGATTCATTATTATTTAAAATATAAACCATTTAAAAGGTCCAGTTTTCAAAATGTAGGGTCCGAAAACGTGTTTTTGGAGGCGTTTAGGTGAAAAGCGATACCTTGAACATTAAACAGTAGGTAAATCAATGTGAGATTTTTTATCTCATAAAAAATGTTCCTAAAGACTATTTTTCATGAAGTGAAGACGAAAATAATCGTAGTTTACAAATTAAAAATAAGTAAAAATTAGTTGAAATATTTCTTAAAAATTAGCTCATTTCTTCGATTGTAATATTAATAAAAATTTTATTGATGGGCGAAGGGACTATTTGGTGGTCGATTCTAACATTACTAATAGTTTTGTTAAGAAAAATTCACCAAAATTTAACAAAGACGAAAGGAATTTATCTGAGATAAGCTGCGAATAATCGTAATATCATTTACTTTGGAGAGCCAAATCAAAATAATTACTACATCCCACTTGTGAAACACCGTCGAGGGGATGATAAGCCTGTCTGGTCGTGATGGAATGTCGCTTACGTCCTAATCCCTTTGAACCATGAAGTAATTATCCCGGCTCAACAATCCCCTTTCAACATTCACGTGAAATAATATTCAGGAAAACACTCTTTCGTATAAAATATTACGTTGTTAATCAGTTTATACTCGAAAACGGTGAATCGATGAGGTATTTTCCTGACTTATTATTATTACTTTGACTGATTATTGGACGATAGGAACATGATTTTGGGGATTTCTTCGGTGAAGAAACAGTGCATTATCATGGTTAGAACAATGGATGAGATCATGATACGCCTTAAATGTCCTAAACGTAATTTCCCAGCCACAGCCCTCAATAAAAAACGAGCCTATGAGTCTGATCAATGAGCTCTACTGATAGTCACCTGCCTCGTCGTATTCTAATGGTGTGTTCGTTATGAAACGTAGCGATGACTCCATCGCTTATATTACAGTCATGTTGGGCATTAGGAACAGATTCCCCGTAATGTTTTTCATAATACGTAATACGAATAGAAAAAAACTGACCAATCTATTTGAGGCAATAAATAGTTCCGATTTCTTGTATCTCCAATGACCATGTCGTAGTCTAATTTTAACCAAAAAGGTACCTACATTTTGCATTGATTCTTATTGGCTTTGTATATTCAGGTTTTTCTTTTCTTTTGAATATTGTATAACACTCGATGTTTATGTCAATAGAGAAAGAGGCGCATAGCTTCCCCATGGTGTGTTGGTGATCGGAACTAAGTACCAATTAAGAAGAAGCAAATTAAGTTGGAAGCAAAATGAAGAGAGACTTCTAGAGGGCGAAGCTTTGGAACAAAGAGACGTATTTTTATAACCGGTATGCGATAAAACATGACCCCCTACAGCACCCATAAACGTTCCACCTACCCAATGTAGAGCATATTCTTCAGGGCAGTATCTAAACATTTGGGGGAACATAAAACTACCAAACTGTCATTTCATACCCCAAGGTCAATGGTTATTTACGTTAAAAACGTTATTTCGAGCTCTCCTCCACCTCTTGGTTATACCTCTCCAGTATGGTAGGTACGTGCAGACGTATGTGCAGATCTACGTGCAGAGAACTTGAACATGACAAGAAAAAAACCAAACAACTGGAATGGGATTTCATCTGAATCTCTACGAAATCGTTAATGTTACGTCTCAACGTGACATCCTAGGTAAACTATGTAAACAAACCAACAGTTTGTGAACTTCTAAGTTTCCAAAATTGACCAAGCCGTTGTACCTTATATAAGAATTTCCTGAAATTTTACTTCCATACTGTAGAAGTTTGGAGAGCAATGTATTCGTGCACCAGGTCAAAAATATTGGGTCCATCTTCCATCTGTTTTACAGCTTGTGGTAATTTTGTAACAAGCTTTGTAATTGTGGTAATTCGTTATGAGTGTGGTAGCTAAGGCATGACATAACTATTATGAATAAAGTTGAGATGTGGCAGAGAGTGCTTGCAAAAATAAAGGTATATAAAACTAGAATCTACTGTCCTTGATATTCAACCCATATGTACGTAACTGTGCGGATCCTTGATAATTCAAATAAAAGATAATACTACCCAAATTGAAGTAACACGCGTGTTGACACCATATAACTTTTTAAATATTCAAATAAAGTTTATTGACAATTAGTCAGACTTGACTGTACCACACCACCAAAATCAAACGTTTTACTAGTTCTTCGTAGTTCAGAGTTTTCTGAACAGCTCTGATTCCGTGTCTTTCAGTCTATCCGTCGACCATTATTTGTCCCGAACAGAACTACGTGAAATCTAATTGAAACGATTTTGATGAATTCTAATGAGATTTCTAGCTTACTTCCTCTCCATCAAAGGCAGAAAAGCTTTGTCACGTTAATGATGGCATAGCAAAATGAGGTACAATCCTCCCTCCATCATTCCTGGGACAAGGTGATTCAATCTTGTCCCTCATCCCAATGTACGAGGTAGGACCCTGAAACCAAGCAGCAAGATGGACATTACTGCTGAGTGCTGAAAGTGCTAACACAATACTTTAATGTAAATATCGATGTACAATACCATAGATTGTAGTGGTGAAGTATTTTTTGCTCAGCCATGGTAAGACCCAGGTGTGCACCTCATAATTCTGCCCTTAACCTACTAGATGGCTGTTCTCGTGATGAAGAATGGCCAGTATGGCGTGAGCCACACTTCAACCAAGCACAACGAGGTTATCGTCCTGATTTCTTGGTTGTAACACTAAGAGGAGCCTTCATTATTTGTCTCAGTGGTCTCTAGCTCTGGCCAGAGATCACTGGCAGTGAACAATGCTGCGAAAATTCAGAAGTATGGAGGTGACGTACTATTAGAGACTCCAGCTGCACTTAACATACAGCGAAATCAAATAAATGTGATTGGGGCTACTATTACCTATCGAGGGATATGACATGGCAAGTCAGGCAAGGATCTTATTCGGTCTGGTAACCCACTGTATATCCTGGAGTGGATGACCACGTTTGTCTGGTCTGTATTCAGGGCTACGGCCAATCGACGGCGTGCCACGACTCGAGCTAATGGGCCCCGTGGGACTTGGAGCTGAACTCAAACCCCATGGAGAGCCGTCTGATGGCATAGCCAGAAGAAGCACAATCCTCCCTCCATCATTCCTGAGACAAGGTGATTCAGTCTTGTCCCTCACCCCAATGTCCGAGTTCGGATCTTAGACCCTGAAACCAAGTAGCGAGATGGACATGACTGCTGAGTACTGGTACAATACTGTGATGTAAATATTTATGTACAAAATCATCGATTATATTGGTGGAGTATTTTTTCCCCAAATCTAAATGGTACATCATACAGGTCAAAAAAAAGTGGGTCCCCCTAAGTTAAAATTATCACTATCATTTTATGTTTCACAGTTTTTCTTAACAGCTTTGGTTTCATGTCTGGTCGAGTACTAGTTCTAGAGTTATCCGCGAGAAATTATAGTCCAACTTTGATGAAAATTTCAGGATTGATGAGGGTTAGCCTCTAGACGGTCCCTTATGAATTTCTCCAAAAAGGACAAACAACAGCGT
This sequence comes from Apolygus lucorum, assembly GCA_009739505.2. NCBI lineage: Eukaryota > Metazoa > Arthropoda > Insecta > Hemiptera > Miridae > Apolygus > Apolygus lucorum. The sequence continues at coordinate 39,818,321 of CM019176.2, forward strand.
TTAGTCTTGATCAAACACGATTTATCGGAATCTGATGGCCCAATCGTACTTAAATTTGGAGGCAAGTTTGAGGCTGATTTATTATAACCGTGATCAAATCAGTGGGACTATGTGAAAAATTGGAGAACCATCAATGACTGTTGACATAGGAAACCATCATCGTAAAAATCAACCAATCAGTGATTGAAAAATCATTGAACATAATTAACGCGCAACTTCTCAATCGCGTTCATGTTTGAAAATCTGGATTAATAATAACATGAACGTGAAAATCATGATTTATAAAAGGAGTTCCCAAGTGGGACTGCCATAATATCCTAATAAAAAATCTTTTTCACACTATCGAATTCTGAATGACCATGATTATAATAATAAGGAGGAAGCTCCTCTACCCACCCCACTTGGCAGACGTTTCTCAAACATGACTCAAGGCGATAAAGGTATTTTCGTTTCCTCGTGCATGTCGGTATTTCGTGCTATCGCATTATGATTAGACCGTGTTCACCGAAGGCAGTCCTTGAACTGACCTTACCAAGGTAGATTTTCTCCTGTTGTCAGGTTGACATCGTATTTTACTGCTTTCTGTATTTTTGCCACCCAACATCAGAGGGTGCCACCGTAACGTTTGACATTGACTTTTTTGAAACGAAAAAAGAGAGGAGACTAAAGTAATGCTAAAAACTCTGACTTTTTTCACTTTCAAAATTTTTTTGTGTTTATGAACTTGTCTCAGTAAAACGGCCCTAACTCCCTCAATTAAAGAATCAACTTCATACTTGATTATACCGTTGGGAGGAACGTTAAATTTCCTATCGTTTTTAATATCACACCACATTTTGTTGCTCACGTTAGATTGGCAAAAAATCTCATCATTTATCACATCAAATCAAACATTTATTAAGCCTCTGTAATCCAGAGTGGGATTACATGCATGTAGCCTAAAAAATGAGCTAGAATATCAGCTTTCAAATTTGTATATAGAAAATTCCAGTTTTTCTTTTTTAAATTCGATTGTAAATATTTTTCAATATACCTACAATTCGAAAGCTGAAATTAAGGCGTTGTGTGTAATCTCACATTGGATTACCGAGACTTAACCCTTAGTATCCTGAGGTATCTTTTTGTAAGGCCGATTTTTACCTAAAACAGTTTATCCACTTTTAAACTAAAACAGATAGCCGTTGGCTATCGATATACTCCAACTATCGATTGTGTAGCAAACGTAATATTAAAAACAATTTTTTTTTTTAAATCTCGAATTCACGACTGTAACAGGGCTTTTAAGGTACCTTCTACCCCCATTCCTTACTTTGTAAGGTATTAGTTGGGTTTCCTAGGCAGAGATTCCGCAGCCTAGGGCAGTACAGATATGGTAGCGAGCATAAAGTAGCACCTTTCTACTCAATAAAAACATTATCTTATCTGTGTCATGATAAAGTTCAGTATTATGAGTCTCGAACATCACTTCTTAGAAGTCCATGTTTTTATTCGGAAGTATCATCATTGGATTCAGCGTGAAAAATTACATAGGAAATGATACCAAGTCGTCAAGTCATCTTGAGATCGAAGGTGGCCATACACAAGTGTTAAAAAATTAAAGTTTGCTTTTTGACTTGATTTTAATGTTTTATTGCTAAAAGATTTTGGTTATGCACTAGATAGCTTGGAAATTCAACATTCTTTCCAACGATATCCTCTAATTTAAATTGACTTGGTGAATAAAAGAAGTTATGACAGTTTTGATGACGTGAGGTCGAAAACATGAAAAAACATCTTTAAATTTAAAAATAAACATGAAAAACAAGGATTAAAACAAAATTGCTCAGAAGTTTTTTTTTGTTTTTGTTGGAAATACTTAGTAGAATCGAACTCAGGAGAGCCCAACTTGAGTGTAGAGTCCCTGTATAACGTACAAGACCAGTCGTATAACGTAATAGTTTTATTGATTTTTCAGTATATCCATATTGTGGGGAAGTGGCTCGGTGTAAAAAAAAATCGATTTCATGTAATGATCCGTTCGAAGCGATTCAATCCCAAAAATTGCTTTCTGCTAATGAAATATCTGCGCAGTTGTGTTGAATCGTGCAATTTCCTTGTATCATTCAATTTCCCACTCGCCGTGGGAGGAGTTCAGAAGGTCAGCTCAGAACGTGAGTGGGAGAAAACGATTCGAACGGGCTTCACAATACCTGAAGGACGTTTAAACTGAGAACTGAAGGTACAGTCGGATACAGGGCGACTCACGCACTCAGAAACTGTGTTTTCGACGTAATAAGCAGAGTAACAATGAACACAGATGGGTTTTTGTCGAAAATTTTAAACGAAACGTAACAGACCATTCTAACAATGTTTTTCTTAATGAGAATTTATACATTTCTTAGAAAGACGACAGAACGAGTTGGAGTCTGAATGACAAGATGGCGGCTCGACGTGAATAATATCCTGTCTCATTGAATGAGGCTGGAGAGTGTATCTTGTGTTTGGAAATTCCATGGAATTGATGGTCTTGGCTGAGCATACCCTACTCCTTGGTCTTTGACCCTGGAGGCTTCTGGGGAGAGTTGACATCCTCTAGGGCAGGGGTGCTTAAACGGTCGATCGCGAGTGCTTTTTGGGTAGATCTCGAGAAGAAAAAAAATTTTAATAAGTAGGTAGGTAACTAAACTACAAAAATGTATTACGTAATAAAATAACACTGCTTGCGGCAAAAGGTGGCTTTATCAAAGGAACGCGTATTATACATCAACAAGTTTTGTGTTCAAAAGTTTTAAACACGGAGGAAATTATGGGCATTGCAACAAAAATTGTGAATTCCATCCGTGCACGTAGCTCTCCATCCAACGGCGGCTCTTTCAGTTGCAGTTGGAAGATAGGGAGTCAGCTTAACACTTTTGATTTAGTTCTTCACACGGACGTCAGGTGGTTGAGTCACGGAAAATTCCTAGAAAGGTTCCAAGAATTATTGCCCGAAATAACAGCTTTTCTAGACGAAAGATGTGATGACACTCAGATTTTGAAAAACGAAAAATGGCTAAATGATTTGGCATTTTTGACTGACATCACAATGCACTTGAACACCGTTAACTTGGAGCTTCAAGGTAAAGGAAAAACTATTATTGAGATGATTAGCGCAGTAAACGCATTCAAAAGTAAATTGCAACTTTTGATAGATCAACTGAAAAGAAAGGATCTGAAACATTTTCCGTCTTTTAAAGCAAGGATTCCTCAGTTGAATTATGATACGTATGAGGCTGAATTATCAAATATTTTGGGACAATTCGAAATGCGTTTTTATGATTGCAGTAAATTGGAAAATATAACATCATTTAAGAGTTATCCTTTTTCATGTAAAAACATTGAGGAATTAGCCACTGAAATAGCAAGTCAGTTTAATATGAACTCATGTTCTGTTGAAAATGAGTTGGTGCAGATTATATCAGATATACATCTCAAAGCTACAGCATCTGATAAAAATTTCTGGTGTTTTATATCTGAAGATAAATATCCGAATGTAAGGCAAATCGCCCTTCAACTGGCGGCATTTTTTGGGTCAACTTGCTTGTGCGAGTCTGCATTTTCTGAAATGAAGATAATTAAGTCAAAATATCGCAATCGACTAACTGACGATCATATGTCATCATGCTTGCGTTCAGCACTCAGTGGTTACGTACCATCTTATGAAAAGTATGCTGAGGACATGCAGTGCCACGCTTCAACATCCAAAGCCACTCTTTAGTTAAGTTTAACACCATATGTAACTCTTTTGTTTTGTAACAACCAATAAACTCGCAATTTTGAATAACTATGAGTTTTTTCATTGATATTGTAGAGAAGAACCTAACTAAACCTAACCCAAACCTTGACTAAAATAATGTACCTATATTGTGCAGAAAGCTAATATCTATATATACTACGGTACGCCTTACCTAGGTAGGGAGGGTGTATCGTGTATGTACGACAACCCTGCATCACACACACTTGCAGTCTCTCAGAGTCGATCGTAAGTAGTCTAAAAATATTGAGGTAGATCGCCAGCAGTTCAAATTTGAGCACCCCTGCTCTAGGGCTCGTCCCTTGAGAATGTCTCTCGGCATGTGAGTTCTGCTCAGAACTCGGGTACCGACCTGCCTTGTTGGTAGAACTTTTGCTAGAAAGTTCAGCCTAACCTTGGGTGTTGTAGACAAACAGGTACTCAGGTGAGTAGACTGTCATGACCAGCTCTCCTGGGGCTCCCGGGTTGTGACTTCCTCCCACTCCCTCAACCACCCACAGGGGTGATACGAGGTTTATCTATCTGCTTGCATATGGAGGGAGTTGCGCAGCCCTGTTAGGGATTTTGGATTGGCTCTCCTTAAAACAAACGATAGTACCAACCTGCGCGAAATCGAAAACACCGAGCACTTCATGACTAGGTCCCCGATTTTGGCATACTTCAGGAAAACGTACCTTCGTAAGACTTACGTATCAAGATCCGCACTTTTTACGTTTTTAAATGGAAGAGAATGAGAGTCTTTATGTAAGTAAGTAAAGGCGGCCTGGGAATCCACCCTGATTGAGGAATTTAATTATTACTAGGAATAATAAAGATACTTCAATAAATAGGAACATTAAACACCAATCCAAACATACAGTCGTTTTTGGCAACTTTAATCCATTCAACGGTTGTTGCGAGTAACTTAAGTTCAAGTGTAAATAAATATTTAATAAAAGTTAGTTTATTATGTAGGTGAACTCCGGCTGAAGGTAACTGTAGGGTACCTACCTACAGTCATATTTATTTTCAGTTTTTAATTTACTCATTTAGTTATTTATTTAAACCAGTTGACCACATGTCAATCTGGTTACCTAGGAATTTCAAACAATAAAAAATTGCATTCTCTTCTCGAAACTCTTGGAGTCAAGATTATTGCGAATATAAAATTTCTTTCTAAGTTAAAAATCTTATAGGAGTGGTTAAGGTAATCTATAGTAAAATCTATAGTAACTATTACCATAGCCCGTGCCATGTTACTTGGGAAAACAAAAATATAAAGATTTGATTTAATAAAAACATGTTTTCATTCATTCATTTCTTAAAGTGACTTATTACATATTTAAGTGGTATGATATGGATCAATCTGATGACATGGTAGATATCAAAACTAAACTATCCAAACAAGTGCACAATCTAAACCTAATTACCTAGGTACTTACCCATATTGATATTTAATATTTTAAATTCGCTTATTTCATTTTTTCGAAAGTTAGACAATTTTAATTTTTGATTTCAATTGTTTTTAAAAATAACTTAAACGTCACACATTTTTACACAAAAAAACTGCAAATTATTATTTTTCTGTATAGATCACTTCTGCAAAGAAACTTTGTCACTACCTACCTACTTCACAATCAAGTTTATTTGGAAGAAACAAATGCTTCACACTCGATTCGAAGAATAAAGCGAATTTTTGGGTGCATTCATTAGGAAATTTGAATACTGGTTGTTAAGGACGCAAAACTGAGTAGGTACAACTCAATACTAGACATTATTGGGAGGCCATCCTGGCTACGGCTTTCGACGAACAAGGCCGAACATTGACGAATCTGCTTTAAAACGACCGCATTTTAGTAAGCTAAGATTTAAACGGAGATTGGGCCCTCACAGAGTTGCGACAGTTCTCACAAGGAGCGAACGTTTGGTCCTACAGAGCTCCGCGTGGTCTCTAAAATTTTTAAAAATTTGATACTATTTCAAATTGGTGAAAAAACAATAGTACCTTCCTATTGAAATTTTTGAGCTTGGGTGATTTCAGAATGTCTACCCTTATTTTTCAACCTAACATCAACCAAAAACTTCGAGACACAAATAGACCCCAAATGGAGCCCATATATCAAATTTCATCAAAATCGGCCCGTGGGAACTAGGAAAAGTGCTGCGTACGGCGGACGGGCGAAAAAAAATGTAATCGATTTTTGGATTCTACGTACTTACCTTGAAACGTAAATCAACAAATTTTGAGGGGGGTTAAACTTTACTTCTTGGTCGATTCCAAACGTTCATTATTGGGAATAATAAACCAAAACACGTTTTCAGAAAAGATTTGAATTCGTTACTATCTCCAGCACAGAGTGAAAATACCTACTAGTTTTGTCCAAAAATCTAATTTGAGTGGACTCAAATTCCATTTATGTGTAGAATTTTCTTCGATGAGAGGTTTGTCTGTCATGCTGGTGACCTCATTCAGCGTGGGAGGAATCGAATGTCATCGCCCTCGTTGCATCTTCTGCATCATCCGCATCTCATCTTACGTCGGACAATCACCTGCGACCAGCGGTCGAGGCGGCCGCCCCGCTAGATTCCCCGCGTCGAACAGTGAAAGTAGCCTTCCCTACTGCCCTGTCTGCGGTTCGGGGGTTGTCTCTGACTTGCCCAGTTTTCTGAAAGGAAATTCCTAATGGAATTCCAGACACCCGTCTTCGCTTCCTGATGACCAGGCTCTGTGGGTGGCTGAACCACCGGTTTCTCCATTACTCGACTGATCGGATGAGATGACTTGTCGGCTGATACCGAAACGACCGAGCTGGTCCTGTTTTTTTTCCTTTTCTCCGTCAATCGCCATCCTCGTGACCGAAATAGTGTTGCGTAATGCTCTGACTCGGTCAAAAACATTATAACCAATGGAAATCATCGAAAAAAACCCTCAGTTTATGCGAAAATTGTATATAGCCAAAGCAGCTGTAACTATCGACGAAGCTGAAACATACCTCTGGTTGTGAAGAACCAACATTCACCTAAACGTTTATTTATCGTATAAACCAACTTCGATTTACCTAGTGGATTTTGGTTTAACATTTTCAGTAATAAAATTTAACCCCCCCCCCTCAAAATTTGATGTTTTACGTTTCAAGGTACGTAGAATCAGAAAATCGAATAAAAAAATTTCCATTCGTCCGCCGTACGCGGCACTTTTCTTAGCAACACTGGACCGATTTGGTTCAAATTTGGTATGTGGGCTCCATTTGGGGTCTAGTTTTGCCGCGAAGCTTTTGGTTGATGTTAGTCACTTCTCAGGGGTGAAAATTAAGGGTTGAAATTTTCAAGAGTGCCCTAGCTCGAAAACTCTCGAAATAAAAGTATTGTTTTTTCACAAATTTTAAATAGTATTGAATTTTTAAAATTTTTTGAGACCAGCCGGAGCTCTGCAGGACAAACTGTTCGCTCCCTATGTGTACTTAAGTGTTTTCCTACGATAAAACAGAAACACGAGTGTGAATCACAGAAGAGGTCTAATCTCCATTGAATTTTTAGCGAACAAAAACGCGATTGCTGTTCGTTTCTTCGATTTGTATTCAGTTTTGCTTTCTGAGCAACCAGTAATCAAATTTCCTTATGAAGCTCTCTATTTTTTGAATCGAGTGTGAAGCGTTTAGTTCTTTCTAATAAACTTGATTGTGAAGGTGTGAAGGCAGTATGGTGTGGTAGGTAGTGCCTACTAATGGTTGGTAGGTAAAAAAAAAATTTTCTTCTGTATAGATCACTGGTTCTCCATCAATAACACCTACCACCACCTGTATTCTCCCTTGACCTTCCCTCTCAAATTTCAGCTTCCTGCGTTCAATAGGATTGAAAATGGCTTCGGCGCTCACTCAGCTGATCAGTGATCTGAAGAGTGAAGAAGATCTTCTCGAATACTGGAGACGCCTGGAAGAGCACTCATTAGCTTAGTGTGCACCGAAGCCATTTTCAATCCTATTGAACGCAGGAAGCTGAAATTTGAGAGGGAAGGTCAAGGGAGAATCCAGATGGTGGTAGGTGCTATTGATAGAGAACCAGTAATCTATACAGAAGGGTGATCTATACAGAAAAATAATAAACCTTTTGGCAAAGATTTGCAGCGTTTTTATTTATTTAGTAGGCTGGCAACGTTTTTACCAAAAAGTAATCAATGGATCTTGTAACCTAGGCTTTTAGTTGCGATGTGTTCTCTATTAGATGTTCTCGATTTCTTAATAATAACAATACCTTTGAGACATCAAGAGGTGAATGAAGTGACGAGCAATTTGAAAAGCAGACCCATAAAGAGCTAATTTAAAACAACAGAAAACAAATTCCTAGTAAAAGGAAACAGCAAACAAACAAAACAAGGCTAAAGCATGTTCTATGTTTCTTGAATTTTAGCCAAAGGCTCCTAGCAGTAACCACCCGGGGGTCCAGGGGGCTTGTCCCCTGGCAAGGCCCGAAGGGGTGAGTTTTTTCCAATGATATTCTTATTTATCAAATATTATTAACATAACAACTGAGCACACAAGGAACCAATCTTGTTAATTTACTTTCAAAATTTATTTGAACAGTTAGTAGAGTCAACAGCGTCGTCAACGTTGGAGACGGAGGATGGTCCCCTATGAATTGAAAGATGGTCTCAGAAAGTGAATAATATTGCATTGTCATCCGATTTATACATGCATGCGAAATTTCAGCTCAATCGGATACCGGGAAGTGGATCAAATTTAACTTGAAAAGTTCATTAATGACAGGCAGACAACGGGGCAGGTGAAACTAAATAAAGGCTTTTAATAATAAACCATGTTCAATATCAAATTCTCGGGTGAATCTGTGACTCCTACGCGAGACTAATCCAACATCCAGCAAACCCTCACGCAAGTCCTATTCGGGAAAGATCCGATGTGTAGTTATGTCGGGGAGGCCATCGGCTCACCCTGGTTCATTATTACGGGTCTGTCCATATGTGAGCCCTACACGTCCAAATCGGCCCGCATTTAGACTGGAGCCCGTGGGCTCGGACGATTACTCCTGAGCCGAAGCTTGAAATGACCGTATCTGGAAGAACGTGATTGAGGAGTAGGTACACACAGACACGGAACGAATTAGCCCTCGTTGGGTTCGAACGCTATCACTCAAAGATCAATGCTCACTAACGATCTATAATCACTAGAAATTTCTTTACGTTTTACTTCTCTTCCTTTATTAGTGGAATGAGTAAATAATGAGTCCTGAGTAATATCATTGTTTAATAACGACTATTTGATTCAATTACACCTGTCGTTATGGATTAGGTAGTACTGAAAAACGACTCCCGATTTGGGTGGGGAGAAAAGCCTTCTCACTAAAAGTAACGTGGACATGTTGAATGTGTTGGTTCTAGAATGAGTACGATGGTCTGTTCACTGATTCAGTAAAGTAAATTCTTATTATGAAACATAATATTCAACAAACTTCTAACATACAAGCGAGTATTGAAACCTATCTGGACATTTTTTATTTTATTTTTTTATTTATAATAATACGGGCAAGCCCAATTTATATGATAAAAAAACGTGATACAAAAATCCAAAACTACTGTTAGAGGGAAATGAATTAAAAAAGAAATATATACTATTGACAGATGAATGGAATTTAAAATAAAACAGGAGTTGAATATATTAGTGGTTTGAGTTGTGATGAAGTACTATGGAAAAAGTCAAAATCAGGATGAAGATGGAGAAGAAGATTTGCTGAACGGCGGATACGGTTTAAGGGGGAATTTAGTAAATAATTTGATGCTGAAAACGGAACATGGAACAAGGTGGGATGGCGACTGGTGAGACGAGGAGTGGTAAACTGGAACTTGGCGAGAAGAGACGGGCAATTGATTTTATCATTGAGCAGTTTATGCAGGAACACCAAATCCGCAAGTATCCTTCTTTTATATAGTACTTGCAGTTTACAGGTCCCTAACATGTTTGGATAGCTGAATTCGTCGGACGGAATTATCAGTTTAAAACTCACGTATCTCAGAAATTTATTCTGTACCCTTTCCAAGGCATACCGGTGGATCGAATAAAAAGGGCTCCAGACCGTTGACGCATATTCCAGTTTTGGTAGAAAAAGGCCTTGTACAATACAATTACCGGCTTAACGTCGGTGAATTCACGGGTGTGACGCTTCAGGAAGCCCAGCGTTCGCATAGCACTGTTCGCCACTGCACCAATATGTCTGGAGAAAGAGAGCTGGCTATCGCACAGGACTCCCAGGTCCATAGTCTCAGTCGCACGAAACAGAAGAGATCCTTCCAGAATGTATGGGAACTGACATATGCTTACCGAACGATGGAACGTAACCACAGAACACTTCCCCGGGTTAAGTTGTAAACTGTTCTCAGTGCACCAAACACTCAAACGAGCAACCGCCCGCTGCAGGATATCACCGTCAAGTGGAGACTCGATAAGCCGGTACAGTTTTAAATCATCCGCAAACAACAAACATTGAACATCCGGTCCCAGGAAGTCAACCACACTTTTGATGCCCAACAGGAAGAACCAAGGCCCAATATGGCTTCCTTGGGGAACTCCCGACGTTGCCACGAACGAAGAAGAGACGACACTCCTCACTCTGACGCACAGTCGTCTTCCGACTCGATCCAACGCAACAGTGAGCCAAATATTCCAATTGAATCCAGAAGTGAAAGAAGGTGACCGTGGGATATTTTATCGAACGCTTTAGAAAAATCCGTAGAGACAAGGTCTGTCTGACATCCTCTTCGAAAACCGTTCATCACATAATCCTGAAATTGCTGGAGATTTGTAACTGTTGAACGACCGCGAACGAATCCGTGCTGCTGCTCAACAATTAATGGGGCAAACCTGAGGGAGAACTGAGCAACTACCAACTTTTCCATCAGCTTTGGAGTGGTAGATAGAGAGCATACTGGGCGATAATTAATGACTAGCGACTTGTCTACAGATTTGGGGACGGGAGTGATAAAGGATGATTTCCATCGGTCGGGAAAGTGGCCAGATACCAGGGACAAGTTAAAAAGAAAAGTTAATGGGTAAGCGAGGTATGGCGCACATTCCCTCAGCAGAATTGGAGGAACCCCATCTGGACCCATACCCTTTCGAATGTCCAAGTGCGAAAGCTCATGGAGAACGTCTTCATATTTTATCACAATCAATCCGACTGGTGAGACATCACTGACAGGAAAAGTCGGGGGCTCGGTAACAGGGGAATCAAAAACACTGGAGAAATATTGCGTAAACATCTCAGTAATTTGATGAGGATCGGATGCAGAAACCCTCTCAAAGGTCATATTGTTGGGTAGACTATTTCCTCCATTGTTGTAATTGAAATAGTTCCAGAATGCTTTAATATCATTTGGGATGGAATTTTGCACTTCTGACATATTATGTTATTCGGCTCTGGAGCTGTACAAAGAAATCGAACGTCAAGGAATAAGGTAAATAAGGTACTCGTACTAAGGGTCATTGTTAAAGATTAAAGGAATTTTTTTTTAATCGATTTTTAAAAATATTTTTAAATTCATTTACACAATGTACTGAATCGATTGCTCCTGGAATTATTTAAAAAGGACATCGGGAAGCAGGCTAATAATACGTTGAAAGTCGGACATCTCAGTGTATAACAGCGCCATAGGCAGGGCCGTCTCCCTCCTCCACAGCAATAATGCCACATACTTTCCAGCTCACTAGTTTGAAAAGGGGGTCTCAAAAGTGAGTTTTTAGTCTCATAATTATCATAATCAGCAATAGTTTATGATAATTTTCTCTTGGAAGATGATGGCGTGAAAGCTGAGGCAGGAGTACTAACCATATACACTTCTTCTAGGTTCACATTAGGGACATGTTCCACTACAGAGTTGTCTGGGTCCTCCTGAGAGGTTTTTGAACGACCAGATTCTATAGAAAAACGCTTACTTGGTGGTTTCCTGACAATTTTCTTGAAAATACGTTTTGATCTCGGCTAGTTCACTACACTACAACAACAAATCACACAGCAAGGTTATGATAACAAAGCCACACAGAAGGTTTCTTTGAATCATGGAAGGTTTAGATGATACATGGGTACTCCAAAACCACAGATTTGGACAGAAAGAACGACATGAACGGGCGGGAAAGTTTGAATTTCGAAATTAGCCTCTACTGAAAAAATTACATTTTTTTACCAGTAAAATAATAAACCGTTGTAAAATAATTTGCAGCGTCTTTTGGAAGAAGTTTTTTTCCACGAGAGTGTGGAAACTCTTCAAGAGCAAAGGGGAAGTTCACCTCAACAGTGTTGGCCTCCCCAGCATTGGGGCTACCAACCAAAACCCAACTCCCTCTGCTTAGGACTCACCCCGGAACCACTTGTACAGTATCACTTCAGGGTGACCCTTTTTTTTGTGCCAAAAGGCTGCTCCTACTTTTGCTCTCCAGTCTCATCTGTCCATCAATTCTATTCCTCATCTTATTCCTCCCATATTCCATCCAGCTTTTTTTGCTTTGAGGACTGCTGTGACAAATACTGCCTGCTGATTCACACTCGTGATTCTGCTTAATCGAAGGAAAACCCTCGTAGGGTACTCGAAAGGAGTGAAAGTTCTGTCTTGCAGAGCCCCTGGTGGTCTCAAAATTTTTTAAAAATTCAATACTACCTTAAATTGGTGAAAAAACATTACCTTTGTTTCGAGAGTTTTCGGGCTAGGGCACTCTTGAACATTTCAACCCTTAATTTTCACCCCTTAGAAGTGAATCAACCAAATTTTGGTTGATTTCAGTCACTTCTAGGGGGTGAAAACTAAGGGTTGAAATGTGGTTTTAAAGCTTCGCCGCACAACTAGACCCCAAATGGAGCTCATATATCAAATTTCAACAAAATCGGTCCATGGTTGCTGGGAAAATTTTTTATTCGATTTTCGGTTTCTGCGTACCTTGAAACGTAAAACATCAAATTTTGAGGAAGGTCAACATTTTTTTCTTGCTGGATCCCAATGGTTCATTGTTGAAAATGATACCTAAACCAAAATTTATTACACGATTAGATAAGTATTTAATTTATTACTTGATTTTATCATCTAATTTTTTCGCTGAAACTAATGACGATATAATTGTATATTTAACTATTGCTGTAAAAACTACCATTAAACTTTAAAATCGGTTTTGGATAATTAACTTTAGTATCTTTTTCTTCTAACTTTCAATCTGAACTTGTTTATAACCAATAACAAATTATGAGCAATTCAACATGGAGTGTATTAAATAGGAAAAATAACGCTTTTGGTTTATTATTTGCAATACAGAACCGAGCATGACTTCCTATAAAAATTAGGTGTCGTGGGAGAGTAAACGCCTCTATTTTTCACTATCTTTTGAGGTCCATCTTGGAGAGTGGTAGGGGATCGACGTTCTGACGATTCTCGTTAATAATGAAATAATTTTGATCGTCGAAACAGAAAATGTAAACTTATTATCAGAGCTTTAATCTAATGTAAATAAACGGGAAACGATGAAAATATTTACGCAACAGTTTATTATCGTACAAGGTTTACAATCAAGTTTGTTTTGACATGAAGTACCTACCAGCAAAATATCGTTATCCCAACGCTGTGGGTGCCTTCAATACAAAATTTGGTTCTTGTTTGTTGAGTCACAACTGAGTGACATGAAATGGCTCTCATCTATGAGTGAAAGTTCAATAGCGGTACACACTGGTGTTTCTTTATTTTATCATTCGTCCAAACCATAGAGTAACAGCGACAATAATCCAACTGCCCAGTCAACGTTACGCACTCTAGTGAGAGAACTGTCAACAACCTTTTAAGGATGATGGATGATGGTTCACAGGTAGCTGCGTGTAATTTTGATTGATTCCACAATCAACGCTCATTTAACGATGGTCCTGAGGATTTTCAAAATGTCTGTATTTTAAATTAATGATCAATTTGGTATGGAAATCTGTATTGATGTTTATCTCCCATTTGTTCGGGAATGCAATTGAAGTAGGTGAGTATAGTTATTCAAAATATTCTTTTCATTTATCGACCTACGAGGTAGCGTGACCGGTATTAAAACTACCCAATTTCATAATGATGAAAGAATATGAAAAAAAGGCACATCGAATGACAAGGAGAAGACGAACCTGATCACCGCAGAAAAGAGAGACTCTAATGAGCGTCGATTTACCAATTTCGGCAGTATAAAACTAGAAGTTGTCAGAATCTAAAAATACCATCTTCAGAGATATTCTAGATGACACCAAGATCAAGGACCTCCACAATTGATGAATGCAATGCATTTTTCTGGAATAATTTCATCCACTGGAGGTTTTTTTTTCTCTCTGCGTTGAATAGGAAGCTTGGACATTGTTTACACCAAACCCGAATGTGCGGGAGCCCATTCCCAAGTTTTGCCATGTCCTGAAACGTTTTTTCGAGCAAATCAGTGCCTAATGCAGGTTCTCTGCTGTGCATAATTATGACAAGACAAAAAAAAAACGCATTTTTTTTCTCGTCAAATTATTATTATTATTATTATTATTATTATTATTATTTTATATTTTTTATTACCTGTCTATCATCCGGCCCAGGCGAGGAATTTTGCTCTGCACCTACAGAAACAACGAGTATTGCACGTAGTGAGACCCGCACAGCACCAACCTCTGCAGAAAACACCCCTTTTCCTGGCAGTTTCTCCGTCTTCCTCCGAAGTTCAAAGACATAGAAACGATTTATTCTTACTCAGGAGGTGTTGAGGAGCAAAACCTAAGGATTTTTGTTAAATGCCTCACAGACGAAAATATTCAAGAAAATCGATTCTTCAACTTCAAATGATTGGTTATCGAAAAATATCGCATCGATCGTGGAACTGAAGTTACCTGTCCGTTAAGAAATCAATAGAGATCGAGATTCAACATTGATTACAATATTAAAATCGAAATTAGACTGAGAAGCAATCGAAAACCAGTCATGTTAGATGTTTTTCATGATTACCTGTCCATCGACCCGCACCTGAAACTTAATTTCTCAGAGATTGACAATTGAGGTGGTTCTCAGGAACAACCGGATAAAGTCGACTTCCTCGAATTTCATTGCACGAGACACGCCCTCCATTTAGAAATGTCTCGTATTGCAATCCTACAATAAATAAAACGGTTCGAATATTCATTATTTACGTGAACTTTGTTATGCTTCCTCACTATTGAGTGTAGGGTCCTCCAAAATAAAAATGTTCACATGTACTTTGCATTTTTTGCACTACTTTGTTCTGATTTTGATGTAATTTGATGGGGTATTTCTGCCTTGATTTTCATCGCCGTCAAGCTATGAAATATGCATAGTTGCGTCTACGCACGCTCAAATGAGATTTTGGATATTAGAAACTGAGAAATCATTGAATCTACGTTAACGCGTGCGCACAAAAACAGTGTCAACTCAAAGAGGACGCATAAAAGACAAATTCACTCTGAAAATCGAGAATTTCTGATAGGTTCATTATAATAATACGTACCTACTGTCGAGCAAATATACAAATTTTCCTTATTGTTCCGAATTTTTTTCTTTAAGTGAAATTTGCTGGTTTCAATGGGCACAGTTGAGGTGAATGAAAATGAAATCGAATTATTGATTAAATTTTGTACTGTATTAATATTCTATTAAAGAATTAATATATTTTAGTGAGCAGTTTTGTCCTTGTTTTGTTATTTGTAAAGCTTCATTCATGAAGTATAAAGCCGTGCTTTGTGACAAACATCTTAGTATACCATCTCGTTTGCGCTTCCTTCAATGTCATGTATGGTCGGTTTTTTTGTACGGGGTTGAAGCATGGACATTGAAGGCTTCCCATTTGAACCGAATCGAGGCTTTCGAAATGTGGTGTTACCGGCGAATGCAGCGTATTTCATGGGTTCGTAGGATGACCAACGAAAATGTTCTGCAATTGATGAATACGGATCGAAAACTTCTAACAATTGTTAGAAGGAGAAAGGTTCATACGTTGGTCACCTACTCCGTGGAAATACTCATTGCTGCAGCTGGTGTTTGAAGGAAAAATCGAGGGAAAGAGAAGTATTGGGCGAAAGAAGACCTCGTGGTACAGCAACATTTTACAATGGACAGGACTCAAGTATCACGATTTGAAAAATAAAGCATTGAATAGAGATGAATTCCGACAAATTGTCGCTAACCTCTGACTTCAGAGAAAGCACTAAAAGAAGAAGAAGTTTTGTCCCAAAATTAATTCTTTATATTTGACTATATCTTTTCTCGATGTTTTATATAGTTATTTTACTATAACTGACAGGGTTCGACCCAATTAACCAAGTAAGAGTTCCAAAATTGGTTTTGTGCTGGAATGCTTGTAAGGGGTGTTTCTCCGGTCTTTCCATCCTTGGAGTCCTTCCAGGTTTGGCAGGATGCTGAAGGCAGCAGTGACTTAGCTCATGTTGAGGGGTACACTCCACATTTTAGGTAGGTAGATACCTCCAATTCAGCGAGTAAGTTTCCACTTGGAAAATTTCAGAGACAGTGGCAAGCACTGTACGGTCAAGGTCAGAGCCAAAATTGTTACTAACTCAGGGCCATCGGAAAGGGGGGGGGGCACTCAGGGCCTTCCTGGCTGAAGTCCTGTGAGTAAAGGCCGCAGCACTAGACACCTTTCACTTCCTATTTATCAATTTATCTATCTTTCTATTTATGTTTACTATTTATAGTTTACAAGTGATTTTTCAGACTGCGTGCTTGGTGGCACCAACATATACAATAGTTTTCGAATGGCTTAGTCTCGAACAGACATAGACCCAAATTTGTTCAAAAAGAAAGAGAAAATTTTGATTGTGGACGTACAAAATCTTTTAGATTGGTCGCACGAATTCAGCGCTTCCCTTTCTTCGATAGTGAGGAAGTAAAAATTATCATCCTTTCTCTGCGAAATCATGTATTACCTCAACAACAATCTCCACAAAGTGGCTATCAATATGTAACCGGCTCTGCAGGCACCCACTCAAGAACCTGACCCGCGATTATTTTGGGAAGGGGCTGTAAGCAGCTGGTGGACCTCCCCAGCCAGATTCTTTTGGGTGAATTGGGTCAGCTCCGATCGCCTAAATGAGTGACTTCGACCAATTACCTGGCGGCGGCGAATGTTATGCAATCTTCGGATTCCTTTTACTTTCACTCATAATCACGATCCTCCACTGAGTCCTTGTCAGGCCCATTCAACACTCGGCACATGCTCTACTTGATTTGAATCGACCCGTTTGTCAAGCGAAGCGCTCTTCGATGTTTTCGTCTTCACGCATCTCGAATTACGGCAAATTGAGAGCTTGTCTCGTGAATTAATTGAATTATGTGGTGTTTTGAGGTACCCAAACAATGAGTGGTCGGCATCCATGAACTATCGAACCAATGGCAGTGAGTAGGTTATAAACATAATAATAATAAGCTTTATTCGTGCTCCTACGCAGGTATGAATGCTTCCTCAAAATATCGACCTAATATAGACAAATGTAAGTTAATTTTATCATTACGAATAAGATCACTTGCGATGAGATTGTGGGAAACCATTTTAATAAAAATGGAGTTGAGTAGAACTTTGTCCATTTCCACGAAAATAATGAGTTGCAGTTAAATCGATTTCGAAGGTTAGGTCATCATCAGTAACAAACAATAACCTGTTATTGTTTATAACTGTTTTTCCACGGGAAGAATGAACTACGCGGAAACGAACTACTTAATCAACTTTCAATACTTTATTAACAGAACTAAAACGGATAATTTAAGATAAAGGACAGCACAGGTTGTTTTAGTTGAAAAACGTAGAATGGTGTAAGTTAAAGATGGCGGAGACGATAAGATGGATAAGAAGAGCCCAGAACATGAAGGCACGCGGCCACCTAGATCCACCTCGCAGGAATACACTGACAATCATTTTAGTATAATGAACTATCAAAACACCAATTTAGTTCCTATGCTGGTTCTAAATTATGAGCTATTCATTCTATGTTCATCACGAAAAAGGTAAGTACTGTTTGCAGATTGAAAGAATGCGGGTGGCTTGGTAAGGTGTCCATGAGTATTACAGTCCCAAAAACATCGTCCTTCTTCTACCTGCCACTCAAGCCAGAAAAATGAGACCGAGGGTTGTTGACTTGAGGGTTTTTGACCAATGATGAAGTGAAAGGGTTGGTTTATTACAGGCCTTTGACCTAAAAGCAATGGTTCCCAATTCTAAACACTACTACTGAGAGATCTACTATTGAGATGGGCCAAACTTCAAAGATCGACTGTACTGCTAATTTGAGTATGAAAATTTCTCTTACCAATTTTGTTAACCATTTGTTTTTCCAAGTTTTTTTTTCGATCTCAATTCGTGTTTTTGACCCTGTCACTGAAATTATCAAACTAACTTAATATACCGTAAAAATGTAAAAATAAGGGCATTGTGGGAACGGGCGTCAAATAAATCAATTATCCACCATCATTATGAATTATCTACCTCATCTACTGAATAGGGTGTGCGCCTGGGTAGGAAAAACTGCTTATTGTTATTTTTAATCTAAACTAGACCTCATTTTGAGAATTTTGGCACCAACCGCGTCCTTCTAGCGTGAGTAGATCTGTTTCTATGAATTTTTAAAGTTTCGACCGTTTATGACGTCACAGTGGGCTGGGGGGTCCCGCCCAGGCGAGAGGGGCGCGTGACGTCATAAACGGTCGAAACTTTGAAAATTCATAGAAACAGATCTACTCACGCTAGAAGGACGCGGTTGGTGCCAAAATTCTCAGGATGTAGTCTACTTTCGATTAAAAATCTAAAAAAAATCAAGGCGCACACCCCATTATGACTCGAGTATGCTCTATGCCCGCATTACGAAAGGGGTGAGATATGGAGGCTCGGTTCTTTCCTCAGCCCGACTCACCAGGCTACCTAAGATTTTGGAACAGGTAGTCGTCTTTGATAGCAGGTATGCCCTTCGGGAAAGTGGCCATCCGCATTCTTTCAATCTGCTAACAGTACAGCAGTTAAGTTGCACTAGATCCCAGTCCCGAGTAGGCGTGGCCTCCTAGCGGCTGGTCATAGAACTAACTACGCTCCTTTTGGGCGTGGCCTATCTTCCATGACCAAACAATAACAATAACGGTTAGATAACTTGTTATTGTTGATAACAATAACGGTTAGATAACTTGTTATTGTTTATAACAATAACAATTGTTTGATACTGATGATGACCTAACCGTCGAAATCGATTTAACTTGTAACTCATTATTTTCGTGTAAATAGACAACGTTCTACTCAACTCCATTTTTACTTGTATCATTACTGAATTCATATGGTTGGTCATCGCTGACGACGGAGTGCGATTTGACCGTGTTCGCTGCGGCACGCGTCCTTTGATGGTGATTCTCGGACCGGCTACAACGGGGAGGTCGTGTGTTCGAGTCTCACCGCCGAGGCGTGATTTCGTGCGTCATGGGCTCAGCACTCCCCTCTTAACAACCAAGGACGGTGAGGAAATGGGAAGCCACGGGGGAAATTCTGATCTTCCCTTTGGAAAATAGTTTACTTTACTTACTCACTTGAACAAATAAAAAATGTAGGTACGTTTCAAAACAAAAGTACAATGCTTCGCTATTTACATAAATTATTTTAATATCAAATCAACCAAAAAACAAAAAATTGATGGGAACTCGTGTGTCTGCGACTCGTGTGGATACAATGAAGATTTGAGGGGCAGCCCGGCCGAACCCGGACCCACCCACCATGGTGTCTCCCGGGGTCCCCTCCTATTTCTAGGCAGGCAGCCCTAACCATCGAGCCGTATTGAGGTAGAAAATGAAGACACTGCAAATTATAACCCATTATACAAATTATTATTTGTCTGTATACATCACTCCTTTGGATAAAACGGGGCTTTTCCAATAATACCACGACCGTACTAGCAACAATAAC
Source organism: Apolygus lucorum (assembly GCA_009739505.2). NCBI lineage: Eukaryota > Metazoa > Arthropoda > Insecta > Hemiptera > Miridae > Apolygus > Apolygus lucorum. The sequence continues at coordinate 39,838,022 of CM019176.2, forward strand.
GCTATCTGAGAGCTGTGGGTGCCTTCATTACGAAATGTGTTCTTTGTTGCTAAGAAAGCACAAATGAATAAACATGAAACTCTATTCAAAGAACAATGATCGCGTTTGAACAGAGATTAGGCCGATTTCCGTCAGAGAACAATCTTTTGGAATTCACGCTCGTGTTTCTGAATTTTTGTAAGTCCAACCTCTCTCGTAGAGAGTGAACGATTTGTCCTACAGATCTCTAAGTGGTCTCATTCGATTCTAAAAATTCAAAATTCCATTTAAATCGGCGAAAAAACAATACCTTGGTATCAAGAGTTGTCGAGCTAGGGCGATTTGAAAATTACAACCCCTCTTGCGAGTTAATGACACTAACGTAGAGCTTCGAGGCACAACTAAACCCCAAATGGAGCCCTTGTATCAAATTTCATCAAAATTGGTCCATGGTAACAAAGAAAGAAGAGAAACGAAAAGAAGAAGAAACTAAGTACGGCGAACGGACGGATTTTTTTGAATTCGATTTTCGGATTCATACGGATACAAACTACATAATCTTGAAACGATAACCGTACAGTTTTGAGAGGGGTTACATTTTTTTCTTGCTCGATTCCAGTGGTTTATTAATGACGATAATAAACAAGAAAACCTCATGTTAACCAACATGTGACTGCCTGAGGGCGGTATCGCAGGCCTCGATAATGTTTCGGGTAGGGCCGCTGGTGAACCCCGCTCTACTTAAGTGGGTGAGGCAATAAGTAGCCTTGAGTGAAATCATCAGACCCAACTCTGATCTCTCCTTTGGAAGGCAGCTGATGGCGCTCGCGACCCCTGGAATGGCAGTTGGATGGAAATTCAAACTGTTGGTTGTTTACTTCACTGTTATACTTGATAAGTTGTAAATTTGATCTATCAAGGAAGGAATGAAATAAAGGAAAGGAAGGAGGGAAGCAATTGACTTAATCGCTAAAAAGTTAAGGTGAACGATCTGAGTTTAAAATTCAGTTCGTACCCTTCTTGAAAATCATCACAAAAAGGAGTGATATATCTCAAAAACACTACATGTAAAAGTGAAAGGTGAGAGGTACTAAGGTGTCAAAATTATCAGAATAAAATCGACTTCAATTCAAAGTCGCCTTTTAACAACACAAGGCTCACTAGATTTGAATGGTCGTTTTGTTTACGTGAGGTCCTGAACGCTGGGAACAGCACGCTTCAAAATTAGGAGAAAGTTCCAGTTAATAGACCTCGAACATTAATATGGAAAACTAAACTTAACACGAGCAACAAACAACAAGAAAAGGTCGGAACTAATTGCGAGTAGGTATCTTTCCTCGGTGTAACCAACTAGCTGGTCTGACGGAGCTATGATTACCAACACGAAGGTGAGTGGATTTCACCCCAAAATGTCAGTTTAGTGAGACCATTCGACGATCGTGATTATAAACCAGAATGAAATCAACACGTTCAAATGAAATGAAAAATAAAAAGAGCTGGTATCAGTAATTTCCAAAATCTAGGTTGTGAAAGTGAAAGGTGGATTCAGACTGAACGTGAAGGGATTGTTTTAAAAGTTTCGAATTTCATCACGATAAACATTCAATGGATGGATAATAATCTTTATTCGGAATCCTTTTCAGGCAAGAATACTTCGTACAGTACACAATAATAATTTCATAATAGTTCCTAATTGTCGCATCTTAACACTTAAAATAATTTTATTACAGTTATATCACAGGAAGAAAACCAAGTAAAACAAAAATAATCGCATAATAACACCTAATAATAATAATTTAAATACAGTCATATCACAGGAAGAAAACAAAGAAAACATCAATTCATCGCAGGAGGGGCACCCAAGCATTCAGTTCCCCTTATATTTACAAGAACAACAGTTATATCACAGAAAACATCAATGTATCACAGAAGGAGCACCCAAGCATTGTATTCCAATACAAAGACTTAGCGAGCACGAGTACGTTTATTAATTTTCCTCGGCTGCCTGTAAAAATAACTACCTATCTAATATTACGCAAAAGACAACTACATTTAAATTTTACACAAATTCATTACACATTTTTATTTCTTCATATTACTTAAGTCACTTGTATAATACTCTTCCAGGTTGTAATAAGGTGTTTCTGTCAGGAAGGACTTAAGTGTGTTCTCGAACATCTTGTTAGAAAGTTCACGAACTTCGAGTGGCAGCTTGTTGAATAAGTTGATGGATGTGTATTATATTGCCTTTGAGTAATAGCGAGTCTGCAGAGTGGTATAGTTATATCTTTTCTTCTTCTTGTTTGATGCGAATGAGTGCTTTCTCGGGTTGACATTGAACTTCTTTTTATATAGCAGCATGAAACAAAGATGTAGTGACTTACAACCGTCATTATTCTCATTTTTACAAATTGGGGTTTGCAGTGATCTAATGATCCTTGAGAAGTATAGACTCCCGAGCAAGATCATCAATCTTATAAGGAGCCAGTATGAAGGATTCGAATGCCGTGTTGTACATGAAGGTGTGCTGTCCAACCCCATCAAGGTTGAAACGGGCGTAAAGCAGGGATGTGTCCTTTCGCCAACCCTGTTTATAATCGCACTGGATAGCATCATGAGAGCGTCTCTTGGAGGGAGGAGACGAGGGATTCAGTGGGGACTAAAGGCCAGGCTAGAAGACCTGGATTTCGCCGACGACCTGTGTTTATTAGCCCAACGGTTTAGTGACCTAAAGGATAAATTGGGCGCGCTGGAACGGATTGCTGGACGTGTTGGTCTGCTGATCAACGAGGGAAAGACCAAGGAAATGAGAGTGAACCAGCAATGCCGAGACCCGCTTGCCCTTGGAGATGGACCAGTAGACGAGGTTGACTCCTTCGTCTACCTGGGAAGTATTGTCACTAAAGATGGCGGAGCTGTGGAGGGCGTGAAAAGTCGTGTGAAGAAAGCCAACGGAGTGTATGTTCAACTATAATCAATATGGAAGAACAGAAGCCTCTCAAAACGCACCAAGATACGGCTTTTCAACACTAACGTCAAGTCAGTACTGCTCTACGGCAGTGAGACATGGAAAGTGACGGAATCTGTCACTCGCCCCCTACAGAAGTTCGTCAACTGCTGCCTCCGAAGAATCCTAGAGATATGGTGGCCTGAAAGGATTTCAAACGAGGAGCTCTGGAGAGCAACTGATCAGCTTCCAATCGACATTGAAGTCAAGAAGTGGAAGTGGAGATGGATTGGCCACACCCTTAGAAAACCGGACGGTGCCATTGAAAAGACAGCCCTCCATTGGAACCCGCAAGGGGAAAGGAGGCGAGGAAGACCACGGGAAACCTGGCGGAGAGCAGTCGAAAAGGATTTGAGCCGGGCAGGCAAAACGTGGACGGATGCGAGGAAGATTGCTGCTGACAGGACGGAATGGAGATCTTTCGTTGATGCCCTATGCTCCACTAGGAGTCAAAGGAAATAAGTCGAGTAAGTCAAGTGATCCAAAAATCCCGCTTTGCATATAACTCTAATTGCTGTCTTTTTCATCTTCTGTACGCTGTCCACTTCACTTGAGTTTCTTCAGACATGTAGACCATATGTGCACTGTGCGTGAAAAACACCGTACACTTCTCTTAGGAATTCAGGAGCTAGTACCTTTGAAATCTGCCTCAATCCATAAATGGCACCATGTAATTTTTTGGTTAAAGCAGCAATATGAGAGCTTCAACTCAACCGGTCATCGATTATGAATCCCACCAGTTTCGTTGATTCAACTGTTGGTACTACAGCAGTGGTCCCATCATATTTGGTGCTAATTATGAGGTGCTTGGATTTATCCGGATTGAGGACCAATTTATTACAGGTAAACCATTCTTTTAGGTTCTGGAGTTCAACCATCAGGATAGCATCTGCGTACTGTGAGATGTGAGACACATGATAGATCTACATATCTAGCATATGATTACGTAGCACACAAAAATATATGTTAACGTTACTAAATGTGAGTATGAAACTCTGTTGAACCTTTTTGTCTGAATGAATTATTTCCAATAAACTAGTAAGTTCGTGAGGTACTCTACTCCCATAATTTCCATTTCACATTCTGAAGAGATTGGAATATAACAGTACGCTAGAAATATAAATAATCACATAACCTGGATTTGTAGAACTTTATTCATTTATTTTTATTTTATTTAACTCTCAAATTATTGAGGTTGGCGGCAAATTTTGAATGACAATTTTTAAAATAACAAAAATTTTAAGGAAAACGGACAAATTAACTAAAAAATAAACTCATAAATACCGAATTGTTTCAAAGGAAGTGTTGAATATTTGCGATATTATCAAGATCAATCTTAAAATTACCGAATGGTCCTAAAAAAATAGACAAGTTAGTACATTTTTTAAGAAAACAGGTAAATTACGCGAGATGAAATCGCAGATGGGGGGGACATGGTTCAAGGGCCGTGTCGTGCGGGTTAGTATTCTCTGTCTTGCAGGGTGGCCCCTGCGCCAGAAGCCCCTTTTGGTTTATTATTTTCAATAATAAGCCTTTGGAATCGAGCAAGAAAAAAATTTTTTTAACCCCCCCTCAAAATTTGATGTTTTACGTTTCAAGGTACGTAGAATACGAAAATCGAATAAAAAAATTTCCGTCCGTCCGCCGTACGCCGTACGCGGCACTTTTCTTAGCAACACTGGACCGATTTGGTTCAAATTTGGTATATGGGCTCTATTTGGGGTCTAGTTGTGCCGCGAAGCTTTTGGTTGATGTAGGTCACTTCTAAGGGGTGGAAATTAAGGGTTGAAATTTTCAAGAGTGCCCTAGCTCGAAAACTCTCGAAATAAAGGTATCGTTTTTTCACCGATTTTAAATAGTATCGAATTTTTAAAAATTTTTGAGACCACCCGGAGCTCTGTAGGACAAACCGTTCGGTCCCTACGAGTACTTGAAGGTTTTCCTTCGATAAAACAGAATCATGAGTGTGAATCGCAAAAGAGGTCTAATCTCCATTCAAATTTTATCGGACTAAAATGCGATCGCTGTTCATTTCTTCGATTTGTATACAGTTTTGCCTTCTGCGTAACCAGTAATCAAATTTCCATATGAAGCTTTCTATTTTTCCAATCGAGTGTGAAGCGTTTGGTTCTTTCTAATAAACTTGATTGTGAAGGTGTGAAGCCAGTATGGTGTGGTAGGTAGTACCTAGCTGGTTGGTAAAAAAAAGTTGGTAGGTAAAAAAAATGTTGGTGGGTAAAAAACGCTGCAAATCATTGCTCAAAGGCTTCTTCACTCTTCAGATCACTGATCAGCTGAGTGAGCTCCGAGACCATTTTCAATCCTATTGAATGGAAGTGCTCTTCCAGGCGTCTCCAGCATTCGAGGAGATCTTCTTAACTCCTCAGATCACTGATCAGCTGAGTGAGCTCCGAAGCCATTTTCAATCCTATTGAATGGAAGTGCTCTTCCAGGCGTCTCCAGCATTCGAGGAGATCTTCTTAACTCCTCAGATCACCGATCAGCTGAGTGAGCTCCAAAGCCATTTTCAATCCTATTGAATGGAAGTGCTCTTCCAGGCGTCTCCAGCATTCGAGGAGATCTTCTTCACTCCTCAGATCACTGATCAGCTGAGTGAGCTCCGAAGCCATTTTCAATCCTATTGAATGGAAGTGCTCTTCCAGGCGTCTTCAGCATTCAAGGAGATCTTCTTCACTCTTCAGATCACTGATCAGCTGAGTGAGCTCCGAAGCCATTTTCAATCCTATTGAATGGAAGTGCTCTTCCAGGCGTCTTCAGCATTCAAGGAGATCTTCTTCACTCTTCAGATCACTGATCAGCTGAGTGAGCTCCAAAGCCATTTTCAATCCTATTGAACGCAGGAAGCTGAAATTTGAGAGGGAAGGTCAAGGGAGAATACAGATGGTGGTAGGTGCTATGATGGAGAACCAGTGATCTATACAGAAGTGTGATCTATACAGAAAATAATAAACCTTTGAGCAATGATTTGCAGCGTTTTTTCCTCTACTCTGGTGTACAGAATACCAAGTCATTTACATAAATGATGAAGAGAAGAGGTTCCAGTATTGAACCCTGAGGTACTCCCACTTCCTGCTCATATATAATACCGGACCTAATCCCGGCATCGGTCAATTGAGTTCTCCCGGTCAAATACGAGTTAACAAGATCCAGGGTGACTCCACAAACTTCATAGAACTCCAGCTTGGCGAGTAGGATTTCTTTCGACAAGCACACGAAACTGATATTCCATATATAGCAACACATCTTCCATATATATAGCAACATATATTCCATATAGCAACACTGAACTGATATTCCATGCTTGTCGACTCTGTTTCAAAAGTTGTGATAATGGTGTACGATCAAGTAATCATGAAAACCCAGTAACTCGATGAGTGCTAGAGAACACTCAACTGAAATTTCATTAATCATGTCACAATAGTGCAGTCCGATCGAATTTACATGGAAACCCAATCACCTGGTGAATGCTGTAGCACACTCACCTGATGTTCCATGAATGTATGTTTCAATATATTCGCGTATGCAGTAAAGATAGAATTTTCATGAAAACCTAGTCGATTGATGGATGCTGGAACACACTCAACTGATAGTTCATCAACCATGCCACTAAAGTTACGATAATGCAGTCCGTTCGAAGTTTCAACAATTTCAAAATATTCGCATATAGTAAAAATCAAAATTTTCATGAAAACCCAGTATCTTGATGAGTGCTAGAGAAACTCAACTAATATTTTATAAATATCAACTGTTTTGAATAACTGGATATTTTAAACGATCGAATTTCATGAAAATCCGGCCACTTGATCAACGCTCGAACACATTTAGCTGACATATCAAGCATATCAACTACATCCTAGCCATTGAAGTTTCAAAAATTCAGTGCAATCACATTTTCATGTAAACCCAGTCACTTGATGAATGCTAGGTCACATTCAGCAGAAATGTCAAGTATGTCAACCCTATGCCTTCGGTACACAAACACTGGACAAAAGTCGACCACAATCAACTTACTTTTGTCCATGTGAGACAGTCCAAAGAAAATGTGATGCCGGGTTTCTTCACGAAATCGTAACTAATGTGCAAGATGAATTTTTTCGTTCAAGTCTTAAGGCAATAAATAAAAAACTTATCGACTTTCTACACCAACTCAGGTCCACGTCGTGGGTTGTAGGCGCCACGTAGGTTCTCTTTTCACAACCACATCGGAAAGTTGATGTGAGTGGGAATCCTGAGATACCCAACTGCATATAATGGAGATTTCCAGTCTAGAAGAGCAATAGAGTTTTCAGTCTTCCTGCCACAACGGAAAATTTTACCTGGAACATGACCGCATGTTCCCCATTACCCATTACCTACCTTTCACCGAACGTGGACAATTAAGACCGATGAATTCAAAGCAATCTTTTGCTTCCTCCCTACCTAGTAGGAAAGCTTCGTAACCGTGCAATTTTGTTCTAACCAAATCGTATTCTTGGAGGTAGGGCTTGTCATAATATTTTTGGAAATCTTTTTGCTACCTTTCTACCAAATAACAACTCAAATATTGATATAGGCCTATCTTAAATTTTATTTTATGCTCGGAACTCCTTCAAATTTTTTTTGTTCAGTAATAATCCATATTTAATCAAAATATCGAATACAGAATTTTCTTATCTATTCTTGAATACTGCATAATTATGCAAAGTGTTTGCTTGGTTGGAACAAACCTGTCCTTGAATACTAAAGGGAACCTTTGTGCTAAACTCTCTCGCCACCGAATACCATATCAAATGATACCTATTCGACCACTGGTTAGTGAATTTACTTACTTAGACCATATTATTCTGTACTCAGCAAAAAGAGATTTGAATACAGGGATCAATTTTTTGAGTTTTCGTTTGTTATTGTTTTTCGCAAAAATGACCAGTCTGAATCACTGTGCAACGGATTTCTTCAACGGCCGTTAGCTGGTTTTGAACCGGTTCCCATGCGATCACCGAAGTGAAGGAGATTATCTGGATTGGTGACCTCTCAAGGGCGGTATCGAGGTCTTGATGATTTTTCGGTTGGGCCGTTGATGAGCCCTGCTCCACTTGAGCGGGTGAGGCAATAAGTAGCCTTGAGCGAAATCATGAGAACCAACTCTGATCTTCCCTTTGGAAGACAGCTGATGACGTCCGCGACACCAGGAATGGCAGTTGGACGAAAATTCAAACTGAGATGGTTGTTTACTTTACTTTTGGTTTATTATTTTCAATAATGAACCTTTGGAATCGACCAAGAAAAAAAAATTTTAACACCCCCTCAAAATTTGATGGTTTACGTTTCAAGGTACGTAGAATCCAAAAATCGAATAAAAATTTGGCCGTCCGTCCGCCGTCCGCCGTACGCGGCACTTTTGCCACTTAGCATTGACCGATTTTGATGAAATTTGGTATGTAGGCTCCATTTGGGGTCTAGTTATGCCCCGAAGCTTTTGGTTGATGTAGGTCACTTTTAAGGGTTCCAAAATCAATTTTGAAATTTTGAAAACGCCCTAACTCAAAAAATTTTTACATAAAGGTATTGTTTTTCCTTCAATTTAAGATTCTATAGAATTTTTAGAATTTTTTGAGACCACGCGGAGCTCTGTAGGACAAACCGTTCGCTCCCTACGAAAATTTAAGGGTTTATATTGAAATATATATATATAAATAAATCAAAACACGAGTGTGAATCGCAAAAGAGGCCTAATCTCCGTTCAAATTAGAGCTGACCAAAATGCAATCAATGGTTGGTGATTTTTATTATTTTTTTTATTTTTTTTATTTTTTTTCTTCATATTGGATGGTTGGTGATTTTGTAGACGAGTGATCTATATAGAAAAATAATAAACCGTTGTGTAATAATTTGCAGCGTTTTACTTCCATTTTGGTACCCATTCGACTACTGGTTAGTAAGTTTACTCGTTCCTAATTCCTATAAAATATTGTGTATTCTGTATTCAATAGTATGCTTCAATTTAGAAATACTTAATATTGGAAGGGTTGTGTGCATACAGAGGGGGGCCCTTTATGACGTGGTCTCGAACTCTTACCCTCTGTATGACTTGAAAATGATTGAAACTTTAATGAGATGAGTTTATGTTTAAATGATGCTGAAATACTCGAAGGACCACTGGAATACCAGAATGTTGCAAGTATAGGTATATTAAATAAAGCTGTGAAAACGATGATGACTTGATTATTAAATAATTTATTAACCAATTTAAATAGATCGTGAAATTATTGACTTTATAGTAGACCATGCAGAGGCCACTGTTCCTACCAGAGATAGAATTAAATTGTGTAGGTATGATTTGTATATGATTTCTCGAATTGCTGAATAAATGTTCCTTATCCGACGTTCGTGGAGAATCCCAAAAGCTTTGAGGTAGGTAGATGAGCCTCCAGAAGAGAAGAAATGCAAGGTAGATAGGTAGAAGTGGCTTACCAGGTTCCTAGTTAAATTTAAGAGTCCGCCGAACGGGATCCCGGGAACGATTCCTCCGTGGATAGTTTCTGTTTCTTCCCAAAGGAACGATGGGAAGCCGCGTTTGAATGAAGGCGGTTGCTTTGGCCGGCCGGCAGAATTCTTGGAAAACGTTCGTTAGAAAGGTTGAGGCAGATCAGGAACGGGCGAAAGATGGCGAGAGAGTGATGTCGGCGAATACGTGAAAGCTGGTGCAAAATCACACACGTGGTTTTTTCACTTTTTTCTCACACACCGCACTAATAAATTTATCTAAAATAAAACTAGGTATAACAAAATTTTACGTGTAATTATTTGGATTAATCGGCCAGAAATTGTGGCGAAAAGTCGACGTGCAAACGTGCAACTTGTTAGAATGAGGTTCAACAGGTTGGCAAAACTGTTGACACCGGCCGCAAATCAGCTGAGGAAGTGAGTTGTGGGACGGATGGATTGTTTACAATGATGGATTGGTATGGGAATTTATGGAAAACTATTGGAAAATGTGAAGGAAGTGAGTGTAAGTTGAATCAGTGATGAAGTGAGGAAACTATTGAAGGATGGAGTTGTGAATTTGCAGGTAAAGATTTCATTCTTGTACAGGTTGAATCAAACTTATAAGCAGGTATAAGAACATAAAACACATTTAATTAAAATAAGTGATAAATTTTTGTGTTTAGGTTTTTTTTCTCGCAAAAATGACGAGTCTGAAACACTATGAGACGGATTTCCGTTATGCCTCAAGATTTTCCCGCTTAACGTTCGAGTACCAATGTCCGTGTTATCGCGAACTAAGTAGCTTTCAGACGTACAACACTATTCGCGTTGAGGCTTTTAACTCCAAGATCTCTCAAGAAAGTCTCAAGCACATCAGTCGGCCACTCAGCAATGGTAGAAACCTCCTGACGGATACTTCGCGGGTGGCTGCTAATGAAGAAGCGTGTAAAGTCAGATTGGAGGGAAAGTTGGTCATCGGGAACACTTCACCGCCTGGGGTCACACTCACATAAATGCTCAACGTTTTTCCCGTTGAGTGTGTTTGAGCTCTCCCGGAGTATATCTGTGCCCTCAAAATCTTGGATCCACTCGTACCTCATCTTTAAATTATGGCAGTTCTTCGGCGATGACACGACAGACAACCTCTGTATTCAGTTACTGAACCGTACTGACAAAGATAGATAAGGATAGACCTATCATCGACATAGATAATTCAATTTTATCCTACCTGCTCTCAATCAATATATAAGCAGTAATTATTTTGTACTTTTAAATTACCAATTACAGTAGTTAGTAGCTGCAGTTAAATGACCAACTACTGTAATTATTAGGTAATTTATGATAAAAGCAACTCTTTTTGGTTTATTATTTTCAACTAGCTGAAAAGCCTACAAAAAGTAGGCAAAAACAATTCCTCCGACTCTCTCCTCCACCCACTCACTCCGACTCCGCCCGCCCCAACTCCTCCGACTCCTCTCGCCTCCGACTCCTCCCGCCCCCAACCCCTCCAGCCTCCAACTCTCCCCACTCCCACGACCCCTTCAACCCCTCCGTGCATACGTACGTACGTACGTACGGTTGGCGTTTTATATTATTAGATAATGAACCTTTGAAAACGACAAAGAGAAAAAATTTTAACCCCCCTCAAAACTTGTTGGTTTACGTTTCAAGGTACGTTGAATCCAAAAATCGAATAAAAAATGTTCCGTCCGTCCTCGGCACTTTCCTTAGTTACCATGGACCGATTTTGATTAAATTAGGTATACAGGCTTCATTTATTTATTTATTTATTTATTTACATCACATTCATTTGGGGTCTAGTTGTGCCTCGAAGCTTTTGTGGTTGATGCAGGTCACCTCTAAGGGTTGAAAAATAAGGGCTGACATTTCGAAAACGAAATTTTAGAATCAGAATTTTTAATTTCAGATTTTTTTCTCAGTTTCAGATTTTTTTGCTGAAATTTTTGGTTCAAAAATTTTGATATGAAGGTATTGTTTTTCCATCAATTCAGGATAGTGTTGAATTTTTACAATCGAATGAGACCACCCGGAGCTCTGTAGGACCAACCGTTTGCTCCCTGAGAACTTACGATAAATCAGAAACTCAAGTCACTATATTTTTTAAGCTAGTAATTATAATCAATGGCAACTACTTTTGAGTGATTGATCATTTTTGGAATAATTACTTCATTTTTGGAATGATCAATTACTGTAATTGAAGTGGTTGATATCTTTTATATTAATTAATTACTTTTTGAGTAGGTAATCAATTATTTTTATAATAAATTATTTTTTAATAATTAATTATTATTGAATAACTAGTTACCTACTTCTTGAAGTTAAGCAACTAATACAAAGTCATAACAATCAATACAAAGTCTACATTAAGTCAGAATGACAGGTATAAATTAGGTATGCGTAATTTTTTTCACCTTACGTTTTTAGTCAAGAAACCCCTTTCACCTATCTCACGTTTTTAACCCTCCAGCACTCGCGTCGTTTTACACACGTGAGCACTCGGGGCGGGTCTTTTTGGCCCGAGCCATTTTAAATTCAAGTTTTGTGGGTAAAATCGTTACAAAACCAAAAAACAGACACATCTTCTGAAAGAGGTACTAATTTTCTTTATTTAAATAACAACATTTGCACATTGAGATCATTCTTGGTATTTTTAAATTGAGCTCAAAATATCACATGCCATTTACCCATATTTTCACTACAGTCCCAATTTTAAGCGTCATTTACCTATATATAGTGAAACTTCTAATAATTCTCTGTATTTTTTATCGACATTTTAAATGCTGAAAAATCAAAAAACGAATGGTTTTCGGCAATAGACACAAGGGGGTGCAAGATACCATTGTATGAATAATCTCAATTTTTGGGGTTTTCAGTCTCTTGAATTACAAATTCAGACCTCTTGTTTGCATCACGACAGAGGGTTACAAGCACAATAATTCCCGTTGAACGAAACGAGAATTGAACCCTCAAAATAAAATTATCACAAAAATTGTGGAAAGGAGAACTTCAATAGCTACACTAGAACAAACATTTCTACATGAGTGATAGTACCTAATGAGAGATCAAAATTGAACAATAAGAAGATAGAGCGCTCGAAAAACTCACAAAAAATCACAAAAAAATCATCATGAAATTACAGTCTCAATCTGGACTCCAGCATTCATCCCTAAAGTTTAATGTCGAGTATTATAAGAAGGTAGAATGGCTTTGTGGGTGTGAAGTGACTTACAGATTATACCACTAGAGAACGTTTTTCGTGTCTATTGTACGTATTTAGTATTGTTTGCAATTTTAAGATGAAAAAGTTCCTAAGATTTATCCAATTTGTATACCGTTGAAATTTCTATTTGGCTGAGGAAAGCACCTATGCGGTCCCTTCTTGATAGCCTCTCCTGATCTCTGTGCACCCCCTGAGTTTCGGGGCAGGAGCTGCCACTGTGCGAGATGTTACTGCAATGGGGAATTTGCCTCAATTTTGTATTCTGGAATTTCAAGTCAAATCCGATAATAGGGCTCTATAATTACGTTTACACCAAGAATACCCAAGGGAAAAACGCTGCAAATCATTGCCCAAAGGTTTATTATTTTCTGTATAGATCACCCTTCTGTATAGATCACTGGTTCTCCGAGTTGAATTGAGTGTTCAATGGAAAAAACAGCAAACATTCACAAAGGCACCTCGTCAGAAAAAGTTACGAATTCACTCGCGTCGGGTCATTCGGAGTTCCAAAAACAATACGTAGGCGCTCGCGTCGGGTCAAAATGCCTTTTTTACCTATGAAACATTACTCTTTGGACTCGTGAATCATACTGACAGGCGCATCTAGCCGACTGGGAGGATTAGCAAGGGATTTGGAGGGGGGAACACGCACTGTTCTGAGAAATATTCACCTTTGAACGGAAGCTCGGGTCACCATGACCCGAAGCGAGTGCTGGAGGGTTAACCAAGAAACTAAGCTGAGACAATTGAGTCAAAATGAAAATTGGATGGTCCCCTTAGAAGATCATCGGCCCCGGGCTGATTGTTGCCCATGTGCAATCGTGAAATCCTTGTTACAGCCGTAACTTGTACATTTTCCATCCGAATTCGATGACATTTTCAGGATTTGTCTGGGTTGGCGTGAAAACGGTCCCTTATGAAAATCAAGGCCCCCGGATCGATGGTAGCCCACGCGCAACCGTAAAAACCTTGTAACAGCCATAACTTCTATATTTTTAAACTAGTACTGGTACCCAAGTGACCCTGTACTTATTTATTAATGACTTTGTAGAAGAGATAATAAACTACCACGCTCGTAATATAATGTTAGACAACGTAAAAACTTTTGAAAAACAACTTTTCATTTGATAATCGTAATAAAATAAAATATTGTTTTGATTGGTGTCTTGAAAACACTATAAAAAAGCTACTTTAAAAGTTGAAGTCATTCTCAATCGAAAAACAACAACTAATACCATAATATCTAGGTATAATAATAATAAATGATACATCTTTTTTATGACGGTACCTCAATTTTTCTAAACAGAGCACCCTCTTCAAAAATATTTTGATATACTCGTATATCTCCATTTATGGTAATCGTATACGATTATTTCAAAATGCTCGCACTGCTTTGATCCTCCCTACTGTTGAAAGTACCAATTTATTTTTATCTATCCATATGATTGAGTTTTGGGTTTGGCTTTAGATAGATTTATAGTTCTTTCCATTGCAGCCGTTCCTAGGGCTGCGCATCGACTGCAGTTCTAATGGTTTGCCATTTACTTCTGTTGCAGGTCAACACCTCGTCCTCCTTCCTCCAGACCCGGAGAAAGGTGAATCTGTCTTCGCTTTCGATAACCCTGGTTTCAAAGGTAAGGAACCTTTTCCCACTTTCACCCTTTGTAAAGAATATCTCTCGAAGGCATAAAACTTGTATGCGTTCCCAATACCGTGCCGAGTCACCCTGGAAGCCCTACCCTTTTCAGCGCAGCCGAAGGAATTTCGCCTTCGGGAAGTATAAAAATGAAAGACGCCAGAACAAGCAAGAGGGGAGAGAACAGAGGTTTTTAATTAGACAGTCACGACTGTACAATAGATGATGCCTCGAGAAGAAGAATGCTGGGACGGCACTCTTGAATGCCGCAGCAGGTTTCTGATCACTATCGGCTGATATTCACTGGCCACACCCGCTCGATCGGTGACATTTACGATTAATTGTGAACCTCGAGCAGTAATATGGGAAGATGGAGAGAGTATTGAATGAATATTCATTCATTTCTGCTTCCAGGAGATCAACAATTTGGATCCTCCGAACAAAAGTTTTCCAGAACGCTCTAAAATGAATGGACGTTTATAACACTCGGCAAAAATACAAAACTTCTCTACCACGACGGTGAAGAAGTAGAATACAAAACAAAAAACTGTCGTCTAGTGACACACCAAAATGAGTAGGTACCTACTTCTTCCTCCGTGCACTTTTTTTTTGCACACCGATCTAAAAACAATTTGAACATGTTCCAAAACGGGCCTTATAGCCACTTCCAGAACATATTTAGGAATACGCCTCCAACCCAACATTGCCCCCCTCGCCATCACCCAAATCCAGGAATCGAGAATCCGACGGCTATGATAAAAAATTCCGAAAACAGATTCCTATTCTTCAATAGGTTCTGGAAGGCGGCTATAAGGCCACTTTTGGAACGTGTTGAAAATTGGAACAAATTAAAGGGTTCATGGGGACCCCCCCGCTACCTGTGGGATTTTGAGAAGTACTGTCTGAATGTGGCGGTGAAAAACACCTTCATCGCCTTCTAAAGCAGGTTGTAGTTATGATATACCCGCGAAAAACCACGAGTGTGAGAAGAACCCCATGATTGCGATACAAATGTCCTATCCCTTGTTAGTAGAGATATATGTTTACTTCATTTCCTTCCGAATAAATTGTTACTTTTTCTGCTCTGAAATATAAATTGGGATTTTTGAAATGTATATGGTACTAATGGTATCCTTACTTCCAATTTGATGTTTTTTTGAGGATGAAATTCCAATTTTGGTTGATTATTTTCAATAATAAGCCATTGGAATCGAGCAAGAAAAAAATTGTAACGCCCTCAAAATTTGATGTTTTACATTTCAATATACATAAAATCCGGAAATCGAATGAAAATTTTTCCGTCCGACCGCCGTACGCGGCACTTTTCTTAGCAGCCCTGGACCGATTTGGTCCAAATTTGGTACATGGGCTCCATTCGGAGTCTAGTTGTGCCGCGAAGCTTTTGGTTGATGTCAGTCACTTCTAAGGAATGAAAATTAAGGGTTGAAATTTTCAAGAGTGCCCTAGCTCGAAAACTCTCGAAATAAAGGTATTGTTTTTTCACCAATGTTAAATAGTAGGTATTGAATATTTTAAAAATTTTGAGACCACCCGGAGCTTTGCAGGACAGACCGTTCGGTCCCTACTTAAGTCTCAGTCGTTCGCCGTTCGCTTTTAGTAATACCGAAATTGAAGGCGCAAAAACTTGAAAAGTTGTACCTAAATTTGAAATTTTAAACGGTTTAAAAAATGCATTAGTGCACGACTCTAGGGAATTGAAAGACTGAAATATTGCCGCCGGAATCATCAAAATCGAACAATAATTTCCAAAGAAAAAATGGGAAAAACTATTGAATAAATGGTTTTTCCCATGTTTTTTTCCATTTTTCTCTGGCAATTATTGTTTGATTTAGATGAGTCCAACGGCAATCTTTCAGTTTTTCAATTTCCAAGGCCCATGCACCATTGAATTTCTAAAATCCTTGAACGTTTCAAGTTTAGCTACTTCTTATGGGGTAAACATGACTGAATTAACGGTTTTTCCCATTTTTCTCTGGCAATTATTGTTCGATTTTGATGAATCCAGCGGCAATATTTCAGTTTTTCAATTCCCTAGGGCCGTGCACTAATGCATTTTTAAAACCCTTTGAAATTTCCAATTAAGCACAATTTTTCAAGTTTTGCCCCTTCGATTTGGCCAAATACTGACCCGAAAAGAGGAACGAACGGCGACCGACTGAAACCCCCTTAAGGGTTTTCCTTCGATAAAACAGAGTCACGAGTGTGAATCACAAAAGAGGTCTAATCTTCGATGAATTTTTAGCTAACCAAAACTCGATCGCTGTTCGTTTCTTCGAGTTGTATTCAGTTTTTGCTTTCTGTACAACCTGTAATCAAATTTCCATATGAAGCTCCCTATCTTTCGAATCGAGTGTGAAGCGTTTAGTTCTTTCTAATAAACTGAACTCAGTGGTGTGGTAGGTAGTACCTACCAATGGTTGGTAGGTAAAAAAAGTTGGTAGTTCGGTGGTTTGGTTAGTTAGTGGGATTATGATTTTCTGTATAGATCCCCCTTCTGTATAGATCCCTCCCTACCAACCATAGGTACCTACTACCGACTAGGGCATTTTTGAAAATTTCAACCCTTCATTTCCATTTGGTTGGTGGTTGGGTTTGAAATTTTCAAAAATGCCCTAGTCGGTAGTAGGTACCTATGGTTGGTAGGGAGGGATCTATACAGAAGGGTGATCTATACAGAAAATAACAAACCTTTGGGCGATGATTTGCAGCGTTTGTGCAGTTGTAACCTACTTTTTTCTGGACGCACGATTTATTCTTACACCTTTCTAAATGCTGATTTTTTTTACGAGCACTGTTTTAGATAGCAGTACTGCGAAATTGTAACCTTAATTGTTTTGGCCGTGGTTCATTAATTTCTCATTTGTGAACTTTCAATTAGTTTTCCTCGAAGTCAGCTTTTTGGCGATGATAACATTTTCCCCCTGTTAGTAACCTTCAATTGTTTTGGATCAGTGAGCAAAAAATTGTCACACTTTCTGAACCATTTACACATAATTCCATGGCAATCTTGAGGAGAAATCCATTGGTGGAATTAAAATATCTCGTTCCGTTCAGAAATGGGGAATAGATAAAAAGTACTTCATTTTGGTGCTGCCACATGGTGGCAGATTTTACAACTTAACTTGTTACATACAGCCTTAAACTGCGTTTTCTTACTCCCAAATTGTCCTTAACCCCATAAGGTTAAGTTTAATTCAAGTTCTTTTGGATTTTGTGATTTGGCTCCCGAAGGATTTCCTTTAGATTTCGTTGCATTTGGTTAAGCAAGAGCCACAGCCGCTCGGAAAAAGGCAGAAAAACTCAAAATTCCTTGACTCAGTCGAAATTATACCAAAAAAAAAAAGCATTTTGTAGGTATGTTGTGGAGAGGGAAGCAGAGGACGTCAATATATTTATATATTCACATTTATTCGGCAAGCGCTTTCGGGGCAAGCTATGGCCCCTTTCTCAAGCCTATGTTCACTCTGCAATTATTCTCCCACAATAATATAATAATAATAATAAGAACTAACTAAGAAGAATAATTGCAGAGTGAACATAGGCTTGAGAAAGCCATAGCACAAGCAGCATTTGGCAGTAGCATTTTGGCTTTCGGGGCCATAGCTTGCCCCGAAAGTGCTTGCCGAATAAATGTGAATATATAAATATATTGACGTCCTCTGCTTCCCTCTCCACAACATACCAACAAAATGACTACAGCAGAAGTAAAGAACAAAAAAAAGCATGAGTTAATGAGCGAGTTTTCAAAGAAATCTTTAAAGCTTTGTTGAGAAAATTGAAATGTTAGCTAAATGAAAGAGTAGTCAGCGTTGTGGGTGTGGTACATAGCACGAATCGTTAAAATTATACAATCAACCGCTTGGTGAACAATTTTTTAAAAAACCTCAAAAAATACACTTTTTGTCACCCCGAACTCATACAGTACCACTAAATTGTTATTTCTTTCATATTGTATGTATACCATACCACCATACTGTGTGCACACATGATGTCAGTCAATCCCCCTCCTTGAAATTTTCAAAACGCCCTAGCTCAAAAACCTTTGATATAAAGGTATTGTTTTTTCTTCAATTTAAGATAGTATTGAATTTTTATAATCAAATGAGATCGCCCAAAGCTCTGTAGGACCAAACGTTCGCTCCCTATGAAAACTTAAGGGTTGGTTTTACGATAAAAAAGAAACACGAGCGTTAACCACAAAAGAGGCCTAGTCTCCGTTCAAATATTAGCTGACCAAAATGCGATCGCTGTTGCATAGTGCAAGGATTGATGTTTTGAAATTAGCTACAATTCATCGGATCGTCAGTACAATCGATTATTGATACGAGGAAGCTACTCATGTGCCACACACATTTAGCCGATTTTGGTTTATTATTTTCAATAATGAACCTTTCGAATCGACCAAGAAAAAAAAATTTTAACACCCCCTCAAAATTTGATGGTTTACGTTTCAAGGTACCTACGTAGAATCCAAAAATCGAATAAAAATTTTGCCACTGAGAGCAATGACCGATTTTGATTAAATTTGGTATGTAGGCTCCTTCCGGGGTCTAGTTGTGCCCCGAAGATTTTGGTTGAGGTAGGTCACTTCTAAGGGTTCCAAAATCAATTTTGAAATTCTGAAAACGCCCTAACTCAAAAAATTTTGATATAAAGGTATTGTTTTTCCTTCAATTTAAGATTCTATAGAATTTTTAGAATTTTTTGAGACCACCCGGAGCTCTGTAGGACAAACCGTTCGCTCACTACGAGAATTTAAAGTTTGAACGTACGATAAATCAGAAACACGAGTGTGAATCGCAAAAGAGGCCTAATCTCCGTTCAAATTAAAGCTGACCGAAATGCGATCGATGTTTTTCTTCATGTTGGATGGTTGGTGGCGAGTGATCTATATACAAAAATGAAAAAATAATAAACCATTGTGTAATAATTTGCAGCGTTTTTAGTCACTGCAAAAATGGAGTTTTTTCCACTCCCGCCCCACTGCGTGCCGTACGCGGCACTTTCCCCACTTAGCATTGACCGATTTTGATGAAATTTGGTTTGTAGGCTCCATTCGGGTCTAGTTGTGCCCCGAAGATTTTGGTTGATGTAGGTCACTTCAAAGGGTCAAAAATTATTTTGAAATTTTGAAAACGCCTCAACTCAAAAAATTTGTATATAAAGGTATTGTTTCCCCTCCAATTTTTTGAGACCACGCGGAGCTCTGTAGGACAATCCGTTCGCTCCCTACGAGAATTTAAGGGTTGGACGTACGATAAATCAGAAACACGAGTGTGAATATAGAAAAATAATAAACCATTGTGTAATAAGTTTTTCGTTTTTCGCTTAAAACTCTACTCGTTTGTCTCATCGACGAAGTGACTTTTCAACTATTGAGAAAAAATCACGAAAAGCTGCGAGACACCTAACTAGTAGAAGCGTACGACTCTAGGCCGTTCGTTACTTAAACGAAGGGTAGCATTCCATGGTTTATCGAATTATAAACTTTTGGTACTCATTCGAAGCAGAATATTAACTTCTTCCATTAGGAACTTTCATTTGTTATATAGTAGTTGAAACTCTTTGTTGAGCCATTTCGACGATATAGGCGAAAAACCAACACAACTCCAACAATTTCGAGGTTTTTTGCCGCCCTCTTGCAAATACCGAAAAGTAGATACATCATTTACTTCATCTCAAAACATGTAACACATTGTGAACTAATAATTGTTTTCAGGAAAAATCCTTGATATGGCAGGTAAAACGTGTTAACGATTTATCAGATAAAACTATAGTTCAGTGAGGAGATTGACGACGAAAGTTTTTAAAAGACAAAAACCTTTATTCGATTTGATTCAACGCACACAAACGTACTGCCATACAGATTTCAAGCCGAATGAACATCACAAGGTTGCCTTCTGGGGGTATATAATACAAGTACTTAGGGGGTTGGATTGGTATGAATTTCATCTTAGATAGTAGGATCCAGGGGTCTTCTGGGTGGACGACCGGTGAGTCATAAAACATGGTATTTGTGATGTCTTTACATAACTCTAACTAACTTATGTCGAGAGTTTAAGGGGTGAGTAAAAAACGTCTGCCAAGTGGGTGTGGCACATAGCTTCCTCGTATCTATAACCCGATTGTTTAGATGATCCGATGCATAGTAGTTAATCTCAAAACACCAATCTCTAAGTACCTTTCACTACCCTCATAGGGGACCATCTACACGCTAATCTGGACAATCCTAGAAAATGTCATCAAATTCGGATAAAAAATTAAATGAGTAGATGTATGTGATTGGATCAAAAAAATTCTTAGGCTCGGCTGGGATTCGAACCCGCGACCCCTGGAGCTCAAATCAGGACTCTTTCCTCTGAGCTATTAAACTTGTCATGAAAAAGTTTTGAGATTCTCACAGGAGACCATCTCTCTATGAATAAATTCCTCTATGAAAAACAATTCTCTATGATTTTCATAGGGGACCATCTAAACACTACTCTGTAACATCCCTGAAAATTTCATTGAAATCGGATGGAAAATGTAGAAGTTATGGCCGTTACAAGGAAATTCACGTTTGCGCATGCGCAGTGGCTACTATCAGTCCAAAGGTGGTGATTTTCATAGGGGACCATCTAAATACTAATCTGTAACATCCCTGAAAATTTCATTGAAATCGGATTGAGATTGTGGAAGTTATGGCCGTTACAAGGAATTCACGTTTGCGCATGCGCAGTCGCTTCTATCAGTCCGGGGACGATGATTTTCATAGGGGACCATCTACAACCTAATCCACATAATCCCTGAAAATTTCATCGAAATAGAGTTGAAAATGTGGAAGTAATGACCGTTACAAGGAAATTCACGTTTGCGCATGCGCAGTAGCTACTATGAATCCGAAGGTGGTGATTTTCATAGGGGACCATTTAAATACTGATCTGTAACATCCCTGAAAATTTCATTGAAATCGAATGGAAAATGTAGAAGTTATGGCCGTTACAAGGAATTCACGTTTGCGCATGCGCAGTCGCTTGTATCAGTCCGAGAATGATGATTTTCATAGGGGACCGTCTACACACCAACCCGCACAATCCCTGAAAATTTCATCGAAATCGGACAATAACTTCGTATAGTTATGCGCGTTACAAGGAATTGATGACAGACGGACAGACACACAGACACACAGACAGACAGACAGACACGGAACCAAAATTGTTCAGAAAGGTCTAAAACGCAAAACGCGAGTGAAAATTTTGATTTTGGAGAACTTTTTTTTTTCGTCCTTGAAAAGTGAAAACAAAGCTTCCGCTACCTTGGTAGACTCGGAAGCAAAAATATTTTGCAGACACTTAACCAGTATAAACATTGTGAAACTCAATTTTCCCATTCTCCAAACACCATTTGCACAGTAGATAAACCTACCTTTATTGTTAGAGATGTACATATTCTGGCTATATTTGTTATGTCTTTTCTAATTTCTAGATCCTGATAGTTTCTAACTTCTACGTTTTGTATTTCAGAGGGGCCAACGATTCTTAGTTCATCGGAGAAGATCCTTGGAAATAATAAGGTGAGTGGAATCTAACCATTTCAACTATAATATCATATTTTATCATTGTAGAACAAAACTCATTCGAATTTCAAAATTGAAATTCAAGAATTGAGATGTGATCTGTGTCGCAATTATTTACTTTCAGCAGCAATAATTTCAAAATCCCTCGGTTTCGTAATATGGCACATCTTTCAGATAATAATATGTTTGACCGGCTCATAATGTGGCACTCTGTAAGACTATTCCTTCGTAAATATCTAGTCTATTAGTCAGTAAGCGGTATGTTCCTCAAACATAAAAATTATCAAATTTGAATGAAAGTTTGTTAGGTAAGTTCAGAGCACTAATAGGTATCGAAATGCTTTGATGTAAATTTGAATTCTCGATCAAGTTGCTGGTTTCCTATGTTAATTTAGAAACATAAAACGATTGCAAGATTTTTTCCGAATATTTCGTTATTTAACAAGGATGAAACTTTGTATTAGACCAACTGAGGGAAATATCACTAGATATCTGGACTTTCAAATAGATTATTCACTACTGTGGGACATCGCAATCAGGCAGACTACTGGTTCTTTATCAGGAATAACAGGTACACATAAATCCTGGAAATGTTGTAAGAATCCAAACGCTCCAAATTACTGTACGACGTTTGGCAACTCAATTTGAACTTACGGCAAGTCCATTGCGTTTCGGCAACTACTGGAGTCCTTGTCCACCTTTGTTCCTTCTACAATTATCAAATAAAGTGTTTTTCTCTCTCTTATACGACGTTTTATTATTTTTCTGGAAAGATCACCCATCTGCAAAGAACACTTCCTCTCTCAACCCTTTTAGTAATCAAGGGACTTTTTTTCATATCGAAAAACGCCTAGAAGGTGGCCATATTCAAGTACCATTTTCTCCGAATGTACTGAAGACATCAATTTGAATTTTGGTTTATTATTTTCAATTATATGCCATTGGAATTGAGCAAGAAAAAAAAGTAACCCACTCCTCTCAAAATTTTGATGTTTTACGTTTCAAGGTACGTAGGTACGTTCGGATTCTACGTATACCTTGAAACGTAAAACGTAAAATTTTGAGGAGTGGTTAAATTTTTTTTTTTTTTTTGCTCGATTCTAATAGTTGATTATTGAAAATAATAAACCAAAATCAACAAGAGTTTAAGTGATTAGGAACTGAGCAATCGTGTTAAATAGGAATAGGGTATGCGCATGGGTCGGAAAAACTGTTTACTGTTATTTTTAATCTAAACTAGACCTCATTCTGAGAATTTTGACACTAACCGCGACCTTCTAGTGTCTAAAGACCTTTTGACATTTTATGTCTTTACTATGGCACATAAATGAAAAATCGTCACGCGGGATTTGTTACGCGGGGAGCGTTATGAGGGGAGCGTTACGCGGAAATTTCTGATGATTTTCACGTACAACCAATCGTTCCTAGGGAAAACTAACTTCCTCATTTTCCACCCCACAAAAATCGTTCACCACTCATTGGAAAGCTCTCAATTTATTAAACATAAGACATAAAATGTCTCTCGTGGTTGCGTACTTGTACGAAAGCTGTATCCACCGTTTGTGTTTTTTTAGTTAACGTTCTGATTTTGGTTTATTATTTTCAATAATAAGCCTTTGGAATCGAGCAAGAAAAAAATATTTACCCCCCCCCCCCTCAAAATTTGATGTTTTCTATGATTTTTCAAACTTTCGAATTATTATGACGTCACAGTGGGCTGGGGGGTACCGCCCAGGCGGGTGGGGCGCGTGACGTCAGAATGATTCGAAACTTTGAAAAATCATAGAAAAAGATCTTCTCATCCAAAAAGAGAATGTCTGGTGTCAAAATTCTCTGGATGAGATCTACTTTCGATTAAAAATCTAAAAAAAAAATCATGCGCACACCCCATTTACAACTACGTTGCTGTTGTTCCAACAGCTATGAAATTCAAGATTCTGTCTGGGGACTGATCAGATATTTTTGCGGGTTAGTCCAGAAAAGTGGTTGTACCTCAGAAATACAGACACAGAACCAAAATTGTCCAAAAAGCTCAAAAACTCAAAATTTGAGAAAAAATTTACACTTTGCAAGTCCCAAAGTTGGAATATCTCATGGTACCATTTCAGAACGGAAACGAAACTGATTTCAGAGGCAAAGTCCATGATTTCGGCCATCGAACTGATAAAATTCATGAAGTCCTCCAATCAACTGCACGCCTAAGAACTCCTCATATTCAAAATTACCGCCGAAGAAACGCTTAGAGCCAATTTTCAGCTTGAAATCGACACCTGGCGAGCATAGGAATGGCAATGCTACTATTCTAGGGAGAGGTGGATGAGCAATAAGCTTTTCTTGCTAGACCGTTACCGCGAAACAACCACGAATTTTATCGACAGAATTGTTGATGATCGCATTTTATAGAATGTTGTCAAGCCGAAAAACGAAGTGTTTGTGGGAAAAAATTACAATAACGATGACATAAAAGACAATTTTATTGGTACATTACATTACGTTTCGCAATTTTATTAATCCCGATTGGGACAATTCTAACAATTATCATTGTCTTTCATCGAAGCAGTTTTTCTAGGCAGACATTGAAATTGCTAATGAAAATCTAATAAGTCTGACACCTTGGAAGAATTTTAATTTTCATAAATTCATTATTTCGGTGATGGAGAAAATCCTGTATTGACGGCACAAATTGTTGGCCTTAAAGATAATTTTTATTGGTATTCGGATTGCATTGGGATGCTCCGAACACAAAAGCAAACTTTGTTTTTTTAATGGGAATTCCTATGTTGTTTTATAGCAGATTCACATTCTACGTCAAATTTTATGTAAGGTCACTCATAACTTGATTTTTTTTTACCGCGCTCAACCCGTTTAACTCGTGTGTGAATTTGAGCGCTGTGGTGATTATTGGCGATTTTGACTGTGACAGTAGTGCCCAAGTGTGGTACATGATCTTTCCATTTGCCAACGCTGAATCCCGTGTCGATACCCGTTTTTCGATGTACTCGTTCAAATACAATTATTTTCGAAAGTACCAACTCTCTTAGTGAAATTCGACCATTTTCACTCTGAATCATGGCAATAATTTTATTGTACAACAAAAACACCTTCTCCAACCTTATGCCTGCAATTTCCATTTCCCCCTACGTAAATTGCACAAAATAAATCTGTATGATTTTCAAAAATTTTTAATAATAATTGCACTTGAATGAAAATTTGTCAAAAATGGATATCATTCCTCGATTCAGCGTTTAAAAAATAGTGTAAAGAAGTGGCCCCACGGTCTCAGTAAATTTTGCGAAAAATCACCCCGCGTTGAACAGGTTGCGCGCCGTTAAAAAATTGATTGGAGGGGGACTTTAACACAAAATGTGTTTTTACAGAGGTTTGAAAATGTCTGTCTCGTAAGACCGTCAAATCTATTGGTGATGCGAATAATAATGTCAGCTGGGCGAGCTAAATTTCCTCCCGGTGGACCCAAGAAACTGAAATTTATCAGGGAGCCTCTTTAAAACTGGTTATTCTTTATAACATACTGAGATCCTCTCTGATCAGCTGGGCGAGCTAAATTCGCGTCTGGTGGCACAAAAGGCTGACATTTCACAGGGAGCCTATTCACTCGAATTCGTTCACTTTTTGTTTCCCCATTTTCCGTTTCGACAATAACTTAATTATTGGAACAAAACTGATGAATAAAAAACAGAAAAACCCAAAAATGATCCCGATAACGAAGGCTGTTGAGCGGGCTGCGGGCAAATCACGCGACTCCCACCTCCCAGCTGTTTCTTCGGCATCTCTTCCATATGTATTTCTTCTTCTTCTGCGAGTTTCTCCGTTCTATACTGTTAGGAATTTATACACGTGTTTTGTTACTTAGTTGTGATTTGGATACAATTAATAAAAAAGTCAGTTTTGGTTTTGACATCAACTAGTGCGGTTCGTTCCTAGAATGTAAAAACCTTAACAGTGGTGGCAGCGGTGCTTCACGAATTCATCAGAAGGAGATGATGGAATGGGGACTGTCAGAGTTCCGAGGAAGTGGTAAAGTACCAAGAAATAGGCGGTCTAAGGGAAGAAGGCAGACACCCACCCAAGATTGGGTGTATGAGGAAAAGAATTGCTGTGTTGAGTGCGGCGTGCTGTACTTCCATTCGGTGTTCTGCTCGCGCAATGTGGAAGCAGCAAAAGAACTGGTTCGAAACGAGAGGAGAGAAGGAAGCTGGAAAGGCGAAGATCCAACATTTTTGGAAAAAGATTGTTGTTACTTAGCGCAAAACAATTGTGACCCATGGTTACATAAGAATGCTGAGTTTCAAGGTGTCAATAGTTCTAAGAAAATATCAGAGTTGGCCGATCATCGTCCAAATAAACAACCATTTGAAGAAAAGGACATGATCATTGGAGATTTAGAGACAGCATGCGAAACAATGGAAGTTGCTTTTGAAGAAGAACGAAAAATAATGATGTTGGAAACTGACTCGTTGAGGAATTCATTGAACGAATCGCTTATCAACGACGATATCAATAGAACAACAATCCTGGAATTGAAAACGCAACTTGAGGACAAACAAAATTTTGTTGTTCAACAAAATGAAAACTTATCGAGCATGGAAATTGAGATCAAATATAGAGACAAAGAAAATATTGCAATGGCAGCCAAATTACAAGAATTGGAAAGTTCAATTCAGGAAATAAAAAACAAACATCAAGAACAGTTGAAGGAAGCAGCATATGAAGTGGAAAAGATTCTGAAAGAAAAGTCGGACATTCTGGAAAAAAACAACGAAATTTAAAGTCGAGAACGAAGAATACGCCACAAAATTGGAAAGAGAATTTGAGAAAACTCGTAAGCTCCAAGATGAGAACGTTGAGTTGCATCGTAGCCTGAAGTTGAAGCATGCAGAGCCAGTTGCTTATAGCACTGAGATCCAACAGCTGAAAATTGCACTCTACATCGAAGCATCAAGATCTGAAAGTCTAGTTTATGAAAAGGTCCAGCTCAACAACTCTGGCTTCCGACTCCAGTTCCACATTCAAGAAGAAGTTGGTGCTGCTGTGGATATATTTGATGAAAACACCAAACAAATCCGTGCTTTGTCTCAAGAAATTGAGGCTCTGGAATGCCGGTTAGGGGTTGTATCGCATTTTCCAACTTCAGAGGAACAAGCTGAAACGAAAAAGCGGGGAAATTTGGTAACTCTTACAGACGAAGACGGGACAATAACTTCAGAGCGTTCTCCTACACTCGTGAAAGAGATGACACGCTTTCTGGTCTAAAGTGTTGACCACACAAGACTTTCTGGGAAATACGAAGTGGCAAATCCAGTTCAAAGCATAGGACAACCCGTTTCTGAGTTGGAAAGATGTTAGAAATGAGAACGAGAAGTGTGGCATACGTGGTATCTTAAGAAATCCTATGGAGGAAACTTGTCTGCAGCTGTAGTTACTCGAGAAGCAAGAACGGATGGTGGCAAGAGAGGCAGGGAAATAGAAACCGGTGACAAATGGATCAAATACTTAAATTTCGAAAAAAGATTATCTGCTGCTACGGGTGGTTAAAATGATCATTGAAGAAAAACTCAAAAAAGGAAAGGAGGGAGTAATGTTAGGAATTTATACACGTGTTTTGTTGCTTAGTTGTGATTTGGATACAATGAATAAAAAAAGTCAGTTTTGGTTTTGACATCGACTAGTGCGGTTCGTTCCTAGAATGTAAAAACCTTAACAATACAGATACTTAAAATTAACCATGTTGTCACTAGTGTAACCGAAAACATCTCTGGATCTCCACATCTGTCCCAAGGTGTCACCCGAGTTACCAAAATTACATAGCAATTTTATTGATTTATTAATTTTTTTGAATTTTTTCGTGGGCTATTGGAAGTTTCAAAATAGAGTTACCTATGACAAAAATTTCCTGAAAAACCAAATTTTTCTATAACATCATTTTGGTTTATTATTTTCAATAATGAACCTTTGGAGTCGACCAAGAAAAACAAATTTTTAACACCCCCTCAAAATTTGATGGTTTACGTTTCAAAGTACGTAGAATCCAAAAATCAAATAAAAATTTGGCCGTCCGTCCGCCGTACGCCGTAATTCCTAAGATGTTCTGCACTGGTGACAGTCCAGTTAGATGGTCCAGTAAGGGTTGAAGCTACAAACCAATGCTCAATGAAATGTCCTCCGCGGTGAGTAAGCAAACGGATCCTTTTGAAAACTAGCCGTTTGAAATTTGTCAAAGTTGTGGAAAGTTTATTAGGTCGATGGCATGTTGTCAATTCACTTGCGAGAATTAGTTTTTATTCAAATCTTATCTCCATTAGGGGAAATAGTTCAAATTTGTCGAATTTCAGCTGTTTGTTTTGTATCCCTTCTCTTTGTTTCTCTCTCATTAGACTAGGAGTCGAGGTCGAAAAGAATAGCCTACCAATTCTTAATCATTTGTCTTCCACGGTGAGTTGGAGAATGGATCTCTGCCATTCCAAAATGCCGTCTTTTGGAAATTAATTATAACTCACTTAGATCTCTCCCGTGTGTATATCTTCAGCAGGAGGTAGTGCTCGAGATAACCAGTCAGGATCTATTCTTGTCATCCGGACACCATGCAGTTGCGATCAGGTGGAAATGTTATCTTCTTATGAATATCTGGGAGTGACCAAGGACTCGGTACTGCCATTGGAAATCATATTGCCAACCTGTATAGTAACTTCACAAAATTCCTATACTCAATGATACAACAGTCAATTGCCCTCCCAACTTGGCAAACGCTTCTGATTTACGAAAATTCGATATCAGAATATTTCAACGACAATACGTAAGTAAATTGTACGTCTGCCAATGGCTGCATGCCCTTTCCACAAAGGTTATTATCGTATGCACGATCGAATCCAGATGAAAAGCTCTTTATTTATAACCAAATATTACATAATCAAATGTTATATATTAGCAAAATATCACATTGCTGCCGATTTCGTAAAACATAAAATAAGAACGAAGGAAGCTGAGTCATTAGCCGAGTGGTTAATGATCTGTAAACAAATTTGGGAGTAAACAACAGCTGGTTTTTTGTGAAACCTGCAAGATTTTTTGTTGGGTATTGCAGTTTTTGTCGATAAAAATGTTATGTTTCGAAACATCTCAAGATGTTTTGAGCTGATTTCGAACCAACTCGCTCCGTGTTCAATCACCCACTGCATATAACTGATAAATTTATCTAATAATGAAAAAAAATTCTGTCAAGTTGGTTGTGGATGCTGCATCTTGGAACACTCAACATAAAAGTTTAACGGAGATTGATTTGAAGTTTCTTAACGGTTTGACCCAATGACATCAAAAACCATAAATTTCACGTGCTATTGACGTAAATTTGACGTGTATGGTTTTTAAACAGTATGACTACGTATATTTAGTGTAGGTTTACGATCTTTACGTACCAAGTTAACGTATATGACCACCGACGGTTAAATTACTATACCGGTAAAATAGTTATCGAAAATCGTAAAATAGGTCATGAATAGCTAATGTCGGTTTTACGAAAAAAATTAATGAATTGCTGCATCATGATAGAATTAATCGTAAAATGAACTCTTACTTTCCGACAGTAATTATTGTAAATATTATCTTATGAATTTTTTTCATTGTTTTCAGATGAAATGGCCCCAATGGAACATTATACCTCACGGCAGTCCGTCGAAAGCGAAGACAATGGACGATTCATACATTGCTGTAAGTTCAATTGGATTTTTTATTTTATTTTTTTAAATTTATTTTTGGGGTACCAAAGCATAGTTTAAGGTAGAAAAATATACTACACTTCCTAGCTTGTTTGCTTCATCAAGAAATGTTGTTTGTCTCTTGGCCGATCATCAAATGCATAGTTTTAGAAACGGCCACCACATCGCTCTTCATAATTGTAACGTAATATTTCGTACCTACCTGGTTCCTACATTATTTATATTAGTTTTATATTCAGAAAGAAGTTCACACAATGATGTAGGTACGTATGTTTCACGATTGGTTCTTTATTTTTAGGTTTTATTTTTTGGCTTTAGCTTCCTTTTGGTTTATTATTTTCAATAATATACTTATCTTTGGAATCGAGCAAGAAAAAAAAATTTAACCCCCCCTTCAAAATTTGATGTTTTACGTTTCAAGGTACGTAGAATACGAAAATCGAACAAAACATTTTCCGTCCGTCCGCCGCACTGTGGCACTTTCTTAGCAACCCTGGACCGATTTGGTTCAAATTTGGTATATGGGCTCCATTTGGGGTCTAGTTGTGCCGCGAAGCTTTTGGTTGATGTCAGTCACTTTTAAGGCGTGAAAATTGAGGGTTGAAATTTTCAAGAGTGCCCTAGCTCGAAAACTCTCGAAACAAAGGTATCGTTTTTTAACCAATTTTATATACTTACCTAGTATCGAATTTAAAAAAAAATTTTGAGACCACCCGGAGCTCTGCAGGACAAACCGTTCGGTCCCTACGAGAACTTGAAGGTTTTCCTTCGATAAAACAGAATCATGAGTTTGAATCGCAAAAGAGGTCTAATCTCCATTCAAATTTCAACGGACTAAAATGCGATCGCTGTTCATTTCTTCGATTTGTATACAGTTTGCCTTCTGCGTAACCAGTAATCAAATTTCCATATGAAGCTTTCTATTTTTCCAATCGAGTGTGAAGCGTTTAGTTCTTTCTAATAAACTTGATTGTGAAGGTGGTGAAGCCAGTATGGTGTGGTAGGTAGTACCTAGCTGGTAGGTAAAAAAAAGTTGGTAGGTAAAAAAAATGTTCGTGGGTAATAAACGCTGCAAATCATTGCTCAAAGGCTTCTTCACTCTTCAGATCACTGTTCAGCTGAGTGAGCTCCGAAGCCATTTTCAATCCTATTGAACGGAGGAAGCTGAAATTTGAGAGGGAAGGTCAAGGGAGAATACAGATGGTGGTAGGTGCTATTGATGGGGAACCAGTGATCTATACAGAAGGGTGATCTATACAGAAATTAATAAACCTTTGAGCAATGATTTGCAGCGTTTTGGTTTATTATTTTCAATAATTTCAATGATTTGTAGGTACCTAATTGTTTCCTAACAAATATCCCATTGTAGTAATAAAATGAAGTAAAATCAACGCGTTTGCGACAATAATATGCCCCTTATGCAGTCATAAACTGTATCAATCGTTGACATTTCAGAAATAAATTATTTTATTAAATTTTGAATGAAAACGCTGCAAATTATTACACAAAGGTTTATTATTATTCCATATAGACCATTCGTCTGCAAAGAACTCGGCTTTACCATTATCACTACCAACCATAGATACTACCTACCTACCACGTACCTACAGCGATCCCATTTCGGTCAGCTAAAATTTGAACGGAGGTTTTGCGATTCACACTCGTCACACCCTTAAATTCTCGTAGGGAGCAAACGGCTTGTCCTACTGAGCTCCGCGTGATCTCTAAAAATTAAATACTATCTTAAATTGATAGAAAAAACAATACCTTTATATCAAAATTTTTTCAGCTAGGGCACTATTGAAAATTTCAACCCTTATTTGTCATCCCTTGGAAAAAAACTGACATCAAGCAAAAGCTTTGGAGCACAACTAGTCCTCAAATGGAGCCCATATACCAAATTTCATCAAAATCCAAAATCGGTCCATGCTAACTGAGGAAAGTGCCGCGTACGGCGGACGGACGGAAAAATTTGTACTCGATTTTTGGATTCTACGTACATTGAAACTTAAACCAACAAATTTTGAGGGGGGGAGGGGGTACATTTTTTTTGTTGGTCGATTCCAAAGGTCCATTATTGAAAATAATAAACCAAAATTAGCTTTTAATTTAAGAAAGTTGGTTTTGGTGTACAAATTTTGAACTTGAATCCTTGAAAAAATTAAAACCAGAATTCGAAACTGAAAGATGTCCGCCTTTTGGGAACCAGTAATCAGTAAAATTTTGTATTTCGAACACCAATCATAAATGATTTTGATTAGCATTTTTATCAACAAGAGGCACCGTCGTAGCACAGAGGGCAGTCGTTGTTATTCTTGTTTTGCAGTTCAGCAAATTTGCTGAACTGCAAAACAAGAATAACAACGACTGCCCTCTGTGCTACGACGGTGCCTCTTGTTGATAAAAATGCTAATCAAAATCGGATTTGGACAGTCTCTCAGGTTTGTAGCGTCGGTTCTCACATACACTGCCCATCCCTTACCTGTTTTTAATCATGAGAGTTTTGTTTTCATATCTCCCGCAACTTGAATTGGAACGGGGAGAAACTGGTTCCCTCCTCAAGGGATAGTTTTAAAAACAGCCACATCGCTAATCTTTAATATGTATCCAAACATAGTTATTGAGTAAATTAATCAGGTTCATTAAAAGTTTGATCTATATTCCAAAATGATGGATGATTACGATTTGCAATTTGCATTTAGAACCTCGTTGGCTGGAACACGACAAAATATTTTTGTACGATGACGATATTTTCCATTGAAAAATAATAATAAAATTATTTTATTGATTGAAGTAAACCCATAAACCAAGTTACAGTCAAACATTAAAAGTACGTTCTTCCGAATCGTTCATGGGTTAATGGAAGATCTGGAAGCTATGTGTTCTTCCAGCAAGTTTAGAAAATTTGGATTTTCTTGTGGTTCAATCACATGCGGCCTCGAGAAGGTCCCCCATGATTTTTGCTAAAATTGGACATTTTAGTGTGCGCGCGCACGCAAACGTGGTTTTACTTTAACATCAATTTCTCACTCAAATTAAACTAAGTGAAACGCAACTGCAATCGAGCATTCCACAATATGTCCATGTTGTAATTATGTAAAGAAACTCTACTGCCCACCGATCTTTGCAGAGTTTTCTTTATTTTTGTCAATCATAAACGAATTTCCAATTCAGGGAGTGTTCCACAAGAGTAAAAATTAACAGCGAGCAATAATAATACCTAAAACGTCGAATTGTTACTCAAGAGCTATAAAAATACTCGATAATATAAAGTTATAAATCAAACCATAAGCACGATTTGAATTTATTTAATTACTTGTATAAACTGGTTGCTAAAGGGACCCAAATAAAAATTAAATGAACAACAGGATATTAAAAGTAACATTATCATTTTTTAATCTAGTTAGTATCGAATTACGTAATACAGAGCCAGTTAATGAGGTACCTAATTACTAACTACGGCCCTGATGAATTCAAGGTTATCAAATGAGAGCTTGAATTGAAGACACTGAAATGAGAATTAAAGAAATCGTTTTCGAATAAAGCGCAGCAAATAAATGTGCTGCCTGACCTAACTTGTGTACTGCACCCCGAAAGGTCTCAAACCCCTATAGTTCTGGAGCCGAGGCCGAAAATTGCACTTCATCTAGGGATACGATTTGACGACAAATTATGAAAATCTTATCCATTCTGAGAGAGAAAATTCAAGTCTGCCATTCCAAAACGGTTGCTTTCAAAAATGGCGACCATGTGAAATGTTCAAAAATCGCGAAAGATCATCACATCTCCGGGATGGATGAAAACTCCGTGAATGACAGATTAGGTCCAATCATGGATGTTTTCATCAGCATGCCACTCTTCAGACTCAATTTTAAAAATTGTACACTTTTTGTGCAAAAATGCACAATGCATGGGACGTCCCACATTTTTCCAGCTGAATTTTAAAAGAAAATTTGTTGATTTTGGGATACTCCAAGTTTTTGCTCAATACTGAGAGAGAGAGAGAGAGAGAGAGAGAGAGAGAGAGAGAGAGAGCATGTTTATTGGACAAAAAGTGTGATAACAAAAATAAATAATCGAAACATGATACAGCAATGGGCTTGACGCCCGTCTGCTGGAATGACTCGAGCCACCGACCATAATATATTCTTTGTTAGATGTAATAGTTGAATTAAATAAAGTTAGTTAGTTGTATACAGTAAAAGTTAAGTAAGTTAGGTATCAATAAATCTGAATAACACGAGCTCTAGTCATATCCTTTGTGTGTTTTGGGCGCTCACCAATTAAACTCCTTCACCAGGAATTCTCGGTATCTCCAAGCATGAAAGGCAAATTGTCCCACCGCCAGCCACTCCTGTCTAATGTCCAACAGATGGACCATTTGTTCCCGATCCAAAACAATCGATCCCAGGTGGCGCAGTCTGAATTCCCGGAGTACAGGACAGGTTCCGAAGAAATGGACAACATCCTCGTTTTCATTCAGGTTGCACATGGAGCATAACCTCCCTGGCGCGTCCGACCTTGAATAGATTCCATCGTTGAGTGCTAGCAAGGCACCTCTCAGCCTCAAAATCCAGCGACGAATCCAAAGAGGACTCTCTTCGTCCAGCAGCAAGTTCGCAGGCCGCATGTCGAGGTTCAGTAGAGGGTAAAGAGGATTCCTCTTTGCCTGGGCGCGTATCTTCATGTCATCACTCCAGCTACGACATACCACCTCTACCAGCTCGTCCAGCTGCTCAGGCCACTCATTCAATATTTCCAAATCTCCATGGAACTCACATCCATGCTGCCGGGCCAGTCCAGTCAGTGCCCGAAACCACGATACCTCAGACCTGACAACTTCCCTTGCAACCACTCCTGGGTGTCTACCAAGTGGCATCTTCAGGAACTTGATAGCATACCGGTATGCGAGTGACAATGTGTAGGCGAAAATTGGCCTAGCATCAGACTCCAAGTACACAAAATAGTATGGAGCATTCTTCGGCAGATAAAAGACCAACTTAATGAAGTGTCTCAACACTTGCTCAAGGACATTTGACATCACATAACCTGTCACCTGGGCACCATAACATAAGATTGCTCTTGCAACTGCATTAAAAATCCTATATTTGGCTGTCACAGGAATGGATGGGCGGCAAAAAACAGTTTTATATACACTATTAATAGCCAACTTTGCCGCCGCAGCTCTCTCCGAGAAATGCCTACTAAATGAGAGCTTCGGTGTGAGGGTAACTCCAAGATATCTATATGAGCTTACAATTTCGACTAGGATACCATCAAACATAAATATGTCTCCAGATCCAAGCTTGCCTCCTCGACGGAACACCATGATTTGCGACTTGCTGAGGTTCACAGTTAGTCCCCATTGGGCAGTGTATTCCTGCAAGGTCCTCCGCAGGTCACACCGAGATTCAGCCAGAATAACTATATCATCAGCGTACATCAGGGCTTTGATGATAGTACCACCCACCTTAACACGTCCCGTGCGGAAGACGCATACGTTGCGTCATGCGAGTCGGGGCCACCAGGCGGGAGACGCATACGTTGCGTCATGAGCCCCTTCGTTTTCAGAATGTTTTCTTAAAATCCGCCTGGCAGGAAAGTATTCCGAAGCTTGTTTACTTGCAAGAAATGGGTCCAGCCTACCCACACAAAGCGTCGTTTGTGATAAGAACGAGGCTTTCACATTGTTTTATCATCTACAGTCACAGCAGGTTCGTTTGCAAGTGATCTTGGTTTTTCCTCAATTTATTACCTTATTTTGTGAGTTTTTCGTGGATTTTTGGCGTGGAAACGTGAAATAATAAAGGTAAGTTGTAATATATACTTCAAAAAGCATGATTCGATGTGTAGGAAGTTCATATTCCTCGATTTTTGTAGTCCGTCAGTGTGCACTCGGTAGGTGCCCAGCTTCCCGTTGTTATCTTATTTGATTTCTTGTTTCATTTCGACTATTTTCAACGAATAAACTAACTTTCATCGCGGTTTTGATCTGTTATTATAGTGAAGTGTTTTTACTGAATTTTTAGTAACGTTTGGTGCCTACCTAATTCATTTCTAGATGACTGATGGGCCATCATCCTCCAAAGTTCCAAGGTTAGTCAATTTTTTAGTCAATTTAGTTAGTTAATTTTTTTCACAGCTTTTATATTTTTCAGGTAGGTAGCAAATACCTATAAAATATTAGGCGAATTGATCTCATTATTATTTTGTTCGACTGTTCAAGTTTTTATTTTGTATGCAAATTTTGTTCAATTGTTCAATTTTTTATTCTTGTATGCAAATTTCTCTGTTTTCCCAGCTGTTCCATTTTTGACTGCTCTTTTTTGTGAATGTTTGGGTTGAAAATATAAAGTATAATTATATAATCTTCCGTGTTATATGATTGAGCTTTGTTCAGTCATTCATTGCAATAAGTGGCAATGAGTGACTAAACAGCTTGGAAACCCACTGATCACACCTGCCAGGCGGATGACGCATATGGTGCGTCATTAGCAAATTTCTAAGAAATCATAGCAATAACAACTTTTTAGTGCCATATCACATATATTTGAAGCATTCTGAGGCGATAGGCGAAAAAAAAGTTTTCCGCTTGGTGGGAAGGTTTACAAAATCAGACCCGCAGTGAACGTGTTAACTCCACATGTCAAGGAATCCACAAGATTGTTTATGTACAAAGCGAAAAGCTGGGGACTTAGCAAGCATCCCTGTCTCACACCACATTCTATTGGAAACGACTGAGAGAGCCCATCCTTTCCCCACACTGCTCCTCTACCATTGTCGTACATTGACCTCAGTACTGCTATGAAGCGTTGTCCAACGTTTGCTGCATTAAGCTTCTGGAACAGTAGATTGTGGCGGACCCCATCAAAAGCAGCCCTGAAGTCCACGAAAAATGCATACAGCTTCTTGTTGGGACCCGAATACTGCACTATGCTCAATACTGTACTACTTTATTGAAACTCAAGCAGCGTGGTCTGCCTTTAGTAACCCATTGCTTATATAAGGCAGACTAAAAAAAAAAATTGAAAAAATGCAAATTTGAGGGTTAAAATTTATGTATTTTGGGAAAGTTGCAATTTTGGCATGTGGTACTGGCACGTAAGTAAAAACTTTGTAACACAGTCTGCCATCGGTTCTTCGTTGCTTTCTAGCGGCAGAATGAACTGAAAAAAAAAAACTGGTATGTAAATCCGGTATGTAAACTGGTATGTGGTCGCCATTTTTGAAAGCAACCGTTTTGGAATGGCAGACTTGAATTTTCTCTCTCAGAATGGATAAGATTTTCATAATTTGTCGTCAAATCGTATCCCTAGATGAAGTGTGATTTTCGGCCTCGGCTCCAGGACTACTACACTTGTTATTTTTGAAAGAATTTGGTTTTTCATTTTGGATATTTTCGTATTCGTGGAGCAGGGCATTTTGATCGAAATCACGGTCCGATTACATTTTCAGGGTTGATGCAGGTTTTCCTCGAGACAGTCCCCTACGAATTTCATTAAAATACCTAGGGCTAACAATGATTTCACATAAATTGCTCTCGGTCTAAATTGCCCAAATTTGGAGTTTAATTAAAGAAAAGTGCACCTCAATTTCATTCACAACCGTCTCTAGTAGAAGGTAAAGAATTGGCAACGTCGCAAGTCTGCCACACTGCCCGCTAGGTGGACAGTGCACACACCGTCCACTTTTCTGTTAAATGTGGTTTATTAATGGTTTTTTATAACTTCCGAGTTTATCTATGTTATCTATCAACTGTCCATAAGTTATCAGTGCCTATTTGGCTTATATAAAGATAAAGACCATTAGCTTTCATGATAATCGAAAAAGTATGTTGTAACTGGTATTATCTGCCTATATCGAGCACAAAGGAGCTGTTACCAAAAACAAAGTTTTGAGAAAAACGCAAAAGAAGTTTTCACCAGTGAACAATTCCTAAAACAATGACTCATTACACTAAACTCTTTAATTTCTTCAATAAATGTTCAAGCTATAATCATCAAGAAAGTCAATAATAGTTTTGTTGAATATAACTTTTTCTGAAATTTAAAAAAAATTTAATACGTGGAAGTTGGATGGACATAGCTCTTTTGCGCTTTAAGGTATCGATGTTTTCATCAAAGAAGTATTATTTGCCTCTATTTCCATCATAAAAATCGTTGAATACGATTTCATAAATTCCTCTAAGACAATTCAAGTATTAGCAATTTCCAAAAATAATAACTGGCTCAAAATGCTACCTTCGCTGTGGAACATAGGTATTAATAATTATAGAATTCAGGTATTATTAAACAGATAATATAGTATGTGAGCTGATGCCTTAGTGTATAAATTATGGTAACCAAGTTGAAAGTTTCGAGAATGCCTTACACGTTACTATAATTCAATGGTTCAAAACATTTCAGCTTTTGTATGCATCTAGCTCCAAATTTTGGGTCATATTTTAAGCAGATATCGTGAAATAATTCAGGCTAGGTATGGTTGTTTTCAGTATAACTTGTTGCGTCACTCATAACTCGGGGTAATTGATTCAAACCGTTACTAAATACGAGTAGAAGCAGCCCGCCTCAATGGGGAAGCAATGCAGGGTTGCCAAATCTTGCGCCAAGGTCTCAAGTAGACCACAATCCCATCAGCAGTAGCCGCAGTAAATGCATGTAAAAAAATAAAATAAAATAAAAATAAATAAATAATAGTATAGAAATTTCAGAATCGAATGAGACCACCCAGAGCTCCGTAGGACCAACCCTTCTCTCCCCATGAGAACTTGAGGGACAAACGTATAACAATTCAGAA
Source organism: Apolygus lucorum (assembly GCA_009739505.2). Taxonomy (NCBI): domain Eukaryota; kingdom Metazoa; phylum Arthropoda; class Insecta; order Hemiptera; family Miridae; genus Apolygus; species Apolygus lucorum. Next base: position 39,876,473 of record CM019176.2, read on the forward strand.
ACACGAGTGTGAATCGCGAGAGAGGCCTAATCTCCGTTCAAATTTTAGCTGACCAAAATGCTATCGTCGTTCGTTTCTCAAGTTGTGCTCAGTTTACTTGCGTCTCGCCGCCGAAAGACGAGCAGCCGCTGCTGCGGCCTTGCGTCATTTGTGAAAAGTAGGTACGCTGTACCTCGTTTTTACCGCTCATTCCAAAATTTGAAGGTTCTACTTTCCTGCCTCATTAAATTGTGGGGAGAGGAAACATGTAATTGAATTTGTGTGTTTTGGAGCGACGAATCAAGCAGAATGGATTATTGTAGTGGAGATTTCAGCCTGCGGAACTTTTTACAAACGTATTGTTCGGAAAATTTCGCACTAGACAGCCGTAATTATTCGATTCGCACAAATTTCAAACCTCCACGATTCTATTATAAGTACCTACCTATTATGAAAGTACAAGGTATGTAAATTTCGATAGACCTTTGAAAATCCAAGACATTTTATCAGTGTTTTATTGTTTTGCTACCAGTACCAAAATTAAGTTCTGTGACAACTTCCATCTGACATAAATTGTATAGGTATTGACTTCATTAATTGAAAATAGAAAATATTGGATAAGTAATGTAGTTACAACAAATTAGCAACAATAACATAATTATTTTTCACGCAACTTAAAATCCGACTTTTTCACATTCATGCTTTATGAAACGACTATAGCGAATACCATAATTCATTAAGTAAGTTGAAATTTGAGGATACCTTTGAAAATAGCATTAAATTTCCTTTCTCTCTGATGTTAATCACAACTTTTTTAATAGTCAAACTATATTCCTTACTTAGAATTTTTACGAGAATGAAAAATTCCTATTTTTATCCCTATCCGGCTGTTTCTGGAGTTTATTTGTGTGTTCTTTTACAGACGAGCTGTTAATCAAGAAGAGGCGAATCAAAAAATTACAACCGTTCTGGACGAAATTTTCCTAGCAATACGTTCGTAAAAAAGTTACCTACGCAGAGGGTAATCTTCACGATAATAATCCATTCTGCTTGATTCGTCACTCATATATTCAATAACAGTTTTCTTCCCCTTACAATAAATGCAGGAAGGTAGAACCGTCAAATTTTGAAATTAATAATAATGTTGGAATGAGCGGTAAAAACGAGGTACAGCGTACTCATGGAAGAACTTCCATGGCGTACTTTTCACAAATTCCGATAGACCGCAGCAGCGGCTGCTCGTCTTTCGGCGGCGAGAAGCAACTGCTCAGTTTTGCGTCCTTAGCAACCAGTAATCAAATTTCCTAATGAAGGCACCCACAACTCTTTATTTCTTCGAACTGAGTGTGTATTTCTTCCAAACTTGATTGTGAAGTAGGTATGTAGCAGATCGGAAGTGACATGGCATAGCCGTGTTCTTTGAGTTGCGTCTCGCCGCCGAAAGACGAGCAGCCGCTGCTGCGGTCTATCGGCATTTGTAAAAAGTACGCCATGGAAGTTCTTCCATGAGTACGCTGTACCTCGTTTTTACCGCTCATTCCAACATTATTATTCATTTCAAAATTTGACGGTTCTACCTTCCTGCATTTATTGTAAGGGGAAGAAAACTGTTATTGAATATATGAGTGACGAATCAAGCAGAATGGATTATTATCGTGAAGATTACCCTCTGCGTAGGTAACTTTTTTACGAACGTATTGCTAGGAAAATTTCGTCCAGAACGGTTGTAATTTTTTGATTCGCCTCTTCTTGATTAACAGTTCGTCTGTAAAAGAACACACAAATAAACTCCAGAAACAGCCGGATAGTGATAAAAAAAGGAATTTTTCATTCTCGTAAAAATTCTAAGTAAGGAATATAGTTTGACTATTAAAAAAGTTGTGATTAACATCAGAGAGAAAGGAAATTTAGTGCTATTTTCAAAGGTATCCTCAAATTTCGACTTACTTAATGAATTATGGTATTCGCTATAGTCGTTTCATAAAGCATGAATGTGAAAAAGTCGGATTTTAAGTTGCGTGAAAAATAATTATGTTATTGTTGCTAATTTGTTGTAACTACATTACTAATCCAATATTTTCTATTTTCAATTAATGAAGTCAATACCTATACAATTTATGTCAGATGGAAGTTGTCACAGAACTTAATTTTGGTACTGGTAGCAAAACAATAAAACACTGATAAAATGTCTTGGATTTTCAAAGGTCTATCGACATTTACATACCTTGTACTTAGGTAGGTACTTATAATAGAATCGTGAAGGTTTGAAATTTGTGCGAATCGAATAATTACGGCTGTCTAGTGCGAAATTTTCCGAACAATACGTTCGTAAAAAGTTCCGCAGGCGGAAATTTCCACTACAATAATCCATTCTGCTTGATTCGTCGCTCCAAAACACACAAATTCAATTACATGTTTCCTCTCCTCACAATTTAATGAGGCAGGAAAGTAGAACCTTCAAATTTTGGAATGAGCGGTAAAAACGAGGTACAGCGTACCTACTTTTCACAAATGCCGCTAGGCCGCAGCAGCGGCTGCTCGTCTTTCGGCGGCGAGACGCAAGTTGTTCTTTGTAGACGAGTGTTCAGTATAGTGTTTAGCATAGAAATGATTTAACCTTTTGTTTTTATAACAGAGGAAGACTCCCTCAATCCTCAATGTGAGAAGAAAGATGACAGGATCTTGCCTCGATCTGCTAAGAAGCAGGTGATCAATCCGCGACGCCAGGAATGGCAGTCGGACGAAAATCCAACTTGAAATGCTTCTTTGCTTTACTTTATAGTTGATCATTCTTCTTGTGAGCTTATTTCTTCAATATGACTCCAATGTCATGAGCGCGTTTGGTACCTCCAGTTCCATAGTGTTTGCGAAGTTGTTGAAATAGAGATTCAATGATGTTGCACGGTGGAAGGGATATTTCCATTTTCTCAATGAAATGAACAATATCGTTGGAGTTGTTGACCATATTTTACTATTCAATTTTCTTCACTCCGGTTTTTGCCCTGAAAATGTACAATGAATTGTACGAAACGTTGGCTTAAAGACATATATTTTTACCCCCAAACGATTCTCAAGGACCTGAAAATTGGTCAGTAAAATACGGTCAAGAACTCCAACGATATTGTAAAAACTTCACAATCAAGTCTATTAGAAAGAACTAAACGCTTCACACTCGATTCGAAATCATAAACTCAATTTTAAATGCTTGCATACGAGTCTGCAACACATTGGGACATCTTCATGTCAACCACTACACAACAAGGTAGTGAAGTAAGGTTGTTAGTATCAAGCATCAAAGTTTTCGTGACGATTTTTCAGTTCATGTGCCAAAGCAAAGACATGAAAATGTCAAAAAATATTAAAGATACGGGATATGCAATATAATTAGTCGCATCTCTCTTTACGAATAATTCTGGATAATTAACTGGCCTGAACGGGGAAGCAATTCCGGGTTGCCAAATCTTGCGCCACAGCCCACGACTGAAGCCCGCCGTTCCATCACGAGCCATCAGTAGGAACTCCGGTAGATAGATGTGGATAACACTGTAAATTATTACACTATTGTCCATTATTTTACTGTAATATAGTAAATATAGTATATTATACTCTCATATGTCTGACTGAACGCGGCTTTTCCTTTGACACCACCTATTAGCAATGACATCGCCATCTGAGAGTTGTGTGTGCCTTCATCACGAAATTTGGTTGCTAAAGATGCAGAATCGAGTACAACACGAAACTCTATTCATTGAAACGGACAGCGATCGAGGTAGATTAGCTGAAATTAAAGCGTTTGGAGTGCCAATTTCAGGACATCTCAGGTACTCCACAGCTTTCCAAAGTGTCACCGGAGTAACCAAAATTGAATTCCGATTTTAAATTTAATGGGCAGCAGAACTGTTTGTGGGCCATTGGAAGTCTCAAAATTTTCCAAGAAAATCGATAGCAAAATTTTTGTCGTAACATCATTTTGCTTCCGAGTCTACCAAGGTAGCGGAAGCTTTGTTTTCACTTTTCAAGGTCGAAAAAAAAAGTTCTCCAAAATCAAAATTTTCACTCGCGTTTTACGTTTTAGACCTTTCTGAACAATTTTTGTTCAGTGTCTGTGTGTCTGTGTGTCTGTCTGTCTGTCTGTCTGTCTGTCTGTCATGAATTCCTTGTAACGCGCATAACTATACGAAGTTATTGTCCGATTTCAATGAAATTTTCAGGGATTGTGCGGGTTGGTGTGTAGACGGTCCCCTATGAAAATCATCATCCCCGGACTGATAGAAGCGACTGCGCATGCGCAAACGTGAATTCCTTGTAACGGCCATAACTTCTACATTTTCCATCCGATTTCAATGAAATTTTCAGGAATGTTACAGATTAGTATTTAGAGGGTTCCCTATGAAAATCATCACCTTCGGACTGATAGTAGCCACTGCGCATGCGCAAACGTGAATTCCCTTGTAACGGCCATAACTTCCACTTTTTCTACCCGATTTCAATGAAATTTTCAGGGATGTTACAAATTAGTATTTAAATGGTCCCCTATGAAAATCACCACCTTCGGACAGATAGTACCCACTGCGCATGCGCAAACGTGAGTTCCTTCTAACGGCCATAACTTCTACATTTTCCATCCGATTTCAATGAAATTTTCAGGGATGTTACAGATTAACTTGTTTTGATGTTTTGAGATTAACTACTAGCATCGGATCATCTTTACAATCGGGTTATGGATACGAGGAAGCTATGTGCCACACCCACTTGGCAGACGTTTTTTGACTTCTAACAACTCACAAAAAATAGTTCAATAAATTCAGCTCTATTCATTAATGTTTAAATATCTATTTAATATTGATTACTCCGTTGGCACTTCGAGACAGCTGTGGAATTCCTAAGATGTTTTGGTGACACTAGTGACACCATGATACAATTAGGGTTAATTGGTCAAAAACAATATCTTCATGTCGAGAGTTTTTCCACCCCCTATTTTTCATCCTTAAAAGTGACTGACACTACCCAGAAGCTACAACTAAACCCCAAATAGAGCCTATACAGGGTGTAAGCCTAACTGGTCTGCCATACGGTACCAGTCGATTCTACAACTAATTTGCAACAAAAAATGTCTCTTAGTAATTTTTTTAAATCCTTCGTTTTCGAGTTATTTTAACTTTAAACTTTTTTTCTCGTGATTTTGACCTCATGTCATTAAATCAGTCATAACTCCTTTAATTTGCTGTGTAAATTACAATTTAAGGATACGGTTTGAAAAAGCATTAAATTTCCTATCGGATGCCTTAACTTTTTTTTGAGTCAAGGTTTGAGACATGAAAACGTCCTCTAAAAAGATAATTTTACTTTATTTATTTCCAACGGTATATTCAAAACATATTCTACAACCAAATTTAGGGGAGAAATTCGTGTTTGAACGCGGAAAAACGTGCATTTTTTCAACGAAATCAGCGGTGTTTCTGGAGGCCTCGCGGTTTACTGCAGCGCCGACCCACCCACTGCTATCGTCCGACCCCTCAGATTGGCTAGGCGGCGCGCTGATTTCGTTGAAAAAATGCACGTTTTCCCGCGTTCAAACACGAATTTCTCCCCTAAATTTGGTTGTAGAATATGTTTTGATTATACCGTTGGAAAGCTGAGATTCTGGCGCAGTTTTCACTGTTCTTGCATCTTGAAAAAATATTGGTTCTCGTAGTTCAATTTGAGATTGAAAAAATTCGAGGTTTCCAAAATTACGTAAAATTCTCTTTTTAGAGGACGTTTTCATGTCTCAAACCTTGACTCACAAAAAAGTTAAGGCATCTATCCGATAGGAAACCGTATCCTTAAATTGTAATTTACACAGCAAATTGAAGGAGTTATGACCGATTTAATGACACAAGGTCAAAATCACGGAAAAAAAGTTTAAAGTTAAAATAACTCAAAAACGAAGGGTTTAAAAAAATCGCTAGGAGACATTTTTTGTTGCAAATTAGTTGTAAAATCGACTGGTACCGTATGGCAGACCAGTTAGGCTTACACCCTGTATATCATATTTCATCAAAATCGGCAAATAGTAACTAAGGAAAGTGCCACTTACCGAGGACGGACGGATTTTTTTCATTCGATTTTTGTACTCTACGTAGGTACTTTGAAACGTAAACCATCAAATTTTGAAGGGGTAATAATTTTTGTTCTTGCTCGATTCCAATGTTTTCACATTCAAAACGATAAATCAAAAGTGGAAAATCAATATAATAATGGCGAGCGACTTCAATGTCGTGTTGATGTTTATCATTACAAGAAACCTACAGTATGATTGTGAAATTCCATTCGCATACCAACTAATTCTACCTGAGGGAGGTATACTGCCCATCAAATTTGGAGGACGTATTAAAGTACAATAGAAACGTTCAAGGAAAAGTACGAAATTGTAAGAATGGAAAATATTTTAAAATGCAAGAGCATGGAGTAGGTACGATCCGATTTAGCCCAAATTTCCATCCAGGAGGGCTAATTTCATCGATTTTGGTCGTCGTTTTTAGGCCATGACCTCAGAGTTGAGACTCAGGAGAGATAATAATGTTAAAACACCAGGTAGGGGTTTTTCCGATTGTGGAGATCAATCATAGTTTGATTTGATGAAAACACCTTTTAGATTTCCAATAAAGAGTGTTTTTTTACCCGACGAGGAAGTTAATATGCTGTGAAAAGCTTTGTGGTTAATTAAAATTTTTTAAAAGAAATCTAAATTGTGTTTTCGTCAATCGTTAACGAAATGAAGACGTAATAATGATGATGGAGTCCGGTAAACTCCACGACTGGTCCAAATGGATTAATTATGTTTTTTCGGTCCTCTAGTTTCTACTTTTATAACCTCGTAATTGTAACTTGCAACTTTCAATATTTTATTATCTATTTCCATATTTATTTCATGCGCCTCAGAATTCCGCACCCGCTCTCACCGTTGTGCCACTGAGGAGTCACGACTTTACCGGACTGGGATTCAACATCTGCGGCAACATGCGGGACGGCATTTTCGTGAAAGACGTGCTTCACCGCGGGCCAGCTTCCGAGAGTGGAATGATCACTGCAGGTTGGTGATTATTCTTACATGGGCAGAACCGAAAAAAAACGATAAATTCTGATAACAGAATCAGCAATGCCATTACAAATGCTTTCTATCGGGGGACGTAAAGATATTCTCATCACAATTGGGTGTAGGGGTTTGGTTTTTTGTGCATTTTCGAAGCAAATCAGTAAGTTACGATTGCCTCAAACGGTATTGTTATAATGGGGAATTTGCCTCACATTTTTTTTTTTCGAATGAGGGTTTATTTTTATGGAATAAAACCATAGTGAGCTGCTCGAAAACGCATCCAAAAAATTTAGAGAATTTAAGGAAGATGGAAATTTTAAATGTGGTGGCAATGTGTAAGAGGCAGCCATGTTTGAAACGCAACGGATATTCTACCAATCTGACTTCAAAGGAGGTTCTGTGGCGCTTACCACAGAAGCGGAACATACACGAACTTTTAGGTTACAAGGATTAACACAAGAGTGCGCCGCAAACTGGCAGGAAGAACCCAGACACAAAAGTGACCAAAAGAAACAATATTATTCACTTTTTTACAATACGATTCTACCTACTAGTTTATCGAGCATTATTAGTCTTCATCTTCTCTTATTCAGTTTCAAGATTTGAATCACATTATTCGAGTAGCCATTTCACTGGATTGTTTTGTGAGGCGGTGCTAGAACTCTGTCTGTTGTCGGAGTTGTTTTCGCGTCGTTTTTTTTTCGTATGACGTCAACAATATTCCTTGATTTTCGCGGTGTTTTGTAACAGAGGCTTCACTTGTTTAGGCATTTTCTCCTACGGTTATTTTTTCCCCTTGGTTATTCCTAGTGTTAAACGTTATTCTAGGGCCCTATTATAGGATTTGACTTGAAATTCCAGAATCTAAAATTGAGGCAAATTCCCCATTTCAATTTTTCAAAATTTTTGGAACGTATGATGAAGCTATTTATCAAACCAAAAACACATAGGACAAATGTAGTATTACCAAGGCTGAAGAAAAAGAAAGCCGAAGAAGAAGACTTTCATTTTATTCATAACCAAACCAAGTTAAACTACCCATTCCTTTTTACGTGCTGTTTTATATGCTTTTGATTTATTCGGAATATTTCGTTTACGAGTCATTTTATTAACCGGCTCTGAAGAGCTAGTACCTTGCATGCTACTTAGTTGCCTATCTCCTAGTTCATAAGCACTACATAAATATTTTTTTGAAGTAAAGTAAACAACCATTTCAGGTTGGATTTTCGGCCGACTGCCATTCCTGGCGTCGCGAACGTTATCAGCTGTCTTCCTAGAATTTGTTCTGATGATTTCTCTCATGGCTTCCTATTGCTTCACCGCCATGGGTTTTGACGAGGGAAGGGGGGGGGGGGGGGTGTACCCGACTCGCACGAAAATACGCCGCCGAGGCGAGCCTCGAACTCACGGCTTCCCCGCCGTTGCCGGTCCGAGACCCGTCGCCAAACGACGCTAGACGCACGCAGTAACGAGCACGGCCAGAGCTGACCCCAGCTCTACATATGCATATGCCTATGGCCAATTCTAAGTTTCGAGTAACTAATTAATTGCTTTTTCGTATTTTCGTCTCGAATTCCTAGAACTAATCGGTCTCGCATCATTTCGTCTTCAATGGTTTTGTAGTCACACGCAGAACACAAATGTCGAAGCCTGCTTACATGCTGATCAAACGGTTCGAACTCATTCTGAACAGCAGAACCAAATGAGGATTTTTCATCAAGGGCTTTTTCTCTCTCTTGGAGACTTTTAGCTTGAGCATCTGTTAGTTTCAAGTTGTTTAGGATTTGGGAAGTTTCACGACCAAGTAAACACTTGAAAGTAGCGACAATAACATCCTCTCTCTTGTCTTTTAAACCAGATGTGATTAAATAAGTTGACCTCTCGTCCTTGAATTATCTCCAGTTTTCGACCTGATTACCCGATATTGACATTCTCGGGGGTAGAGAAATAGACATTGTGACCTAAAGTTTGAGAGTCCTGTCGCAACAACAATTCCCAACAAGGAAGAACGCTGCAAATTATTACACAAAGGCTTATTATTTTTCTATATAGATGACTCATCTGCAAAGAACACGGCTTTGACATTGTAACCACCAACCAACTTGAAGAAAAACAGATCGCATTTCGGTCAGCTAAAATTTGAACGGAGATTAGGCATCTTTTGCGATTCACACTCGTGTTTCTGATTTATTGTAAGTCAGGGCTCCGAGTGGTCTCTAAAAATTCTAAAAATGCAATACTATCTTAAATTGATGGAAGAACAATACCTTTATATCACAATTTTTTGTGTTTGGGCGTTTTCAAAACTGCAAACCTTATTTTTCAACTCTCAGAAGTAACCTACATCAACCAAAATCTTCGGGGCACAACTAGACCCGATGTAGATAGATGTAGGCTCCATACATACCAAATTTCGTCAAAATCAGTCACGGCGTACGGCGGGCGGACGGCCAAACTTTTATTCGATTTTTGGATTCTACGTACCTTGAAACGTAAACCATCAAATTTTAAGGGAGGGTTAAATTTTTTTTTCTTGGTCGATTCCAAAGGTTCATTATTGTAAATAATAAACCAAAACTAACACCCTTCGTTCGAAGGTACCTACAAATTTCCGGAAATCGACTTTTTTTTTGCGACGAAACTAATTTATCTTTCCGAGAAAAATTTGCGCTCTCACCAGTAAGTAGCTTGTTGATGAAGCAGGGAATTTGAGAACGATTTAATTTCTTTCTGACTCGTATTTGATGTAAGGAAGCTTCATTCAATACCCCACACTGGACACCATGTTTGATGCGCTTTTGTTTTGAAATAAATATGACTTAAATGAAAGTATTGGATGGACGAAAGATCAAGCACATGTTCTATTCGTTATTTGATGATTGTAATCGAGGTCACAGGAGGATCCTGGGAGGTGGCGATCCCTAAGGTGAACCTGTGTGCCTTCACTTCTTCTTCCGATTTTTCCAATCCAATTGCACTGTGCCTGGAATATGATGTTTGCCAATGCATCTTTCGTAGTCCGGCATCCCATTCTCCAGACAGAAAGGGCCCATATCTGTGTTTCCTTGGCTTGCTAATTTTCTTTCGTTTGTGGACTTCATTTCTAATTGGAGCATCGTACTTTCTGATTAAATCAGTTTTATATTCCATTGTTCCCTCATCTCTTCAACTTTTTGTCTCGCAGTCTCCGTTTTACGAAATTGATAAATTCGATTTTCGTTTGCTGGTTGCCCATGCATTCGGAGATTGTTCAATGAGGAATTTCACCGATTTCTGTTTGCATTTTTCCTGAATAGTTAATGGTGTGGGATAGATGAAAATCGGGCTGATTTCGGAAAATAAGTCTACTGTTATTTTTGGGAGACGGTCAAAAGCGGGAACGCTCGCTGACTGGGCTGTTCAGATCGCCGTATCCTCCCAGTGTTGCCCATTGGGACGACGAAATCGTGTTTTCTAAGAGAAAAGTTATCAAACAAAAACAGAGAAAACCTAATTTTCCCCATCTCGCTTTTTCTATTTTTTTCTTCAGTTTTTCGATTTCGAACTTTACTGTTTCATGAAACTTTGCATCTGGGGACTATGTATTTCTCGATCTCAGCGCTTCAAGCGGCCATAAATGAACTATTCCAGCATGACGTAATTTTCCCGGTTTTTTTTTAAACATTCGTATTTTCTACACTGTTTTGTTTATTCGTAAATTAGGAAGTTCGGGCTGAAAGTTTGCCTTAGAGGTTTTTTAGAGGTGCTGAATCCGATTTTGGGGTCAAAAATAGGAAATTCCGACATGGTGAAATTCCTCATTTCCATAGAAACGATCTTTTTTGGTCTCAATTTCTTCGATTTTTTTGAACTATAATCCATTAGCTCTTTGACTTCAGAATGTCTCAGCGTTTGAGGTTCTTCGTGGAATAGTGCTGCCAAATCTTCCTTCTCACTCCAAAAATCTAGACCGTAAAGTTCCTCTCTCCTTACTCGCTTTTGCAATATACTTTTAATGTGAAATTCTTCTTTCTTCCTTTGTACTTCAGCTCGCTTTCTTTCCAAGAATTTTTTGAATCTGGTTTCAAACGTTCAATGTCCAATTCACGTTCATACTGATCGATCACTTTTTCGAGAAATTAAATGTTCTGAAATCGTATTCGGATTTTTAAACTGTATATATTCATCGCAGTTTCTTCTTTCTAGTTCCTTCTTTGCAGTCGTGAATGCTACCACGCTCTTTCTACCACTAAAGTAAAGCTGTGTACCTTTATTCATCTTCTTCAGCTGTTGTTTCACTCCTATTAATCCTACTATGAAACTTTTTTATTTGATTTAAAACTCATTTGTATTTTCTACTCTGAACGTTTTATATCAGCCTCGTGGCCATGGAACAATTAAATAGGGAGCATCATAAACTTTGTATTTGCATTATAAACTGTGGTTCTTTGTAACATCGTGCGATCACGACAATCCCCACTACGTACCTACCTAACTCGTGTCAATGGAGAGATTTTTATTTAAAGAATTAAAAAGATCGTGTGTTAATTTAACAACAAAAGTGAAATTGTTGGTTTATGTTAATCCTCAAAACACTCACACTTATAAACGAGCAATATTCAATTCAGCAGCACTCAATTCGTTTCAGTTTCACCATTACTTTATTTAATTTCGTGTCATTTTCTAATACATTTTCCCCCTCAGTCATAGCACCACTCAGAACTTTCAGTGCATCAAATTGAACAGTTTGTTTTTCTATCTTTTTTTCTCCGGAAGTTTCATTTCTTTTCTTTGGTTCCGTCAACTTGATTCCTCTGTTTTTTTTTTTTTTTTTGTTTTTTTTTTTAATGTACTAATGTAATTGGGTTTGTCCGTACAAATGTAAATAAATAAATATTGAAGAACCAGCCGTAACCAGTACGAGTATGTCGAGTACAAAAGGAAACTTCATCATCAGGCCGAAGAGAGTCTACCCTGGTCTTGCAGGTTATGATGGATTCTTCAATAAGGAATGTTAACAGAACTAACTAGCGGAACTAACCCCATGCATAGAAGTGTTGGTAATTTTGATGTTGAAAACATAAACAAAAGAAAAATCTTATAACAATACTCCTTAGTATTACTCCTCAAAACGAACGGTTTAGCCCAGTCAAATTAGACCAGAAACTAAATAAATCTATGACTATAAATAAATATAAATCTATAAATAAATGAATGACTATGATCCTAAATCATAGTCATTTAGATAGACATCCTAAATAATGGTGATCCATGTTTCTGAGTCGATCATAATTTTTAAAGGCCGAAACTTCCGAAATTTAGGCATTGTTGTCAGGTTTGGGTTTTTACTCTTACCAGCAGTAAAAATTAGAATCAAATAACTTCCCAAAATATTTAAATTAATACAGCGGTTTTGGTTGGAATCAGCCGTCAAAACAGACGTAGCATCAATTTACCCTCTCCCCATCAACATGAGGAGTCTTCTTTATGTTGGTTTATTATTTTCAATAATGAACCTTTGGAATCGACCAAGAAAAAAAAAATTTAACACCCCCTCAAAATTTGATGGTTTACGTTTCAAGGTACGTAGAATCCAAAAATCGAATAAAAATTTGGCCGTCCGTCCGCCGTACGCCGTACGCCGTCCGCCGTCCGCCGTCCGCCGTACGCCGTACGCGGCACTTTTGCCACTTAGCATTGACCGATTTTGATGAAATTTGGTATGTAGGCTCCATTTGGGGTCTAGTTGTGCCCCGAAGCTTTTGGTTGATGTAGGTCACTTCTAAGGGTTCCAAAATCAATTTTGAAATTTTGAAAACGCCCTAACTCAAAAAATTTTGATATAAAGGTATTGTTTTTCCTTCAATTTAAGATTCTATAGAATTTTTAGAATTTTTTGAGACCACGCGGAGCTCTGTAGGACAAACCGTTCGCTCCCTACAAAAATTTAAGGGTTTATATTGAAATATATATATATATATAAATCAAAACACGAGTGAATCGCAAAAGAGGCCTAATCTCCGTTCAAATTAGAGCTGACCGAAATGCAATCGATGGTTGGTGATTTTGATTTTTTTTTTCCCCCTTCATATTGGATGGTTGGTGATTTTGTAGACGAGTGATCTATATAGAAAATAATAAACCATTGTGTAATAATTTGCAGCGTTTTTTTTATTATGTTAGAAGAGTATTCAGACGAGACAAGCATCGTCAACTTTATATGGCACTTGTTCAATCAATCATCCAATACGGCATTGTAGCATGGGGGTGTACATATCCGACGCATTTAGAAAGAATAAATGTTATGCAAAGATATATCCTGAAGGTTATTATGAAAAAACCGCGGCTTTACTCTAGCGTAGATCTTTTAAACGAGTTTAAGGTATTCAACCCCCGCCAACTGTTTTTAAAATCGCTTCTACTAATGTTCCATCGCAACTCAGGTATAGTCCGTGGTGCGTCAGCATGACCATCATACCCGTTTCAGATTGGTTGGGAATGTGGTTACGCCTAAGCATGCGCTTTCACGAACTGCTAGATCCCCTCAGTATCCCCGAATAAACTTACACGCTCTGAATATAGAAAAGAAGTAATTGAGTGGATACTGCAATTAGGAGTTGTGGAAGCAGAGAACATAATTCGTAGTATATATATTAACATAGGAGCAATAATGTGGTCAATTGAGAGGAAATAACTGTTTTTTTTTTTTTTTTTTTTTTTTTTTTTTTGCTTCCGAGTCTACCAAGGTAGCGGAAGCTTTGTTTTCACTTTTCAAGGATGAAAAAAAAAAGTTCTCCAAAATCAAAATTTTCACTCGCGTTTTGCGTTTTAGACCTTTCTGAACATTTTTGGTTCCGTGTCTGTGTGTCTGTGTGTCTGTCTGTCTGTGTGTCTGTCTGTCTGTGTGTCTGTCCGTCTGTCATGATTTCCTTGTAACGCCCATAACTATACGAAGTTATTGTCCGATTTCGATGAAATTTTCAGGGATTGTGCGGGTTGGTGTGTAGACGGTCCCCTATGAAAATCATCATCCCCGGACTGATAGAAGCGACTGCGCATGCGCAAACGTGAATTCCTTGTAACGGCCATAACTTCTACATTTTCCATCCGATTTCAATGAAAATTTCAGAGATGTTACAGATTATTATTTAGATGGTCCCTTATGAAAATCATTATCCCCGGACTGATAGAAGCGACTGCGCATGCGCAAACGTGAATTTCCTTGAAACAGCCATAACTTCTACATTTTCCATCCGATTTCAATGAAATTCTCAGGGATTATGCGGATTAGATTGTAAATGGTCCCCTATGAAAATCATCACCCCCGGACTAATAGTAGCCGATGCGCATGCGCGAACGTAAAATCCGTGTAACAGCCGTGCGTACGTCACAACCTCAAATTCTACACAACCTACTGTCTGGCGCCCGTAGCACATGTACAGCGAGTCATTTTTGACAAAAGAGACGTCTCGGGTACGACTCCCAGTAGTGCCAAGATATTTTTGGATTTTTTGAGTAGTGACTCACTTACATTTTTCATCCGAATTTGATGAAATTTTCTAGGATTATCCAGAGTAGCGTGTAGATGGTCCCCTATAAGGGTAGTGAAAGGTACTTAGAGATGGATGTTTTGAGATTAACTACTACGCATCGGATCATCTATATAATCGGGTTATGGATACGAGGAAGCTATGTGCCACACCCACTTGGCAGACGTTTTTTTGCTTCCGAGTCTACCAAGGTAGCGGAAGTTTTGTTTTCACTTTTCAAGGACGAAAAACAAAAATTCTCCAAAATCAAAATTTTCACTCGCGTTTTGCGTTTTAGACCTTTCTGAACAATTTGGTTCAGTGTCTGTGTTTCTGTGTGTCTGTCTGTCTGTGTGTCTGTCTGTCATGAATTCCTTGTAACGCGCATAACTATACGAAGTTATTCTCCGATTTCAATGAAATTTTCAGGGATTGTGCGGGTTGGTGTGTAGACGGTCCCCTATGAAAATCATCATCCCCGGACTGATAGAAGCGTCTGCGCATGCGCAAATGTGAATTCCTTGTAACGGCAATAACTTCTACATTTTCCATCCGATTTCGAAGAAATTTTCAGGGATGTTACAGATTAGTATTTAAATGGTCCTCTTTGAAAATCATCACCTTCGGACTGATAGTAGCCACTGCGCACGCGCAAACGTGAATTTCCTTGTAACGGCCATAACTTCCACATTTTCCATCCGATTTCGATGAAATTTTCAGGGATTATGCGGATTAGATTGTAGATGGTCCCCAATGAAGATCATCACCCCCGGACTGATAGTAGCCGCTGCGCATGCGCAAACGTGAATTCCTTGTAACAGCCATAACTTCTACATTTTCCATCCGATTTCAATGAAATTTCCAGGGATGTTACTGAGTAGTGTTAAGATAGTCCCCTATGAAAATCATAGAGAATGGTTTTTCATAGAGGGATGTTCTCCTGTGAGAATCTCAAATCCTATTCATTGCATCACTAGGCCACAATAGGTCAGAGGTAGAGCATAGAACTATCCCCCAGGGGTCCCGGGTTCGAATCACAGCCGAGGCTAAGCATTTTTTTGATCCAATCACATACATCTACTCACTTAATTTTTCATCCAAATTTGATGAAATTTTCTAGGATTTTCCAGATTAGCGTGTAGATGGTCCCCTATGAGTGTAGTGAAAGGTACTTAGAAATTGGTGTTTTGAGATTAACTACTACGCATCGGATCATCTATATAATCGGGTTAAAGATACGAGGAAGCTATGTACTTGGCAGACTTTTTTTTTTTGTTTCTTCCGAATTGTATAATCAAATTTTAGTTTGGCGCGGCTCTTGTGGGGCGCTACAGGCATTTTGCCTTCTGCCTCGCAATAAAGTTGTTTTATTTTCTAAGTGCAAAGGTGTTTGAATTAATTTATATAATGAATTGTACAACTTTAGAAATAAATTTGAATTTATTTGTCACGTGAATAATACCTAACGATACCTACTCTATGATTCTAGTAAAAGTACAAAACACAAACGGTGGATACAGCTTTCGTACAAGTACGCAACCACGAGAGACATTTTATGTCTTATGTTTAATAAATTGAGAGCTTTCCAATGAGTGGTGAACGATTTTTGTGGGGTGGAAAATGAGGAAGTTAGTTTTCCCTAGGAAAGATTGGTTGTACGTGAAAATCATCAGAAATTTCCGCGTAACGCTCCCCTCGTAACGCTCCCCTCATAACGCTCCCCTCGTGACGATCCCCGCGTGACGATTTTTCATTTATTTGCCATGGTAAAGACATAAAATGTCAATAAATAAATGACATAACATCACGGGGACCAAAATACTTGGACGTTGGCAACATTGTAATGGTTAAAATTGTAACGTATGTTGTGAATACTAACAAAAGGTAACAATGATACAGCAGTCTAAGAGGCAATTTTATGTTCTTTCCTCCAACTTCATTGAAATTATGAGATAAAGTTTGGAAGCGATTACTATCAAATCGTCAAAGTTATTAACAAATTTAAACAATATACTCGTACTCTATAAGCGGTTAGCTTGTGGCATGGATCAACCGAAGAGTGTTGAAAATAGTTACGACAGTTGTTCACTGATATTTAATTGGCCGTAGCCGTTTGGTATCGCTTTACATTTTTTGTCCTCCTAGTAACAAATTATTGTATTTGTTGTGGATTTCTGAGTCGTGGATGAACGAATTATAATGAATAATAACGAATTATTGTATTACCACTAACGGTATGACTTATTGGGACAAATTTCTTACGCCTTTATCTCAAAAACGCTACAAATTATTACACAACGGTTTATTGCTTCAGAGTCTACCAAGGTAGCGGAAGCTTTGTTTTCACTTTTCAAGGTTCAAAAAGAAATGTTCTCTTGAAAAAGAAAGTTTTTTAAGCTAGGGCGTTTTGGAAATTTCAGCCCTTATTTTTCACCCCTAGAAGTGACTAACATCAACCAAAAGCTTTGGGACACAACTACACTCTAAACGGAGCCCGTATACCAAATTTCATCAAAATTGGTTCATGGTAACTAATGAAAGTGCGTACGGGGGACGAACGGTACCAACGACTTTTAACAACGGTAAACCACAAAATTTTTCTTCTCATCTCCGTTTTTTTATTTAAAATGGTATTCCACAATCTCTTCGCGAGTGATTTTATTCGAAAAAATGAAAATTTAAGTGTGAGTAGTCTATGACGAGAAGAGTATTTTTTTGAGATTAAAAAAAAAAATTCATCCAAGAAGTTGACTGGATAATTTTTGTGCTATAAGCCTCACCCTCTAGGCTGACTATTTTGTCATACAACTTTTATTAGATTTTGTCTATTAGATTAGCCATGGCTCTGGAGATTTCTTTGAAAATGAGGAATTTCACCGAATTCTGTTTGCATTTTTCCTGAATAGTTAATGGTGTGGGATAGAAGAAAATCGGGTTGATTTTGGAGATTAAGTCTCCTATTATTTTTGGGAGACAACCAAAATTTGTGATTTCAAAAAATAACCGGGAAAACGGACTTCTTCAACGTGAAGCGGAAACGCTTGCTGATTGGCTGTTTGGATCGCCGTCTCCTCCCAGTGTTGCCCAATTGTACGACAAAATCGAGTTATCTAAGAGGAAAGTTATAAAAATAAAAATAGGGGAAGCCTCATTTTCTCCATGTTGCTTGTTCTATTTTTCTCTTCAGTTCTTCGATTTCGATCTGTACTGGTCTTGTCAAATATTGCATCTGAGGACTATAGATTTCACGATCACAGCGCTTCAAGCGGCCGTACATGAACTATTTTTGGTTGACGTCATCCTCCCGGTTTTTTAAACGTTCATAATTTCTAAAGTGTTTTGTATATTCGTAAATTAGGTAGTACGGGCTGAAAGTTTGACGCAAGGGCGTTTTTCGAGGAGCTGAATCCGATTTTGGGGTCAAAAATAGGAAATTCCGACATGGCGAAATTCCTCATTCGCTCATTAACTCATACTCCATGAATGAACTCTTTTATTTTGTCAACATCACTGATTTTTTGGTGCTCAGGAGACCGTCTTGAAGCAATCAAGATCAACCTGCGACACGTGGTGTTGGAAGACGCCTTGACGATTCTCAGCTACGCTTCGCCCTACGAGGTTGAGCTGACGCTGGAGCCACGGAAGAAGGAGAACAACTCGCCCTGCGTCCATCCTCAACCTCCGCCTCACATCCTCGGACACCCTCAGTTCGTCAAGAGTCACTCCATTTCAGATCTCCACAAGGTACCCCTCTCTGCTTGTTATTATTATTGTTTGGAGTTTTCCATGGCAACCTATTATAATATTAAAAATTGAACCATTATACAGGGTGTCCCATATTAAGGACCGGAAAACTTCGGGAGTCGATTCTACAACTAGTTTTAGTAAGAAAGTGTCTCTTAGCAATTTTTCGTTAGACGCTTAAGTTACGAGTTATTTCAATTTTAAGATTTTTTTCGTGTTTTCGACCTTAAGCCATATAAATGAACATAACTCGCTTAATTCACAAGCAATTCAAGATCTGAAAACACCGTTAGATAGGGCGTTAAATTTACCATCTTTCTAGTGGTTATACAAAAAAAGTTGTAAGGTCGTGAGGGGTGAAAAATCAACTCGTAAAGTCATTTTTGTAAAATTGTCAAAATTTCCTACTTTTTCTTTTGATTGTTAAGGTTTTACTTCCACATGATTTTTCACGTACCTCTACATCAAAAACTGCGCAAAGATCTCAGCTTTCTAATGGTATAATTTGTTTCAATTTTACTCCGCTAATTAGGGGTGAAAAATACGTTTGAATGCTAAAAAACGTGGTTGCGCTCATGGAAATCAAGGTTTCTGGTTCGTTGGGCCTCGGGCAGGTTCGACGAATCAGGGGTGGAATTCTACGTCATTTTCAACGCTATTAGACTGATTCCATCACCGTTGGTATGTGAAAGCTCAGTATTGAATTTTGGTAGGTCCGAATCTTTTTTTTTAATTTACTTGGTATTTATGCACGAATTGAATGTTCAATTCTCGCAACTTTCTCGATTGTATGAAAAAAGAGATATCTCATAAAGAATAGCGTGTAGATGTGGAATAAAAAATAAAGATAAATAATGATATTTTAGAGAAAGTAAAAATGATATTTATGAACAAAAATAATCTTTATCTTCATCGAAGTACGTTATTGACTAAACTTAAATGAGATAATAAATTATCCTCTAATCCGTCTTTGACTTCGTTTGTCATTCGTCCTGATACCTGTAAACACAAAGCAATGTTTTTAACAGCCAAGTAGAAAATAATTGAGGAATGTCAAAATTTGAAGCAGTGGTCATCATATTGCCGATTCAGAGTAAGTGCTCAATGTGACCTCCTCCTTCTTCAGTACATAATGTGCACCGTCTCCTGACAGCTCATTCCTCAATTATTTTCTACTTGGCTGTTAAAAACTTTGCTTTGTGTTTACAGGTATCCGGACGAATGACAAACGAAGTCAAATACGGAGTAGAGGATAATTTATTATCTCATGTATGTTTAGTCAATAACGTACTTCGATGAAGATTAAGATTATTTTTGTTCATAAATATCATTTTTACTTTCCCTAAAATATCATTATTTATCTTTATTTTTTATTCCACATCTACACGCTATTCTTTATGAGATATTTCTTTTTTCATACAATCGAGAAAGTTGCGTGAATTGAACATTCAATTCGTGCATAAATACCAAGTAAATTAAAAAAAAAGATTCGGACCTACCAAAATTCAATACTGAGCTTTCACATACCAACGGTGATGGAATCAGTCTAATAGCGTTGAAAATGACGCAGAACTCCACCCCTAATTCGTCGAACCTGCCCAAGGCCCAACGAACCAGAAAACCTTGATTTCCATAAGCGCAACCACGTTTTTTAGCATTTAAACGTATTTTTCACTCCTAATTAGCGGAGTAAAATTAAAACTAATTAAACCATTAGAAAGCTGAGATCTTTGCGCAGTTTTTGATGTAGAGGTACGTGAAAAATCATGTGGAAGTAAAACCTTAACAATCAAATGAAAAAGTAGGAAATTTTGACAATTTTACAAAAATGACTTTACGAGTTGATTTTTCACTCCTCACGACCTTACAAATTTTTTTGTATAACCACTAGAAAGATGGTAAATTTAATGCCCTATCCAACGGTGTTTTTAGATTTTGAATTGCTTGTAAATTAGGCGAGTTATGGTCATTTTTATGGCTTAAGGTCGAAAACACGAAAAAAATCTTAAAATTAAAATAACTCGTAAATTGAGCGTCTAACGAAAAATTGCTAGGAGACACTTTCTTACTAAAACTAGTTGTAGAATCGACTCCCGAATTTTTTCGGTCCTTAACATGGGACACCCTGTATATTATAATATAATATATTACAATATTTCATAATATTGTAATGGTTTAATAATATTATGAAACTCGGCCATGGACGCCATTTTTCGTGTCACTATTTAAGTGGCGTCTCGAAGTTAAATTCAAATTGTATTGTAAACGCCCTCATACGAGTCTGCAACACATTGCGGCATTTTATGTCTTTAGTTACCATGTATCAATTGTATTTCGTAGATAGAGGGGAGTGCAGAAGAGGAAAAGGGCATAAAATAGCTCAATGTGTTGCGTAGAATGGTCACCTGAGTGTACACAATTTCAAATAACCATGCTCATAACTCAGCTTGTTGGCCACGCACTTCTCAGTAGTTAAATTAACTACTGAGTAGTAGTTAAATTAACTACTGAGAAGTGCGTGGCCAACAAGCTGAGTTATGAGCATGGTTATTTGAAATTGTGTCACTCCATCACCACATAACGTCATTTTTATGGAAAATGAGTTTTTAATCATAATAGCCCTCCCTTCTTGCGGCGCTTTAATCAACTATGTTCCCGGATGGTGAAGACAGGTATTTAGGAAATAAAAAGGACTAAAAAACTGGAGTTGGTTGTCTAGGAAAGCAGCAAATCATTGGTCACTACTTTTTTCACCCCCCGGAAAACTAGCTAGATTGACGTTATGTGGTGATGGAGTGACCCTCGTATTATAGTATGATAAATCGAGAGCTTTCGAACGAATGGTCAACAAATTTTGTGGGATGAAAAACGACGAAGTACCTTCTCCCTAGCAACGACTCGGTTGTAAGCGGAAATCATCAGCAAACCAACCGTAACGCTTTTGTTGTAAGTTATGATTTTGAATTTAGAAAATTTCATCTCTCCAACCCCTTTTTCCACCTCTCTCTGGTGCGCTCAATATAACCCACCAATTTGGTGCGTTTTGGATGAGTAGTAACAATTTTACCGATTTTTTAATGTTAAGATGTTGAATTTCAGAAATTTCCCCCCTCTCTTCTACCTCCCTCTTCTACCCTCTTTCCTCTCTTCTACCCCCCCCCCCTTCCACTCCTATCTGGTGCGCATAACTCAGGGGAGTACGTTGCTCAAATTTGGTTAAGTATCAACGATTTTGCGGAATTGTTTTGAATTTTCATGTCTTTCATATGGCACATAAAAAAAAAATCGTCACGAAATTTGATGCAACGATATTTGTTGCAACGATATTTGTTGCAACGATATTTGTCCCAAGTCGCCACAATGATGATTATGACCATCAGAAGTGAAGTTGTTAGGTAGGTAGGTACTTTACAGCATGAAAATGTTTCAATGTGTTGCAGACTCGTATGCAAGCGTTTTTCAATAATGGTCCAGAGTGTTTTCTGAATATTGCTAATTTCAGTCCGGTTTAGAATCCAGCCAAATACCACGGTGGATTCCCATAGACAAAGGATAGGAGGGTTTGGATGACTCTTTTCCGATTATTCATTAGTAAACAATCATTATAATGAGTTTCAAGAACCATCCCTGAATATTGATAATCGATTTTGGTTTTAATTTTCATTACAGTAATTAAATTTCTAAACTTGTAATTTATTGTAATTCTGATTATATCGGCACTTGAGTACTGGATCGATTATTCAAACAACACCGATCTAAATTCTACGCGATTATTTTCAACAACCGTTCGAAAAACCATGATAATAAAATGTCTAAGACAACAAAAAATGGCTGGTAAGTTGTAACAGAACGCGTCAATGACCAATAAAATTCGCAAGTAAAAAAAAAAATTAAATTAAAAAAATAAGAGCGAAATTTTTGCGTATTGTGATTATTGTAATTGGAACAGACAACAAGCTCGAAGTAATGGAGGCACCCAATAAGAATATTTTATAACACGAGCCCAAAGTTTGAATTAGAAGCCGAAGATTGTATTCCTCTGGTATTTCGATAGTTATTGCAGTTGCTGCTTAGTCAACAGCCCATTGTGCATTGTGTGGCTAAAAATGAAAGCTAGATTTACCTATAAACAGTCTCAAGAATTTGGTTTGAGAGGCAATTCAAATCCAGTTCCGATCGAAAGCAAATAACATCTATTATTTCCTTTTTCTCGTAATCATGATTTGCCAACACTCCTATTAATGATTTTCTGATGTTTTTCTCGGGCAGCTCAACAAGTTTTACGAACCGAAACGACCCGAAAGTGCTTCTTCTCCCTACAAAGAGGAAAACGGCAGTTTTGACCGAAGAAGCAAAAATCCGAGTCCGGACACGACGAACTTGACGTCCCTCGACAGGAGAGCGAGGAAGCAAGTTGGCTCTGTCGAGTTGTCGCCCGCTTCTACGTTGGAGATCCGAGTACGGCCTACTCAGGTAACCAACCTACAAGATACCTTATAAATTATAATAGTGGGATATTTTGGATGGGTATTCGCTGTTTTTGATCTCAAAACCGGCTAGACCTTAAAAAACCAGCAAATTTAACCCCTTCAGGTCCGCGATAATATTGTGACGATGTCTACAGATGGTCCATGCAAAATTTCACCTTAATTAAGTAATTACGAGGGTGGTTCAAATATAAACAGGCCTTTAGTTACTACAATTTTATTCTACGTGGAAACCAAAAAAAAAAAAAAAATCTCTAGAATCACTCTTGCTTGGTAATACCTGGTTTAATTCCTATTTCGAAGAATAATTTCGGACGTGTCATCATCCAATTGCGCACGAACTTCTGAACCTGCTAATTGTTCCCGAAACGCTCTCTTGACAAAATTTTAATGCTTCGTCCAAGTGCTTGACTAGAGTGACTCTCGCCTTGAGTTCTCGTTGGGCAGATAGGTTCAAAACGTTAATTTAGAATAAATAATGGTTTTTCCAATAATAGAATAGTGCAACCGACATTCCTTGGTTGTTTCTATACAACCATACAATGCATGTATGTGCAATGTATGGCCCATGTCACGGACGAATGGGGAATTTGCCTCAATTTTAGATTCTGGAATTTCAAGTCAAATCCTATAATAGGGCCCTAGAATAACGTTTAACACTAGGAATAACCAAGGGGAAAAAATTACCGTAGGAGAAAATGCCTAAACAAGTGAAGCCTCTGTTACAAAACACCGCGAAAATCGAGGAATATTGTTGACGTCACACGAAAAAAAAAACGACGCGAAAACAACTCCGACAACAGACAGAGTTCTAGCACCGCCACACAAAACGATCCAGTGAAATGGCTACTCGAATAATGTGATTCAAATCTTGAAACTAAATAAGAGAAGATGAAGACTAGTAATGCTTGATAACCTAGTAGGTAGAATCGTATTGTAAAAAAGTGAGTAATATTGTTTCTTTTGGTCACTTTTGTGTCTGGGTTCTTCCTGCCAGTTCGCGGCGCACTCTTGTGCGCACTACTTGTAAGCTAAAAGTTCGTGTATGATCCGCTTCTGTGGTAAGCGCCACAGAACCTCCTTTGGAGTCAGATTGGTAGAATATCCGTTACGTTTCAAACATGGCTGCCTCTTACTCATTGCCACCACATTTAAAATTTCCATCTTCCTTATATTCTCTAAATTTTTTGGATGCGTTTTCGAGCAGCTCACTATGGTTTTATTCCATAAAAATAAACCCTCATTCGAAAAAAAAATGTGAGGCGAATTCCCCATTATACAAATTGACATTATACAAAAAGACCAGTTTGACCAAAATAAATTTGTTTGTTGAGGTGAAATGGGGGGGGCTTTTATTCGAGTTTATATCCATCGAAGATCATTTAAATTATCGAAGTATATTCCTACCATTTCAAAATTGGCTAAACTCGATTATTTAAACGGCGTTTAACGATGATTTGGGCTGGTGAAAGACGCTTGCCACCTTGCTGAGTTTATTCCTTCAGATTAACTGTAAAGGCGTTTAGCTAAGCGCGTTTTGAACAACTTTTGATGAAAGTAGGCCTAACAGATCTTAACCTTCCGTTAGTGGCACCTCTATTCTTACGCGATTGGTGGCATGTATGTCTCACATACACTACACTTTTTGGGCGTATACCAATAGAGAAAGTCCTTTTTTAACCGTCAGGGTTGTGTAAACAGGACACGTAATTGTTTAGTTAATGTTTTTGTATTTTGAAAAAATGTAAATAAAAAAAATATGTGGTCTCTAAAAACATTTCTTAACTAAATTTTTCAAAAACTTTTTAAGTTACATATTTTCGAAAAATCAGTGTTAGGTATAATAAATATCAGTCTTATATTAAATTGCAGAGCTGACATAGAGATAAATGCTTAGATACTACAACAAAGCTACGAGTAATTATAAGCTTCGACACTTTTGACAGCTGACTGAGTAAAATAGGTAAATCACATTTTCAAGAAGGAAGTCTCATTCATAAATTAATTGTAAAAAAAATAAATCCAAACCCCAAATTCGGACTCCAAAGCCCACCTACGCTTGAAAAAACTGACTAGACAGATACATTCATCGATTAGATCTTTAGGACTCCAATTTTTCAAAAAATCCACATCCGCTGGATGCAAAAGGGCCCTCCTGGTTGCTGTCCAGCGTAAATTTCCACACTGTAAGTGTAGAACACTTGAGCATCAACGAGTGCAAATACTTTCACCCCATACTTGTTGGGTTTACTTGGAATATATTGCTTGAAACTTGAGTATATTGGTGTGTGATAAATACCAATTGAGTTTTTTCCAAGTGAAAAATAACTTTAGAAAAAAATTACTCAAAGGGTGGCATGTATGTAACAAATACAAAGTACCGTTATCTCGATTGGGGTTCAAAGGACAGCGGCTTTAGGGCAATTGAGGGACTCCTCACATTGCCAGAGAAGAATCGGAGAGGAGACGCCCTCCACACACCACTTGGGTGAAGCTTGACAGGCGACTGAAGAGAGACATGTATGCCTCACATACACGCCACTAACGGAAGGTTAAGGGTTGGACTTATGATAAATCAAAAACGCTTCGCGATTGCGAAGTAGGTAGGCAATACCTACGGTTGATTGGTAATTGCAATGGTGAAGCTGAGTTCTTTGCAGGGGAGAGATCTTTTAAAAAAATTCAATTTTTGTGTAATAATTTGCAGCGTTCTTTTCCTTGTCTTTGTTAATTAGAAGGGGAGACAGGAGGCTACAATGGCGCTGATCACATAACTATCTTACTTTCCAATATTCAGCTTCAATTGTTTAGACTACCACCTCTAATAACTTCTCTAATGTCGCCCAAAAAAATTCAGTGAAACGTTGAGTTAGATTCTAAACTATGGAAGCCACGACGCTGGGGAGTTGACTTTGATTGCATGATAAATTTTGGGATTATTACTTCGAATACATGGTAGATTATAGGATTGTTAGCAAGACTTCATGTGAGTTATGGATTTCTTAAAATTGTCGTAATATACAACATTTTTAGTCAAAATAGCTAGGATAATATCCTAATATATATCCTAATATCAGTACCTATATTAAAATGAATGAAAAAAATTGAATGGAAAACGATAATATATCCTAATATCAGTATATTATACTGAATGACGAAAATTGAATGGAAAACGCTCTATTTACCTTAAAAAATGAGGCATAACATCGCATAGGTCGGTTGGTTCCTTCTGTAGGTTTTGGTTTATTATTTTCAATAATGGACCTTTGGAATCGACCAAGAAAAAAAAATTTTCAACACCCCCTCAAAATTAGATGGTTTACGTTTCAAGGTACGTAGAATCCAAAAATCGAATAAAAATTTGGCCGTCCGTCCGCCGTGCGCGGCACTTATGCCACTTAGCATTGACCGATTTTGATGAAATTTGGTATACATACCAAATGTAGGCTCCATGTAGGCTACATGTAGGCTCCATTTAGGGTCTAGTTGTGCCCCGAAGATTTTGGTTGAGGTAGGTCACTTCTAAGGGTTCCAAAATGAATTTTGAAATTTGAAAACGCCCTAACCCAAAAAATTTTGATATAAAGGTATTGTTTTTGCTTCAATTTAGGATTTTATAGAATTTTTAGAATTTTTTGAGACCACGCGGAGCTCTGTAGAACAAACCGTTCGCTCGCTACGCCAATTCAAGGGTTTTACGTACGATAAATCAGAAACACGAGTGTGAATCGCAAAAGAGGCCGTTCAAATTAAAGCTGACCGAAATGTGATCGATGTTTTTCTTCAAGTTGGATGGTTGGTGGCTTTGCAGACGAGTGATCTATATAAAAATAATAAACTATTGTGTAATAATTTGCAGCGTTTTTGGTATTTTTAACGCTGAATCTCGTGGTAGGGTCCGTTTTTCAATCTGAATCCGTCCATGTTACAAAATCATGCAAATACTAAGATGGGACAGCGTTTCAGACTTCACAAAATATCTGACAACCTTGACATAAATGTTCTAATTTAACAAATCCGCATATTTTTGAAATTTGCCCATTTTTTATTAATTTTATGTGCATTTTACGAATACAAAGAGTGGAGGAGAGGGAATAAACAAGGTTTGGGATGCATTAGTTATGCATTTCCACAAGCTATCATAACCTATAGGTAGAAAATAGGTGCCCTCATAAGACAACAGTTATTTTTCGAGTGAAAATTACTTATACTCACCCCACATGGGTGTCATTCATCATCACTTACTCAGATGTAGCTCTTTTTTGCGCACATTGCATTATCAAGCGCACTTACGCGAAAATATCAAGTTTGTACTTTACAAGGGTGTTATTTATCATCTCTTACTCTAATTTAGCTCATTGCGCATGCTCACTTACGCAAAATTGTGAATCTCTACATAGATGTCAAAATCAATTTGGGTTCTCTCAACTTAAGCGAAAATGACTATTCATACTCTCCAAGGGTGTCATTTATCATATTTTACTAAAATTGAGCGTTGATACTACTAAATTGCGTTGATTGCGCACAAGCTTGTACTCAAAATTTTCAAATGCGTTCTATACAGGGGTATAATCAAATGACCATTAACATTTTTGTCATATATCTTCCGAAAATTAGTTCTAAATCGTAATTATGAAAAGTTTCAATACATCAAACCAGCGAGTCTTGCAATTTATTGTTCATGTTATCATCCTTAAAGATCTTGAGTTTTCAAACGGAAAAACTGTTTTTACAGCAATATAACACCGGTTGTGCATTTCGTTTTTCCGTGACACAGGAATAAATATTTCCAAAATTAATTGCCTTTAATTTATTAGGGGTGATTCATCGTGTTTCCTGTTGATTGCACTTGGAAGGTCAAGAGTGCTCTACTTGTAGTGTTTTGCACAGAATGCTATGCAGAAATGAATCTTCCATCTGACATTCTGTAGGTAATTTTTAATGGTTATTTAATAGTCAAAACAAGAATGAAGGTAGGAAAAAGTGCAAGCATCAACGATCCAGAAAGTAATTGAAATTTATTATTCCCTTAAACAATCCAAGTGATCAACTTTTTGCTTCCTTCGAAGCTAGAAGGCTTCGTACCTATTTGTACAGGTTAATAAATTTGACCCCTCTAAAATGAAAATTTCCACTCGTATTTTGCGATTCAGTGCTCTCCGAGCAACTTTGGTTTTGAAAGCAAAATGCGAGTGGAAATGTTTTTTGG
Organism: Apolygus lucorum; assembly: GCA_009739505.2. Lineage (NCBI taxonomy): Eukaryota > Metazoa > Arthropoda > Insecta > Hemiptera > Miridae > Apolygus > Apolygus lucorum. The sequence continues at coordinate 39,904,478 of CM019176.2, forward strand.
CCTGCTCCACGAATACAAAGCTTCCCTATCTTTAATACTGAGGAAGTAAAAACCTGGTATTCGACTTCAAGATACTGGGAAATTAGAGGAGGACAGTAAACCTTCTTCACAATGAATAACATGGACCCATAAAGTCTGTAAAGCTCGATTGAGAATTCTTTCCTGTTTTTTACTCTCCAAATTGAAATAGGTACCTAAACCAAAACGCTGCAAATTATTACACAATGGTTTATTATTTTTCTATATTGATCACTCGTATGAAAGGCCACCAAATATCCGACATGAAGAAAAACATCGATCGCAATTCGGTCAGCTAAAATTTGAACGGAGCCTATTTTGCGATTCACACTCGTGTTTCTGATTTATCGTACGTCCAACCCTTAAATTCTCGTAGGGAGCGAACGGTTTGTCCTACAGAGCTCCGCGTGGTCTCAAAAAATTCTAAAAATTCTATAAAATCTTAAATTGATGGAAAAACAAAACTTTTATATTAAAATTTTTTGAGTTAGGGCGTTTTAAAAATTTCTTTTTTGACCTTTAGAAGTGACCTACATCAACCAAAATCTTCGGGGCACAACTAAACCCCAAATGGAGCTTATATATCAAATTTCATCAAAATCGGTCAATTCTAAGTGGGGAAAGTACCACGTACGGCGGACGGACCACCAAATTTCTATTCGATTTTTGGATTCTACGTACCTTGAATCGTAAACTAAGAAATTTTGAGTGGGTGTTAAAAAAAAATTTCTTGGTCGATTCCAAAGGTTCATTATTGAAAATAATAAACCAAAAATCGGGCGTTGCGTCGTGACTTTAACGGCTGATTGACCAGTGGAAAAACTTTTTGCTTTGCACATGGGTACTACTACAGATAAAATAATATAACGATATTATCGTTGCAGGATTTTCTCATATTGTTTTCTCCGGATATCAAATTCGAGATTTTTCTGCCTTTTCTCGAGCGGATTTTTAAATACATTGAAAATCATAATAAATCTTCATCAAGCCTACATCTAAAAACGCTGCAAATTATTGTACAAAGGTTTTTTTGTATATGTAGATCACTCGTCTAAAGAACACTGCTTTGCCATTGTCACTACCTACCAACCATATTTTCGCTTCGCAATCAAGTTAATTTTGAAGAAATAATCGGTTCACACTCAATTCGAGTTATGCGTCTTCATCAGCAAATTTGATTACTGGTTGCTGAGGAAACAAAGCTGAGTACTACTCGAAGAAACGAACAACGTCAAAACTATTCTAAATTGATCAAAAAACAATACCTTTACACTAAAATTTCCCCACATATATACCAAATTTCATAAAAAATCACGCAGCGTACGGCAGACGGACGGCAAAGTTTTTATTCGTTTTTCGGATTCTACGTTCCTTGAAACGTAAACCAACAAATTTGGGTCGTGGCGGAGAGGGGGTCGATTCCAAAGGTTCATTATCGAAAATAATAAAGCAAAAGTATCCGAATTTGAACGATTTTTGACCATTCAAATCAAAGACAGTTAAAACTGAATTATCGTAGTTTAAATATTTGTTTTATATTCTTATATTTGTAATGGTGCTATGCAAAAACTAATTGATTCACCTTACAAGCCTGAAGAATGTTACGGAATGAGATATCTGAACGTTTTACGATTTCAGTTATTCCGTTATATTGTTGATGGTTTGTGATGGATGGAAGACTGTTTTGAAATGGCCTCTGGATCTGATTAGGAATGTGTGGAAGCAATGTTGAATCAATTTGTGATCTGGAGACGTTGCGTTTTAATATATTCTTTACGACATTACTGAAACTTGAAAGACTGTGGTAAGTAGATAGATATGTTTATTTTCGCCATTTTGTACACTTTTACTATAATATTGTGAAAAACACGTGTTTTGGTTGCTTGTTAGGATTGATTATTGTTGATTCCAAAAAGTTGGTTGTCATTATGATCCCGGACGGGCCCCCAATGTAAAGCACACTATTTCCGGATTTATGCATTCGAGTTGCGGGAGAGACTGGAATGTGTTCACAGATTTGCGCGAGAACATGCAGGGTTCAAAATGAGAGCGCAGAAAGAGCACCACGACCGACACGCCAAGCAACTGGGCTTCAAGGAAGGAGATTGGGTTTGGGTGCACGACCCAAAAAGAACAAGAGGAAGATGTCCAAAGCTTCAACCTCAATGGACAGGGCCTTGGGTCATCACTAGAGCTCGGAATTTGCATATTTTGCATATGTTTTATTATGTGGTATATCTTTGTATTTGAACGTTTTGAAGGTTTCTGAGGGGTATGCGGTGGTTTGAATTGAAATTGAAATTTCATATTTTTGCATATTTCGGTCATTTTGGGGATTTTTGCATTTTTTAGTCATTTTGGGGATTTGTGCATGTTTTGCAGCATATTTTACCAGTATTTTACCAGCACTGGGTATTCGAAAAACCATGGACGCTCTGGAGGACAGGCAGATCGCCCATCGTTTGGCCTTTATAAATGCCAACTTTAGTACCATACCCCATTTGATAAACCACCTGGAGACCAGGGGGATGGATCTCTGCTCTGCCATAGAAAAAAGCTCCCACTGGCATGGAACAACTGGAAAAGCCGTTAAGGATAAACTGGAGGGGGTCCTATCGAAAAATCCAGGGTGGTCTTCAGTGGTTCAAATCGCGAAAATTCTCAAAGGAGAAGACAGCTCATGGGACTCTCCCTACTCTCCAAAAGAGATTTCCACTTTTAAATTTTTGCCTATTGTATCTTGCGATGTAAAGAGATCGTTTTCTGCATTGGAAGAAATTTTAAGTGACAGGAGACACTGTTCCACACCTGATAATTTGGAGCGTGTAATTGTTGTCCAATATAATATGTGATTCATCGTTACATTTTATACCTAGTTCGTATAAATGTATAAAAGTAAATAAAATTCCTCGTATCCATAACCCGATTGTATAGATGATCCGATGCATAGTAGTTAATCTCAAAACACGAATCTCTAAGTGCCTTCACTACACTCATAGGGGACCATCTACACGCTAATCTGGACAATCCTAGAAAATTTCATCAAATTCGGATGAAAAATTAAGTGAGTAGATGTATGTGATTGGATCAAAAAAATTCTTAGCCTCGGCTGGGATTCGAACCCGCGATCCCTGGAGTACAAATCAAGACTCTGTCCTCTGAGCTATTGAAGCCTTGTCATGTATAAGATTTGAGATTCACACAGGAGACCATCCCTCTATGAATGAATCCCTCCATAAAAAACAATTCTCTATGATTCTCATAGGGGACCATCTAAACACTCTGTAACATCCCTGAAAATTTCATTGAAATCGGATGGAAAATGTAGAAGTTATGGACGTTACAAGGAAATTCACGTTTGCGCATGCGCAGTGGCTACTATCAGTCCGAAGGTGGTGATTTTCATAGGGGACCATCTAAATACTAATCTGTAACATCCCTGAAAATTTCATTGAAATCGAATTGAAAATGTAGAAGTTATGGCCGTTACAAGGAATTCACGTTTGCGCATGCGCAGTCGCTTCTATCAGTTCGGGGATGATGATTTTCATAGGGGACCATCTACAACCTAATCCACATAATCCCTGAAAATTTCATCGAAATCGAGTGGAAAATGTGGAAGTTATGGCCGTTAGAAGGAAATTCACGTTTGCGCATGCGCAGTAGCTACTATCAATCCGAAGGGGGTGATTTTCATAGGAGACCGTCTAAATACTAATCTGTAACATCCCTGAAAATTTCATTGAAATTGGATGGAAAATGTACAAGTTATGGCAGTTACAAGGAATTCACGTTTGCGCATGCGCAGTCGCTTGTATCAGTCCGAGGATGATGATTTTCATAGGGGACCGTCTACACACCAACCCGCACAATCCCTGAAAATTTCATCGAAATCGGACAATAGCTTCGTATAGTTATGCGCGTTACAAGGAATTGATGACGGACAGACACACAGACACACGGACACACAGACACACAGACAGACAGACACGGAACAAAAATTGTTCAGAAAGGTCTAAAACGCAAAACGCGAGTGAAAATTTTGATTTTGGAGAACATTTTTTTTTCGTCCTTGAAAAGTGAAAACAAAGCTTCCGCTACCTTGGTAGACTCGGAAGCAAAATGTATAACTGATTTTTTGAATTGCTTGTTTACTTTACCTGATGCTTCATAACTTTTTTCTAGGAGAAAAAAGGGCTAAAAAATGTAATAATATGGAACATCCTTTCTTAAAATACTTAAATTCCAAAGTCGTAGGCAGTTTTAAGGGCAAATGCATATTTTGCATATTTTTCCAGTTTCCGGTGCATATTTTCGTGAAAATTTCGTGCATATTTTCCGAGCTCTAGTCATCACAAAGAAAAAGAACAAAGTCTTATTTCAAGTTTCAATGGGACGACGGAAACGCCTCCTCCATGTGAATAGGCTGGCCCCAGCTGAAATCAACAAACCACAGGAGTAGTGTGACAAAACACATGTTTTGGTTGATTGTTAGGATTGATTATTGTTGATTCCAAAAAGTTGGTTGTCATTATGATTCCGGACATTGTTGAGTTATTTGTTGAAATAGGTACATTGTTAAAACCGGAAATAGTGTGCTTTACAATATAATTGCATGAAGGGATGCGATTTGTTCAGATTTCCTACCCGACGTTAGGCTTGGCCCGAAACTGTGGTCTTCGCACTTCCCGGACCTCTGTGCAGTGCTTTCGCCAAGTAGACTGAGATCATTGACATAATTATCCCATGATCTTCCCCTACTCTTTTTAGCCTAGAAAATAATGCCATTCAAAATGAAATTATATTTTAAGGTGTTGGAGCCTGAAAGACATCAGAACTCGAGGAGCAGCCAGCTGGAGCACAACAGTATCCTCACCTCTGAAAGCTCAGCTTTCACTGAGGTTAATCTGGGCATCGACGAAATCGACAACTGCTCGCCCAAAGAATCGAAGTCCCCTCAAACCAACGTCAAGTCAGTTCTAGTCAAAGGTAAGTGTCATTCCTTGAGGCTTCTTTCTTCCAGGTAACGGAGAAGAGGCAGCTAGAATCTCAGCTCCTGTAATCATATTAAATACATGGAATTGCTTCTCATTATTCATCTAAATTTAAATAATCACAAAAATTCATCCATCGTTTGTGTGCCTAAAAACTATCTCAGGAGCCAAACTTATCGTTGAAACTTTCTATCTCCCCCCAGGCTGACCGGATTGCCTTGAAATCCAACAGCAATCAACCTGGAACCAATCGGACAATTACAACGTTTGAAATTGATGCTCTTCAAAAATCAAGGTTATGTTAGCCTCCGCGCAGTCCTAAGTCTGCAATTTATTTTTGAGGTGATAAAATGCATCTGGGACCATCTAGAAACTAGTATTCGTTAGGCCCGTAAAATTCATAAAAATTCGTAACTGAAACTCCTAATGATCCAAATGCGAGGGCAATTAAAAACTAAGAAAGATGACGTGTGTTTTTGCTAAGCCCAAGACTTAATGTAATTAGGATAACATGCTGTTGCACAGTCGTTGCTACTCTTAAAAAAATCCTAAAATTTCATCGAAATTGGATGGAAACTTTAGAAGTGGCTATCAGTCAGAGGGTCATTATTTTCATACAGGACCGTCTGCAACCAAATTCGTACAATTCCTGAATATACAACCGAAATTGAAGAATAACTTCAGATAGTTTTGCCCACTACAGAGACACTGCAGAGTCTTCGATTCTTAGATAAAGTATGAAATTAACATTAAATTCTTGGTTTACTCAAGAGAGACGACCACTTCAGAGGCTAGTTTTTACCTTCGATAGTTTTGAGGGGGGGCTGAAATTTGTTTTTTCTTGGTCGTTTCCAAAGGTTCATTATTAAAAATAATAAACCAAATGAAAAATCTATCTGCAATTGAAAATTGATTTATCGATAGTGGAAACATTTTTTCCCTCTCTCTCGCAACTGTCGCCCACGATAGCCTAAGATATAATTCTTGCAAGAATAATTTTAGGAGTCTTCCTAAGTAACGGAAACATCGTTTTTACTTTCAAGAATTAACAAAGATATTGTCCAAAATGAAAATTTGTTACCTAAGGTTTATACCTTCTCGAATAGTTTTGGTTTCGTGTTTGTCTAACCTGTCAATTCTTGTAACAGCCATAATTTCTACATTTTCCATCCTAATTCGATGACACTTTCGGGAATTGTGCGGGTTGGAGTTTGTATGAACCCCTTATAGAAATTGTTGTCCCTGGATTGATGGTAGTCTCTGCGCATGCGCAAACGTAAAACCCTTGTAAAAAATCAAAAGGAAATGTGAAATATTCATAATTCCACAACTTCTACACGAATTCGATCACATTTTCTAGAATTGTAGTCATCTTCACATTTATGATTATCAAATTTGGAGTGAATTGGAAGGAGATTGAAGTTTTGGTATTTTCTACCATTATGTGCTACTACTGACATTACTACATCGGTCTTACATCATTTTAGGGTCTTTAATCCAACCATGTCTCGTCGTGTAATGGATACGAGGAAGCTATGTGCCACTCCATCTTGGCGGACATTTTTGACTTTATGCACAATTACGATGCTTTCATCATGTCATGATTAGTGAAGAAGCAAAAATCTTGTTTCTACGTATAATTATGGGGATGAACTGGGAATACTCAATTCATGCCCTCCATGTCAATATCGGTGGAGTATCTAAAAAGTTGAGGAATATCCACTAAATAGTATAGGAAGAAACCGTTTTGCTGTTCTGCTCTTTGTTGAGCTTCTCGCCAAAAGTCCACTCAGGAATTTGACGAAGTTCTTTTTATTAGTATTTCTTCTATCTATTTATTTCTAATGAACATCCTTCTAATTTTGAAAAGTATCCTCGAGCCGTAAATGAGTCATTAATTTTCCACTTTAGAGCATCGACGAGAGAAAGTGTGAAATTTCGAGAGATCGGTCGACAAATTTAGTTAACAGTGGGGATTACAATTCCGTTCACTTTTTTCGCAGCTTGATAGAGGGAAGTCATTTTCATTGTTTTCCGTCTGAAGGAAGTTCTCCGAGTTCTTGAATTGGAATAGGTAATTTGAAAGGCGATAAGGAAAATTTACGAGTTGAGACAAGTGTGAATTGAGTAGTGAATGGGATATTAGAGATGGGTTCATTTTTCGTTGACTTGGACGGAATGAATTATGAAAAGTTGAAACTCGGTTTGTAAATACGGCTTGTTATGATTTTTTCAAAAAGAAGATATCTCAATTAGGGTAAATGCACCAAAAGTAGCCACCCCCGCCAGTAGTTGCCACCTTCCATCTTTAAATGTTTTAAATAAGGATTTGGCTTCCCTTAGAGATTTGAAATTGGCGCCATTCCGAAGCAGGATATATATTCCAGCCGTTCTAACAGTTCCAGCCATAATAAATAGTAGGATTTGTCATTATTTGGGGGGTGTCTACTACTAGTCCCCAAAATGTGGCGAATGTCAGTAGTAGCCATAAAGTGAAAAATAGGATTGAAAATGGCTTCGGAGCTCACTCAGCAGATCAGTGATCTGAAGAGTGAAGAAGATCTTCTCGAATGCTGGAAACGCCTGGAAGAGCACTGATCAGCTGAGTGAGCTACGAAGCCATTTTCAATCCTATTGAACGCAGGAAGCTGAAATTTGAGAGGGAAGGTCAAGGGAGAATACAGATGGTGGTAGGTGCTATTGATGGAGAACCAGTGATCTATACAGAAGGGTGATCTATACAGAAAATAATAAACCTTTGGGCCATGATTTGCGGCGTTTTTTACCTACCAACTTTTTTTTACCTACCACACCATACTGCCTTCACCCCTTCACAATCAAGTTTATTAGAAAGAACTAAACGCTTCACACTCGATTCGAAAAATAGAAAGCTTCATATGGAAATTTGATTATTGGTTACGCAGAAGGCAAAACTGTATACAAATCGAAGAAATGAACAGCGATCGCATTTTAGTCCGATAAAATTTGAACGGAGATTAGACCTCTTTTGTGATTCACACTCATGATTCTGTTTTATCGAAGGAAAACCTTCAAGTACTCGTAGGGACCGAACGGCTTGTCCTACAGAGCTCCGGGTGGTCTCAAAAAAAAAATTTTTTAATTCAATACTATTTAAAATTTGTGAAAAAACGATACCTTTATTTCGAGAGTTTTCGAGCTAGGGCAGTCTTGAAAATTTCAACCCTTAATTTCCACCCCTTAGAAGTGACATCAACCAAAAGCTTCGCGGCACAACTAGACCCCAAATGGAGCCCATATACCAAATTTGAACCAAATCGGCCCAGTGTTGCTAAGAAAAGTGCCGCGTAGGTACGGCGTACCGCGGACGGACGGAAATTTTTTTTTATTGGATTTTCGGATTCTACGTACCTTGAAACGTAAAACATCAAATTTTGAGGGGGATTAATTTTTTTTTTTTTTCCTTGCTCGATTCCAAAGGCTTATTATTGAAAATAATAAACCAAAATACAAAGGTGCCGACGTTGTATATATTATGAACGATGATGAATGAGTTCATTTTGGATTGTTCTAAAATGAGCTTCCTTGCTGAGAATCTCTAATTCTCAATTTCATAAAATGTTATAGCTATTGCGCTGGCAACTACCTTTAAACGATTCTCTTAAATCGCTTTTGAGTCAGAAAACGGAAATCGGAATGCAGTGAGCAACGATTGAGGAAAGAAAGTTGGATGGAATGTTAGTCGTAAAACACGCCGCACCACCGTGACAAACATTAGTGAAAAACAAGTTTTGAATCCGAACGTAATTGTGTCTCCCTATCAGAACATTAAAATGTTAGAAATTACCTCACCTACCACTAGAAAACTGAGCCTTAAGAAATTATGGTGCAACCGAGGTCTCGTTATGACGATTTTTGGTTTACACTAGCCGTAAAAAAAATCTTGCTAAGGCAGTTTTTGTTCTTCTACTTGGAAGCTGATACGCACAAACTACACATTGACGAGTTGAAAAACTGTTACAAAAACTTACGTCAAATTCAGCACGTTCGATAGAGGGCGCTGAAATTGAAGAATTCTGTTGGTACTGGTGAAAGTTCACTTAAATTTTGAGTTTGTTAGCTTTCGGAACAATTTTGGTTCCGTTTTTCTGTCGGGGGGTAAATTCTTAGTCCCGGGTATTGGTGCACGAAATCATGGTTCGACTTCGATGGCACTTTTCAGTCCTCTATAAATAAAAATTTATTAGATTTGGAAAGTAGGAGTTGGAGGGTTGGGCCAAAGAACAGAGATTTCATCAAGATCCGATCAGAATGATTATAATCTGGAACAATTTCTCAATCGAGTCAAGGTAGAAATAATAATACAGCGTGATTATATCGAGGATTTTGGCATTTTATGTCTTTACTATCATAGTAAAGACATAAAATGTTTCTTTATATCGTTTTCTAAATTTATTTATTTATTTATTTATTATTTATTTATTTATTTATAAATAAATAAATAAATAAAAATATATTATATTTATGCCATAATGGCACATAAATGAAAAACCGTCACGCGGGGATCGTCACGCGGGGAGCGTCACTTGGAAATTTCTGATGATTTTCACGTACAACCAATCGTTCCTAGGGAAAACTAACTTCCTCATTTTCCACCCCACAAAAATCGTTCACCACTCATTGGAAAGCTCTCAATTTATTAAACATGGTACATGGTCCCTAATATGAATGTACCTGTAAGGAAAGCTGAATTATGCGCATGTTTAGTAACATATGATCGTGAGTAACAAATGAGATGTCAACATGATCGTGAGAGGAAAATAGGTATCGTCATCCAACAGATCCCTTTGAAGCGTTACGGAGGCAGGGTCAATGGACAATGCTGAAGGCGCCTGAGTGGTCACTGATCAGCTGAGTGAGCTCCAAGGCCATTTTCTCTCCTGTTGAACGCAGGAACCTGAAATTTGAGAGGGCGGGTCAATGGAGAATGCTGAAGGCGCCTGAGTGGTCACTGATCAGCTGAGAGAGCTCCAAAACCATTTTCTCTCCTGTTGAACGCAGGAACCTGAAATTTGAGAGGGCGGGTCAATGGAGAATGCTGAAGGCGCCTGAGTGGTCACTGATCAGCTGAGTGAGCTCCAAGGCCATTTCCTCTCCTGTTGAACGCAGGAACCTGAAATTTGAGAGGGCGGGTCAATGGAGAATGCTGAAGGCGCCTGAGTGGTCACTGATCAGCTGAGTGAGCTCCAAGGCCATTTCCTCTCCTGTTGAACGCAGGAACCTGAAATTTGAGAGGGCGGGTTTAAATGAATGTTTACGTACATTACATCGCAACCATCAACGAGCACAATCAAATTTCCACAAAAAAAAGTACAATACGGGGTTTTATATGAAGGGGAAGGGGGCGCAAAGACATAAAATGTCTCTCGTGGTTGCGTACTTGTACGAAAGCTGTATCCACCGTTTGTGTTTTTTCAGTTGAATTTTACGGGAAATAAAGCAACCTAAAAAGTGATTGTTTAGACAGTCTTTCACTTTAAAGTTTACGTTGGTACTTGTAAAAATAATCTATGAGTATGTACTCAAACGGAAAGAAATCTGGAATTTCGAGCGCCTGAATGTACGAACTGCGTAGAACGCACTACCTTTTTTTTCAACCTTGAAAAGTGAAAACAATGCTTCCGCTATCTGGAAGACTCAGAAGCAAAATAGGAACAGGTCCTCCTACAGAGCTCCGCGTGGTCTCTAAAATTCTAAAAATTCAATACTATCTTAAATTGATGGAAAACAATACCTTTATATCGGCATTTTTTGAGCTAGGACGTTTTCAAAATTTCAACCCCTATTTTTCACCCCTTAGAAGTGAGCTACATCAACCCAAAGCTTCGCGGCACAACTAGACCTCAAATGGAGCCCGTATACCAAATTTCATCAAAATCGGTCCATGGGAACTAAGGGAACGTGCCGCGTACGGCGGACGGACGGAAAAATTTTTATTCGATTTTCGGATTCTACGTACCTTGAAACGTAAACCAACAAATTTTGAGGGGGGGTAATGTAAGAGTAGCTTGTTTGACTTCCCCCTCTGTTCAGTAGGGAAAGTCAATTCCTACCTTTTGTTGCTGCACCTAGCTGCAAAGTGGGAGGTAGGTGACGTGAACAGATAAGCAACCGATATGCAGGTATAAATAAAAGTTATTTATTACCTAGTTAATTACTTATCGACTACCTACCTACTCCCTATACAACAACGCGCGCGACCGCCGAGGTTTAGATCGGGTTTGCGCGGACCACAGTTGATTATTCTGCCACTGACCTGATGATGAAGGTTTCCGGCTGGCAGGGTAAGGCAGCGGCAGCAGTAGCAGGCACAGCAGGCTTCACCGGGGGGCGGCTAATCCTCCGGGCGTCGTTTCAAGGGAAGGCGGCAGGGAGCGAGGTAGCTTCTCACTTTGACGAACCTTATTTTCCGACTGCCTCCTTTCTTTCCTCTTTCGTCGTGCTCGACTTTTTTTTCCCAGGTCAGCTCTGACCTGGTTTTGTTTCATGTTTGTGTGAGAGGTTCCTTCTCACAGGTAAACAATTGTTTTTTTCCTTAGTCGATTCCAAAGGTACATTATTGAAAATAATAAATCAAACGAATTTACTTAACCGAGAAAATGCATTGAGAAAGTACCAATTGGGTGTAACACATAGCTTCCCAGTATCCTTAACACTATCCGATGCATGGTAGGAGTGAATAAATTTCATGATCACAATATGACTATGGATTCACAGAACTCTCGAAAATCTGAAACTGTCATCTTCTCGCTCTCGGAATTCAAGTTACAATCAAGCATTTTTACTCATATTAATTATATGTGCATGTTAGAAACTGTATGGCCCACCCAACTTGGCGGAAATGTTTTCCTTCCAACAGTTGAAAATTAGGAGATTTGTTTCAGCCTTAATTGTCATATTCCTACTTACTAGAAGACATCACACTAAAATCAAGGTTTAATTCGAATTCAGCTTTTAATTCAGCGTTTTAGAAATGCATTATTTCTAAAAAATAGTCATGCAATTAAAGAACATGTAGTTAATTTATTCAACGCATTTTCAGGTATAAAGAACTTGAAGGAGAAACTGCACAATTCTCTTCTTCTTGACGATAAGGACGATTCTAAAGGGAGCAGCAGACACAGCACTTTGGAGAAAAACACGACAAAACAGCCGCCATCGCCGAAATTTGACGACGGTTTCAGAGCCATCGATTTGCAAGTGCCGGAAGAAGTGGAACGAGCCGGAGAAGTTGTGAGGGAAAAAAGGTAAGTTTGGGCTGATTTGGCAAAATATAGAAAAAACTGGAAGATTTTCTTTTTCCAAAAGAGTATTAAAGGATTGGAAGACTTCGGGTTGAATTCAAGATCAAAAGTAATTTATTTGTTTATACAATTAACTAGACAACGTAGTAGGTAACCTAACGACTGCCACCTGCTACTATGTAGTTTCTCATAATCCTACATTTTCCCCCTCTTCGTAGATTGCCCCTTCTCTTGCTCTCAACTGGTCGGCGTGTTTCCTTTTGATGAAACCCTCCGTCTGTACCCCATACGAGTACGGCCCGATCCTTTTCTTTATCACGCCTGGCTTCCAACCTTCTCCAAGTTCTTTCTTCATCCATACTTCTTCCCCTTCCTCGAAAATTCTTTGCTTCCTCCCCTCTGTTTGAATTTGTTGCTTCCAAACTTTCAACTCGATTTCTTTTCGCACATCCGGCTTCAAATTTTCAAAAATTGTGGGCAGTCTTCGAACGAAAAACAGTTCAGCTGGAGCTCTCCCAGTTGTCTTTTGTGGCGAATTCCTGTAACTGAACAGAACATTTTGGAGGGTTAATGTTGGTTCTTTCAATTCTTTTTTCGATGATTTGTACCTTCTTTTCAGTGTTCTTATGAGTCGCTCAACCATTCCATTGCTTCTAGGATGATAAGGGGTCGTTTTGATGTGACGTACTCCATTCCTTTTGAAGAAACTCTCTATTTCAGCTGAGACTAATTGTGGTCCATTATCAGAAATCAATAACGCCACTATCATGTTTTTTTCCGTTCTTTATCCCATCCTCGTCGCCAATAAAGGATTGGAAGACTTCGGGTTGAATTCAAGATCAAAAGTAATTTATTTGTTTATACAATTAACTGGACAACGTAGTAGGTAACCTAACGACTGCCACCTGCTACTATGTAGTTTCTCATAATCCTACAAGTATGACATACTCTTTTACAAATAACATTGTAATTTTTACCAAAGTAGCAAGAAAATAGAACTGGTAAACACTGGCAGGGTTATTCTACCATAAGACGTTTTGTGTATGAGCCTGCAGTATGAAGAATTGACAACTATAGGGACTGAAGTCATCCAAAAATAAACGCCGTTGTTGCCCAGCTTTTGGAAAATATATTTCCTTCATCAGGGCTCAGCGGTAGTAAACATGAGAAGAGGGCATCAACCACCATATCGATACCTTAAAGCACAAAGGCGCTACGCCCATCCATCTTCCACATTTTTTCATTTTTTTTAATATCAGAAAAACTCAAATTCGGCAATACTCTTATTGACTTTCTTGACGATTATAGCTTGAAATTTATTGAAGAAATTAAAGAGTTTAGTGTACCAAGCTATTATTTTAGGAATTGTGCACTGGTAATAATTTCTTTTTCATTTTTCTCAAAATTCCTCTTTTGGACATAGCTCCTTTGTGCTTCAAGGTATCGTCATATCCATTCGTGGGCCCTGACGATGGAAATATATATGCCGAAAGCTAGGCAATAGCGGCGTATATATATATATATTTTTTTTTTTTTTGGGTGCCCCCAGTCTGATAGTTGACTATGGTTACACCACTGTTCCAGCTGGATAATACTCACTCTCTTATATTCACTGTCTGGGGTTGCCATTGGAATCGCTGGCCCTGATAGCTCATAGTATCCCTATTATAAGTCCCCAACTGATAACATACAGCCCATCCCATTGATTCACAGGCCCTTATGATGTGCTTCTCAAACTACCTATAGCCATGGAAGTAGGAATTAACCAAAGTTAATCATATTCAATAAGAAATATTGAAATCGAGGAAGACTGAAAACGCTGCAAATTAATACACAAGGGTTTATTATTTTTCTATACAGATCACTCGTCTGCAAAGAACACGGCTTTGCCATTGTTACCACCAACCAACATGGAGAAAAACATCGATCGCATTTCGGTCAGCTAAAATTTGAACGGAGATTAGGCCTCTTCTGCAATTCACACTCGTGTTTCTGATTTATCTTAACTCCAACTCTTAAGTTCTTGTAGGGAGCGAACGGTTAGTCCTACAGGGCTCCGCGTGGCTCTAAGAATTCAATACTATCTAAATTGATGGAAAAACAATACCTTTATATCAAAATTCTTTGATTTAGTGCGTTTTCAAAATTTCAACCCTTAGTTTTCAATCCTTAGAAGAGACTGACATCAACCAAAAGCTACGGGGCACAACTAGACCCCAAATAGAGCCCACATACAAAAAATTTTCATTCGATTTTCAGATTGTCTACGTACCTTGAAACGTAAACCAACAAATTTGGTGGGGGGGGGGGGTTAAAAAAATTGTTTCTTGGTCAATTCCAAAGGTTCATCATTGAAAATAATGAAAATTCTCTATTCTATATTTTGGCTACATTTGGGTTCTAGTTATTCCCAGCTTTTAGTTGTCAGTGACGTCTGAAAGTTTTTTGTTATACCACCCAGAGCTATATGGGACCGACTGGTCATTAGGTAAATGGAGATAGTTTATTACCTAATTAATGATCGCTCCATGACGTTTCTCATCGATTTGAGATAGTGTTCAATTTTAAGAAACGAATGATACCACCCAGACGTTCAAACATTTTTGTTAAATATGCGTTCATTGTGGTTGTGAAGAAAACGAAATGAAAACAAATTCTAAATTTGCTTCGGAAACGAGCAAGTTATGACCATTTTGGTGCCGCAAGGTCGAAAACACGAGAAAAAACGCTGCAAATTATTACACAATGGTTTATTATTTTTCTATATAGATCACTCGTCTGCAAAGCCACCAACCATCCAAAATGAAGAAAAACATCGATCGCATTTCGGTCAGCTTTAATTTGAACGGAGATTAGGCCTCTTTTGCGATTCACACTCGTGTTTCTGATTTATCGTACGTCCAAACTTTGAATTCTCGTAGTGAGCGAACGGTTTGTCCTACAAAGCTCCGGGTGGTCTCAAAAAAATTTTAAAAATTCTATAGAATCTTAAATTGAAGGAAAAACAATACCTTTATATCAAAATTTTTTGAGTTAGGGCGTTTTCAAAATTTCAAAATTGATTTTGGAACCCTTAGAAGTGACCTACATCAACCAAAATCTTCGGGGCACAACTAGACCCCAAATGGAGCCTACATACCAAATTTCATCAAATCGGTCAATGCTAAGTGGCAAAAGTGCCGCGTACGGCGGACGGACGGCCACATTTTTATTCGTTTTTTTGATTCTACGTACCTTGAAACCTAAACCATCAAATTTTGAGGGGGTGTTTAAAATTTTTTTTTTCTTGGTCGATTCCAAAGGTTTCATTATTGAAAATAATAAAACAAAAACTTCAAAGTGAGAAAAGTGGCATTTTGAGCGGGTTAGAAAAAGTGCTACGAGGGGTAAATTTGTTGCTAATTAGTTGTTGAATCGATTCCTGAAGTAGTGTTCATTCGTCTAGGGACATTCATTATATTGTAGGTTTCCAAATCAGTATGAAATTTCTTATACGAATACATATATTATCTTATAAAGCAAGGCAAAATTATGGTTCAAAAATAGCTGATAATAGGTTAAAATGTGAGTTGGAAAATTCGCTCATACTCATATCTCGCGAATGAGACAAAAAGTTCAAAAAATCCCATCTCATAAAATTGCGATTCCTTAAAATTCACATTTTCTTGGTGCTTTTTGCAGGGAAATCCTTGTTGGAAGAACAAATAGTGCATGACCCAGCACCCGAAACGAGCGATTCAGAGGATCCAGTGGCTGCCAAGAGGAATAAGAGGAAAGCTCCCAGACCACCTCCAACAGACCTCGACGCGGAGGAATTCCTGAAAATCAACAGGAACTCCGATTGAGTCTTCAGGTATGCATGATAACTAAGCTGTGTGAGCTTTTGGGTGATTAACGGTCTAGGAAGGTTAGTTACCAATATTTACCTGACTAGGACATCTATACGCCAAACTCAAAAACCCACCTAAACCCACCTAAAACCCACCTAAAACCCACCTAAACCCACCTAAAACCCACCTAAAACCCACCTAAACCCACCTACCTAAAACCCTAAACTCTATACCTCTGAAAATGTCTTCAAAATCTGATGAAAAATGTAGAAGTTATGGCTGATATATATGTTTTTTTTTTAATTATCTCCCCTCAAAGACTAAAGGACGGAGGGGGCACGCCATAAAACAAAATAAATAAATAAATCAAAATAATGGGGAGGACGCCCAGGACTCACCCGACGCCGGCCCTAGGGATGAGGGTAGATGAGGAAGGTGGGGGTGGGAGAGAAGGATGAAGGGAAGTGCCTCTATAAAATAACCACCAGTTCAGATATGAGCGGAGCAGGTACGCGGGGTGACTACCACGGTGTAGCACCTCACTGAGATGCCCAACTCGCGCAACTCTGTTGGCACTTTTTCCCGCATCAACACTCACCGCCACTGACAAGGGTCGCAGCCATCACCCTGATGTTGTTGGGCTTCCACTCCTTTTAGCTCTGACACTGCTTGCCCGTAAATCATTCTCTAGCATACTTTCTTATCTTAGCCCGCCAGGTCTGCTCATGTCCATGAGCCCTAACAACCTGGACATCCAGGATAATGCAGACCTGTCGGGCTTGACAGCAACAGATGTCAGGCTTCTTGCCCTGGTCACTTGCATGTGGTATAATCTCTCCCTTTCAACATCCCCAGCCGCATGGATGACAAGGCACCTGCTATCTGCTTGGCGACCGCATCATGACGTAGAATGCGGCCCCCATGAGTTCGTGGACACTGCTGCACCACATGATACAGGTGTTCATTTCCACTCCGACAGGCACGGCAAAGGGTATCTGTCACCCCAAGACTACCCCTTGAACACCGTACCGCTGTTGGCAGTGTTGCCACGCGGACGGCTTGGAAGTTCCGGTAGTCGCGGGCCCCAATGCCCTCCGAAGCCCAATCCACCCATTGGGATGAGATAAGGCTTTCGGAGCTGTCGGAGTTCTTTACCATCTACTGACTCATGCAGGGCAGCAGCGAACTCAGCAGACGAACTGGGTTTTGGAGCAGATGGTGTTGCTCGGTCGCACCATGCTAACTGCTGCCTGACAAAATCAAGACCAGCAGCAACACGGGCGACCTCCCAGCTCGACCCCTGAAGGGCTAGCAGGCGCTGGCGGCGCAGAAAAAGATACAAGCGGAGAGAGACACAATGCCAAGCCCACCGGATTTGACCGGTGCATGGATATAGGCACTTGGGACACCAGGTGGGAACCTCAGCCAAGAGCGCACAGCAGAGCGGACTTTCTCGATCTAATTCCTGCAGCCTCCCCGCCCTAAGCCTACCGAAGACTAACCCGTAGGTTAGCTTCGGCAGTAAGTACGTGCGGAGGAGGCGCAGCCTCTGCTATGGCTTCAATGGAGCCTTGGTGATGCGGGCTAGCGCCCTACCAAGGTCCACACGGCTGGCAGTAATGGTGGCCACCCCCATGAAGTTGACTCCAAGGTACCGCCAGACCTCCAACACAGATCGAGAAGGAATGGGGGCTTGTCCTATGACAAAACCCCCATCCACAACCTTCACTTTATGTTGGCGACCCGACGGGACCAAGGAAACCGACCCACATTTATCGCGGTTGACCACGTGTCCACACCTGGATAGCTGCTTAGCAAATGCATTGAGGGCAAGCCCTCGCGGGTTTCTGCGAGTAGGATAACATCATCGGCAAAGGCCAATGCTCCTACTCGCACCCCAGGGGCGAGATCAAACCCTACTTCTGTGGGCAGCTTACCCAAGGCCGTGTACACGACCAGGTTAAAGAGGAGTGGCGATAGGGGATCCCCCTGGCGTACCCCACGCCTGATCCGTACATCCCCTGACACCTCACCTCCTGCCTCGAGGACCGTTACAATAAATTCACGTTTGAGCATGCGCAGTGGCTACTATCTGTTCCTGGGTGATGATTTTCATAAGGGATTATCTACAAGCCAATCTAAACAATCCTGAAAATTTTCATTGAATGGAGGAATTCATTAGGATGGATGTAGGTATTATAGCTTTTACGTGGATTTTACGTTTGCGCATGCGCAGAGACTATTGTCAATATGGGGAGCGTGATTTCAATAGAGGACCATCTACACGACAATCCTAAAAAATCCTGAATTTTCATCGAAATCAGATGGACAATGTGGAAGTTATCGCTGTTACAAGGAATTCCCGTTTGCGCATGCGCAGCAGCTACTGTCAGTCCAGGGGTAATGATTATCATAGCGGACCGTCTACACGCCAACTCGCACAATCCCTGAAAATTTAATCCAAATCAGACAACTTCGCGTAGTTATGCCCGTTACACGGATTTCATGACAGTCAAACAGACATGGAACCAAAATTGTTTAGGAAGGCCTTAAACGTTAAACGCAAGTAAAAATTTTGATTTTGGAGAATTTTTTTTTTTCAATCTTGAAAAGTAGCTTCTACTACTTTGGTAGACTCGGAAGCAATAACCACATAATAATCCGTTTTAGACCATTCTGAATCCAAATCCGCGTCTGTGTGTGTGCGTTTGAGACAAAATCTTGTATACTCTCCCCTGGCCTTAGTTTTCAGCTGATTTTCGTGGTTCTTTTTTTGTTCGACGGGGAAATCTATCTATTTGTGCACTACGTCGCCGAAATTTTTAATTTGAGTTTTAAGGAGTTTTGTGCAAGCTCAGTAGTGTTGAAATTCATAGGGAAGCACCTAGAGTTCAAACCACGAAATTTACGGTAATTTCATCAAAATCAGATGAAAACTGGACGTGGAAATCGTTACTGAAATTCACAGATCATCAAAATTCCAGTATTTAACAACCACTCTAGTTTCCTGTGGCGAAATCAAACAAAACCAACCAAAAACTTCATTTACTGTAAGTTACGAAATAGTTTTGCGAACAGGTAACTTAGGAACAAAATTACCAATAGTCCAGCTCTTGTTGTCTAATCTTTTGATTGCGAAAGGGTTGTAAAATGATGTAATATTTCCGCTAAAAGATACCTAAGTTAATAAAAGTGTTTCAAAGCAATAAAAAAACAAATGGAAAAGTGAGTGTTGAAAAAAGCTCTTATTTTTCAAGAAGTTGGACGATGGTAGAAACTTGATGATTAATTTGAACAATCCAAAGTAGGTACGACGCATGTCCTGGAAGTAACTGTACTAGATTTTCGTACTTTAAAAAAAAGTAATTAAGAATACGTCTGCTAAGTGGGTGTGGCACATTGCTTCCTCTATACAGGGTGTCCCATGTTAAGGACCGAAAAACTTCGGGAGTCAATTCTACAACTAATTTTAGTAAGAAAGTGTCTCATAGCAATTTTGCGTTAGACGCTTATTTCCCGAGTTATTTTAATTTTAAGATTTTTTTCGTGTTTTCGACCTTAAGCCATAAAAATGACCATAACTCGCTTAACATACAAGCAATTCAAAATCTAATTACGCCGTTGGATAGGGCGTAAAATTTACCATCTTTCTAGTGGTTATACAAAAAATTTTGTAAGGTCGTGATGGGTGAAAATCAACTCGTAAAGTCATTTTTGTAAAATTGTCAAAATTTCCTACTTTTTCTTTTGATTGTTAAGGTTTTACTTCCAAATGATTTTTCACGTGCCTCTACATAAAAACTGTGCAAAGATCTCAGCTTTCTAATGGTATAATTTGTTTTAATTTTACTCGGCTAATTAGGGGTGAAAAATACGTTTGAATGCTAAAAAAACGTGGTTGCGCTCATGGAAATCAAGGTTTCTGGTTCGTTGGGCCTCGGGAAGGCTCGACGAATTAGGGGTGGAATTCTGCGTCATTTTCAACGCTATTAGACTGATTCCATCACCGTTGGCATGTGAAAGCTCAGTATTGAGTTTTGGTAGGTCCGAATCTTTTTTTTTTTTTTCAATTTACTTGGTATTTATGCACGAATTTAATGTTCAATTCTCGAATATTTTTTTCTTATAATGTAAATTTTCTCTTTGTTTTGTTTTAATGAATAAATTTTCTCTCTCTCTCTCTCTCTCTCTCTCTCTCTCTCTCTCTCTCTCTCTCGCAACTTTCTCGATTGTATGAAAAAAGAGATATCTCATGAAGAATAGCGTGTGGATGTGGAATAAAAAATAAAGACAAATAATGATATTTTAGAGAAAGTAAAAATGATATTTATGAACAAAAATAATATTTATGTTCTTCGAAGTACGTTATTGACTAAGCATAAATGAGATAATAAATTATCCTCTACTCCGTCTTTGACTTCGTTTGTCATTCGTAAGGGTACCTGTAAACACAAAGCAAAGTTTTTCACAGCCAAGTAGAAAATAATTGAGGAATGAGCTGTCAGGAGACGATGCACATTATGTACTGAAGAAGGAGGAGGTCACATTGAGCACTTACTCTGAATCGGTAATATGATGACCACTGCTTCAAATTTTGACATTCCTTCGTCTCAACATAGTGGGAAAAAAAACCAAAGGTGGGAAGGACAAAACATTTTTGCGAATATTCCCGAGGAAAGTTCAAATAGGCGGTGAAATATCTAAAGGACGGCAATATCTTTGACAGTCCCACCGCCAAAAGTACCAAAATAAAATTAGAAGTGTTAAAAACAAAAAAAAAGTTTTCGAATGGGAGCTAGTGTTTAGAAGGGGAAGTTGCACAGCATAGGCGGACATAGGAAAAAAATTATCTACTGTAATGGGGGCCTCAGCACACTTACTTTTAGGACAAGCCTGTAGGTAGCATGAGAAAGTATGAAGTAGATAAGTACGAAAAGAAAATTTGGTCTTTTCCTCTCCCTTCGAATAAATTACTTCATAGTCGGCCGTCCCTGAATTCTGTTCTGTTGCATAAATATACAGGGTGTCCAAGTAACTACGCTCCCCCCAATTATGTTCTCTAATTTTGTGAGAAAAAAAATCGGACAAACGCTATCATTCATAATTTTTTTGCGTAGAATTCGAAAATGACAAAATTGCGCAGCACGCAATTGCGCAATCGTGCGCAACCATGATCAACTTTGTTTTTGCAAATGGGAACCCCCATTTTTCATTGTAGATTCGAATTCTTCGTCAAATTTTATGAACATTTTACTTCGAAAATTTTTTTATTTGGACGCGCACAACCCGCTCAGCGAGCACTCAAAGATGCGCAACAAAGGGATTGAGCCATAGTTGAGATGAAGGTAAACCTCAAGTGTGGCACAATACTTAACACTTTTTTTCCAAGCTGAATAGCGTGGTGGTGTCCCTTTCTTGATTTGATTTCATTTTACATCATTTACAGTCAAAAAAGTCAATTTTTGAGGAGTAAATCATCGAATTTCCGTGGAATTTTTTCCGAGTATCGTTTCCTTCACAAATTATTTCTTCTCTGACACAATTTTATAAATCTTACAGTTTTTTTACACTTCATTGGGATGATTCATTACCCTTCATAAGAAAGTCGATGATTTCCTCCTCAAACAGTGACTTTTTATGCTGTAAATAAGATAAAATGAAATCAAATCAAGAAAGGGATATCACCACGATATTCAGCGTTGAAAAACAGTGCTAAGTATTGTGCCGCACTTGAGGTTTACCTTCATCTCAACTATGGCTCATTCCCTGGGTTGCGCATCTTTGAGCGCTCGCTGAGCGTGTTGTGCGCGTCCAAAAAACGAGTTGTTGAAGTTGAATGTTCATAAAATTTGACGCAAAATTCGAATCTGCAATAAAAAATTAGGGTTGCCATTTGAAAAAACAAAGTTGATCATGGTTGCGCACGATTGCGCTCAATTTTGTCATTTTTGAATTCTACGCAAAAAATTATGAATTATAGCGTTTGTCCGATTTTTCTCTCCAAAATAAGTGGGGGAGCGTAGTTACTTGGACACCCTGTATAATATCTTGCATGAAATCAATTAACAATCAATTTCATTTACAGTTCTCAGGTAGCAGGGAGAGCCTGAAAAGCGAGGATAGCGCAGCTAGCGGCCACAACAGTGGGACTACGATAGAGCTCAATTCCAGTCACATCACAGTCCATCAAGCACCGGAGAGTGAAAGTCGGAAAGCATCTTCACTGGGTAAGTTGAATACATTCATAGCAATATGTAGAAGAAGGAAGGTCCTACAAGATGACAAATCGTCGTGGAATCAGCAACACCACCGAGCTCGTTTTTCACAACTTTGCAGGAGAGAGAAATAACCGATTTTTTCGTCCATCAAGGCCTAATTGACTGATGTTTTTTTTTGTTTTGACTGATGAAGGATATTATCATCCATCAGTCAAAGCAAAAAAACATCAGTCAAATAGGCCTTGATGGACTAAAAAATCGGGTTTTTCTCTCTCCTGAAAAGTTGTGAAAAACGAGCTCGGTGGTGTTGCTGATTCCACGACGAAATTCTATTTGAAATACAGTTGGAAATATTCCAAAGAAAGAATCCACTCCTATTTTCTTCCCAATTATTCAAAATATGAATTATGGTTATTAATTAACTGAAATATATTGATATGAATTGGGTACAGTTCAATAAAAATCTATATGTTGTCGACTTTGACTTCTATGATACAGTAAATTAATATTAAATTAAGTAGTTAGAATAGTTAGCGACAAAATTAGGAGGAATTGATATAAAATTGCAAAGATTTTTGTCAAGATTCCTCCGACTTCCTTCGTCTCATTTAGAAGCCCAAGTTCCTTACCTTATCTTACCTAGAGTTGTCTTCCCCAACTAGTCACTAGGTAAATTTTCCGCCTCCCACCAGTCTGCCACATCGGTGCCGCGGTACGCGGATAGAGCGGTCTTTTATGCACTCCTTCCTGCGGTAATCAGTAATGCGCTGGGGAGCCAGTGTATATCTAAATTGTGTAAATCTCCTGCATTTTTGTTGAGTAGGGACCAATAGAAATCAACAAGCCATCGAGAAGGACGTCGCCTTTACTCGACAACAACCATCGACCCTGACATAACATGGGTAAACCAAGGAGCCTTGAAAATAAGAGGAATAGCATACTGCATAGAAGTAGAAGTAGTAGGGTTTAGTATTTTATGAAGCCCGCGAATTGTGCAGTAAATTGGAGGTAATCATATTACAAGTACCTACAGTCTTTAATTGAAGGCCTCAAGTGATGTAGGAATACGCGTCTCACAGAATTTCTGAAACCCCCTAAATTACCCTAAATTTCTTTTCTTACAAAAAAAAGAGATGAAACTAAAATCTCTGAAATTTTTATTTATACAATTCTTTCGTGCTCCTTGTCTCAATAAAACGGCCCTAATCAACTTCATATTTGATTATACCGTTGAAAATAACGTTAAATTTTCTATCTTTTAAGTCCCAAATCGAATTTCTTTGCTCACATTAAATTGACGAAAAATCACTCTAGAAAACAAATTCTTCTCCGGACAGCGTTGACTGTTTTCTGCACTGTTACAGTGATTCCAGGATGATCTTTTCGTTTAATTAAAGTTATAAACAAATAGTACAAAGTATAACAATTAGTCAACACTGACTGGAAAAACCCTCTCGTAGGGAATTTTACAGATTTTCGAGTAAAATCGGAATTAAGAAGAACGTAGTGTATTACTACAAAAGTAATGAGTTGAATTTTAAATCGATTTCGACGGTGAGGTCATCATCAGTAATAACTTGCTGATGACCTAACCTTCTAAATCGATTCAACTTTGTAATTCATTACTTTCGTGAAAATAGTCTAGGTTCTTCTTAACTCCGTTTTTGACATTTTATGTCTTTACTTTGGCACATAAACGAAAACTATTGTCACCAACCATAGTTACTACCAATCTTCAACGCACCTACAGCGATCGCATTTTGGTCAGCTAAAATTTGAATGGAGATAAGGCCTCTTTTGCGATTCACACTCGTGTTTCTGACACGTCAACAAACAATTATTGAGAAAGCGTATAATGAGGAATTTCACCGAATTCTGTTTGCATTTTTCCTGAATAGTTAATGGTATGGGATAGATGAAAATCGGGCTGATTTCGGAAAATAAGTCTCCTGTTATTTTTGGGAGACAATCAAAATTTTTAATTTCAAAACTAACCGGGAAAACGGACGTGAAGCGGGAACGCTCGCTGATTGGGCTGTTCGGATCGCCGTCTCCTCCCAGTGTTGCCCATTGGGATGACAAAATCGTGTTTTCTAAGAGAAAAGTTATCAAACAAAAACAGAGGAAACCTAATTTTCCCCATCTTGCTTTTTGTATTTTTTTCTTCAGTTTTTCGATTTCGAACTTTACGTTTTCGTGAAATTTTGCATCTGGGGACTATAGATTTCTCGATCTCAGCGCTTCAAGCGGCCATAAACGAACTATTCCGGGATGACGTCATTTTCCCGTTTTTTTAAAAACATTCGTACTTTCTACACTGTTTTGTTTATTCGTAAATTAGGAAGTTCGGGCTGAAAGTTTGCTGTAGGGGGTTTTTCGAGGTGCTAAATCCGATTTTGGGGTCAAAAATAGGAAATTCCCACATGGTGAAATTCCTCATTATAGGTAGGTAGCGAAGGTAGACATAAAATTTCCAAATTTGTTGCAGAATCGTATGTGTTTCATTCGAAATTGGTTACTTGAAATTTGGGAGGCTGGTTTTCCTCATTTTGGTTTATTATTTTCAATAATGAACCATTGGAATCGACCAAGAAATTTTTTTAACCCCCCCCCCCCCTCCAAATTTGTTGGTTTATGTTTCAAGGTAAGTAGAATCCGAAAATCGAATACAAAATCTTCCGTCCGTACGCCGTAAAAGCACTTTTCTTAGCAACCCTGGACCGATTTGGTTGTAATTTGGTTTTTGTTCTCCATTTGGGGTCTAGTTGTGCCTCGAAGCTTCTGGTTGATGTCAGTCACTTCTAAGGGGTGAAAATTGAGGGTTGAAATTTTCAAGAGCGCCCTAGATCGAAAACTCTCGGAATAAAGGTATTGTTTTTTTCTCCAATTTGAAATACTAGTATTGAATTTTTAGAATTTTTAGAGACCACCCGGTGCTCTGTAGGACAAACCGTTCGCTCCCAACAAGAACTTAATGGTCGGACTTATGATAAATCTCAATTACTTAAGAGGCCTAATCTCCGTTGAAATTTCAGCTAACCAAAATTGCTGTTAATTTCTTCGAGTTGTATTCAATTTTGCTTCCTTAGCAACCAGTTATCAAATTTCTATATATTTATGAATGATCTACAACTCCCAATTTTTCAAATCGAGTGTGAAGCGTTTATTTCTTCCAAATAAACTTGATTGTGAAGGAGTGAAGTAGGTAGTAGGTAGTAGTGCCTACCTATGGTTGGAAGGTGAAAAGAAATAAATAAAAAATATTGACTGGCAAAGCAGCGATCTTTGCAGAAGAGTGATCTGAACAGGAAAATAGTAAACTTTGTGAAATAATTTGCATCGTTTTTGAAATTAATCAAACACTCAGGTGGTTATAGACAGAGGAAGTAAACAAAACTTTTACTCGGGATCATTTTCACGCTGTCGAGTAGTTTATAGGAGCAATAGTTGAACTTCAGTTGAAAGTAGTTTTTGACATTTTCTGTCTTTGCTTTGGCACATAAACTGAAAAATCGTCACGAAAACTTGCTCACGCGATGAGTCTATTTTATTTATTGGTATCGCGTGAGCAAGTTTTCGTGACGATTTTTCAGTTTATGTGCCAAAGCAAAGACATGAAAATGTCAAAATAGACTCACTGTGTTGCGTAGAGAACAATCAACTGTTTTCTTATTTTGATGCTTGGGTACATGAACTAACAACCTTACTTCACTACCTTGTTGTGTAGTGGTTGACATTTTGTTTTGGTTTATTAGTTTCAACCATTTCAGTACTTGTTCCACTTCAAAACGATCAGTGAACAAACGCGAGAGTATCGTGAGCAAAAAAAAATTGACGATGGACAATTCGTACGTATCCTAGAAGAGGGGTTCAAGTCCAAAAATGTGATTTTCGGGAAATCGCTTTCCAAGTTTTACACTCAAACAAATAGCTATATCTCCGTGACAAGACGTTTAATGTTAATGATATTTGAGGAGAATGTTCCTGTACTAATGCTTCTACAGCTCATTGACCGAAATTATTCGTTTCGCTAGTGAAGAAGGAGTGGGGGGATTATTTTTGTCAAATTTCTTCGATTTTTGGTGTTGTTCCCTTTTTTCATGGAAAATTTTTCTTTATTTCAGAGATGTCACTTTTTTCATGGACGATTTTTATTCTTTCCCAAATGATTAATTTGGTTTTAAATGAGAATAATCATAACTTGAGGTGTATAAAACGAGAATTTATTAGATTGGGAGGTATCGGAAAAATAAAACGGAAGATATTTATAATTCTGTCTCCAAAAATATTCTTAAGTAATTAAAACAGCTTCTTAAAATCTATAATCAAAGATAACCAACGTGCGATTTCGAGTTCAACCCCCCCCCCCCCCCCCCTCACACCATTCCTTCTTCAACGGTTTCAGTACAACCAGTACAACTTTCATCGGTAGTTTCGGTAGGAAGTCCGTAGGAGTAGACATTCAAGGTGAAACACACCAGTGGCACCACTAATTTGTTCTGTGGTGTCAAAATTTATGGTTCATCAAAATACAAAGGTTTATTCATAAAGATTCAAACCTTGGGTACCATTAATAAGCCCTAAATGAACCAAAATATCGAAAAATCGCAATTTTGTGAATATTATCCCTCCACTTGCCTCTTCCTAATGATAATTTCAGTACTCTGGCGACTTAATGTTAGTCAGTTAGTTATCTGAGTCGAAAAAAAAGAAACACGCGAATCGGTTGAAATTGAGGAGTAGGTAAGCGCGCTCAACGTGCTGTCATAATGAGCCTTACTTTCACTAAATAACCCCTCGTTCCTCCTCCGTTTACTCTAATCTCGAAATTCCAGCGACGTAGTGCAAAACTAGATAGATTTCCACGTCGAACAAAAAAAGAAACACTCAAATGAGTGGGAAATTGAGGTTTGGGCGAAATAGGTACCTACACAAGATTATGCTTTAAAAAAAAAAATTTTAATAGTTTCTACTTCCCCCCCCCCTCCTTCCAGGCAAAATTTAATGTGGATGACGTAGTCCACAGCGCTAGATAAATTTTAGCGTTGAACAAAGGAGGAACCACGCGAATCGGTCGGGGAATAAGGCCTGGACAAACACAAGAGACACAGACTGATGGTTTTTCTTCCGTGGATTTGGGTTTTGAAAGGACTAAAACGGATTAGTATCTGGTTATTTTGTTTTCCGTTGAGTGTTGTCCTCCTTTAACCCAGATTAATCGCATATTCAAGGACGCGCAAGTCTTACAACGTCCTAGAAACACAAGTAGGTAACCATCTACCTACCTGCTGTTAAATAGCCACAGCATGGTGGATGAAATAATTAGGAAACCGTGTAAATTATTATAATTGTGATTATTATTGCAATTATTATTTTTCTGTAAAGATCACCAGTCAACTTTCTTGGAACAAGGGCAGAAGGGGGGTCCTTTGGGCTAGGCTCGAGGGAACGAAGTGTTCTGATAAATTGCACAATAAACATGCATTTATCATTGTTGATCGTCTTGATTGTAATAGTCGTTTCCAAAAAATTAACACTAGGTTTCTTTAATTGAGGAAATCACTTAATAGAGGCGATACGTCCACTTTAGAGGGTAGCATTGGGCTTGGTGCCTGTCTTTTGCAAACGTAGGTGGCTCGCCCCGTCCATCGAACAAAGAACTTTCAGCATTCAGGCGGAGGGGGATTGAGCTAGGCTTAAGTTTGTCTTCTAGGGGTAAAAAACAGCACTTCCACTACCCAAAACTGTTCCTAAATCAAAAATGAAATTTTTGGACTTGTACCCCTCTTCTAGGATACGTGAAATGTACGCCCCGCCGTGCTATGCAGGGGTGAGATCTGCCTAGTAATAAATACAATAAGAAAACACACATGAAAATGTCCCAGTGTGTTGCAGACTCGTATGCAAGCATTTATAATAATCATCATTATCTCCAACAGTTTATCTCACAGCTTGATGCATTTTCATCATTAATTTACCAAGATAGAGAATAATATCCATGAGTGTACCTGGTTAAATTTTTAAAGGTGAATAACTCTGTGGATAATTGCGATTCTAGGAGACCTATCGAGATACGAGGCTGACAATGTGATCGTTCTTGAACGCGCCGTCTCTCTGGACCTCGGCGATGGAGCACCAGGAACTAAGAAGAGGAAAGCGCCCCAGCCACCCCAAGAGGACGGACTCACGCCTTTCAAAGAAGCCAGGTACGATGGAGCTAACAATCCGAGCTGTTTCACGATGAACCATTCATCTTCAAGCTGGTTGAGAGAAGTGGTAATATCACCTCCTCACTGGTTCGATAGATATTGGTTTATTGTTGTCAATAATGAACCTTTGGAATCGACCAGGAAAATAAAGTTTAACCCTCGGGCACCTAAGGGTTTTAACTCTCTAAAAATCTCAGTAATCCTCTAAAACATATCGTTTCCGGTAGATTGGCCCTAGGTATCTTTCCATCAACTACCTGACCACCCATACCCGAATGCGCCGATTTTTCGTTCACTCCTATTAGTTGTTTTCGGTCACATGAAGTGAAAAGGTCACCTAGCGGTACTGTATGCCGCCCACAGGTTTTTGTGTGAGATCGTCGCTAAGTCAATAATGAGTGAATCTCGTAGGAAAGAAGATCTTCTCTAAATAGTGATGTGCAATATCAATAATTCAGCTTCCAGTTTACGCGAGTGATTTTATTCGTTTCAGTTAACATAATAACTGTCTATGTAACAGATTTTGAAGTTTTTTGCTCATACCTATTTTGAAGAATCTCAGAGATACTATTCATGATATGTTTTTCATTAGGTACCCCATAGTTATTTGAAATTTTCATTTCTAAAAATCTAGTCATTTCTACTCATTTCAAGCTTTTACGACTCACGATTCGTTCATAACAAAACAGTTAATTTAATGAAGTTTCATTGAGATGTTATAGATAAAAATTACCTACTTATCATTCAAGAATGTCTCTTTCATATCCCTGATATTTTCATGAGAAAAAAACAGGACCATTCTTCAGTATTTTATTTCAGGGTAATAAACTACCTACGCATTGTGAACCGCAAAAATCATACACACCGAAAATTTAAGTTACTTGAAATGAGATTGTGTTTCGTGATTTTTCTGCGGAACTAATTTAGAGAGAAAAATTAGGCAAAAGTTATAATTTCATAGATTTTTTAATGATGAATAGCGTGGTATATTTTATTTGGTCTCAAAACACTTAATAGAATAGGTTATTATCAGTTTAAGAGTAAATTCAGTGAGGGCGGCATGGAGTACCGCCCGCAGGTTGATTACTACCTATGAGACCCGCAAGTGCCCGAGAGTTAACTCCCCCACCCCTCCCTGGAAATTTGTTGGTTTACGTTTCAAGGGTTGTAGAATCCGAAAGTCGAATAAAAATTTTGCCGTGCGTCCGCAGATTCCGCAGTTTCCTTGGTTACCATAATATAGTAATATAATATGGTTAATATAATTATAATATAATATGGTTATATATTATATAAGCACTTTCCATACGCAAAATTGGATACTGTGGATACTGTGGAGTGGATTAGCAATGATTGAGGAGATCGTAGGATCTAGCAGGAAGTTACCGCATTGGAGTTGCGAATTTAGGTAAACAATCCATTTTTGTACCATGAAACGTAAAGTAAGTATCGAATATTGAGTGTAGGGTGGAGGGACCAGTGTTTGACACCTTAAGCGGAATTCTGACTTTGACAAGCAATTAAGTGATGTTCTTCCATTTTTTCAACTTTTATTCTTACATCTACTGCTACGTCAGGATGTCCTGAAACAGTTTGAGTGAATAGTTACTATTCAGTATCACAAGAAAATCACAAATTCAAATCACAAGTGATGGTCCTCTCGATGCGCTGATTTGTGAACTAGCCTGAACTCTACTCAACGGAGAGATTGATCCCTAGGCCTACAGCCTTGGCACTAGATCCGTAGCGCCTCGCAGCCGACCGTCCAGATAAGTGTTTGAATTATCTATCCGCAAACCTCGACGTCTGGACCCAGACCGACTGGCAGGAAGCGGAGCATTTACCTAATGAAGCCTAGTGTTCTGAAGAGGTCGTTAAGGGGAGATAGAGGTTCTTCGCCTTTATGGGGAAAAACGGGTCCCTCTGTGGAACTGGGCCGTAGGTAAGGTGAAGGCAAGAAATGATGAGTCTGATTGACTCAGTATCCCTCCCTCAGTCTGATTCAGTATCCCTCCCCCGGGACCTCCGGTCTTCTTGCCGATCTGAAGACCGAAGTCTTGAGGCTCTGGGGGCAGGTAGGTCTTATTGAAGGCTATGAAAGCACCTACCTGCAGGATCTGGTGAGGCGGGCAGTTGAAGAGCTGGATAACCTGGAAGACAAGGTTGCAGCCTATTTAGGGAGAATCTTCCCGCCGGTTGGGGATGCGACCGTGACGCAGCACCAGGGGGGACCTCCTCCCAGAATGGTGTTGCGTGGAGGTCGCAGAGCAGCTAAACAAGCAAGACGGCGGGAGTACCACCGGGTTCAGAGTTTGTGGAGGAAGCATCCGGCGCGTGTGGCTGCAGAGGTACTGGAGGAGCCTGGGGAAAATCAAGTTCAACCCCTTCTCCAGGAGTTTGTGGATTTCTGGGAGCCACTTCTGAGTGCTCCCAGTCACGACCCTGGGGAGCGTGTGGTTCCCCCAGTCTCCACCAGGGATTCCTTGCGTCACATCATGTGCTCGCCGGTGCTGTCTGACGAGGCACACAAGTGCCGTGTCAGGAACTCCACTTCCGCTGGACCCGATGGTGTTTCTGCCCGACGCTGGAATAAAGCACCTAAGACGATTAAGCTGCTCATCCTCAACCTGCTCCTCCTTGCGGGAAGACCCCCGAAAGCATTAACCCGAGCCCGAACCGTGTTTATCCCCAAGAAAGGGGGAAGTGGGCCTGGAGGCTATCGACCGATCTCTGTATCCTCGGTAGTCTTCCGCCACTTCCAAAAAGTATTGGCATCTCGCCTCCAGGTGGCTGGTGTCATTGGTGATGTCCAGAGAGCGTTTCGGCCAGCGGATGGCACAGCGGAGAACCTTACAGTTCTCCAAACTGTCATCTCGCTGGCCCGTATGAAGCGCCGCCAACTCCATCTGGCTGCTCTGGACGTCGCTAAGGCCTTTGATACAGTCAGTCACCTTGCCCTGACCGATTGCCTTCGTGGTGTCGGGGCCCCATCTCGGTTAATCGAGTATGTGGCCTGTCTGTACCAGGAAGGCGTGACGGTCCTCGAGGCAGGAGGTGAGGTGTCAGGGGATATAGGAATTGGGCGTGGGGTACGCCAGGGGGATCCCCTATCACCACTCCTCTTCAACCTGGTCGTGGATACGGCCTTGGGTAAGCTGCCCACAGAAGTAGGGTTTGATCTCGCCCCTGGGGTGCGAGTAGGAGCATTGGCTTTTGCCGATGATGTTATCCTACTCGCAGAAACCCGTGAGGGCTTGCAGATCGCCCTCAATGCATTTGCTAAGCAGCTAGCCAGGTGTGGACTTGTGGTTAACCCTGATAAGTGTGGGTCGGTCTCCTTGGTCCCGTCAGGTTGCCAACATAAGGTGAAAGTTGTGGATGGGGGTTTTGTCATAGGACAATCCCCCGATCCGTCTCGATCCGTGTTGGAGGTTTGGCGGTACCTTGGAGTCGACTTCATGGGGTGGCCACCATTACTGCCAGCCGTGTGGACCTTGGTAGAGCGCTAGCTCGCGTTACCAAGGCTCCACTGAAGCCACAGCAGAAGCTGCGCCTCCTCCGCACGTACTTACTGCCAAAGCTAACCTATGGGTTAGTCTTTGGCAGGCTTACGGCGGGGAGGCTGCAACAATTAGATCGAGAAGTTCGCTCTGCTGTGCGCTCTTGGCTGAAGTTCCCACCTGGTGTCCCAAGTGCCTATGTTCTTGCACCGGTCAAATCCGGTGGGCTTGGCATTGTGTCTCTCTCGGCATGTATCCCTTCACTGCGCCGCCGACGCCTGATAGCCCTTCAAGGGTCGAGCTGGGAGGTCGCCCGTGCAGCTGCTGATCTTGATATTGTCAGGCAGCAGTTAGCATGGTGCGACCGAGCAACACCATCTGCTCCAAAACCCAGTTCGTCTGCTGAGTTCGCTGCTGCGCTGCATGAGTCAGTAGATGGTAAAGAACTCCGACAGTGCTCCGAAAGCCCTGTCTCTTCCCAATGGGTAGATTGGGCTTCGAAGGGCATTGGGGCCCGCGACTACCGACACTTTCACGCCGTCCGCGTGGCATCTTTGCCAACTGCGGTGCGGTGTTCGAGAGGTAGTCGCGGGACAACGCTACCCCTTTGCCGCGCCTGTCGGAGTGGAAATGAACACCTGTATCATGTAGTGCAGCAGTGTCCACGAACTCATGGGGGCCGCATCCTACGTCATGATGCGGTCGCCAAGCAGATAGCAGGTGCTTTGTCATCTAGCAGCTGGGATGTTGAGAGAGAGAGATTGTATCACATGCCAAGTGACCAGGGTAAGAAGCCCGACATTGTTGCCATCAAGCCCGACCAGTCTTGCATTATCCCGGATGTCCAAGTTGTCAATGGCAGCTTGGACATGGAGCAGACTTGGCGGGCCAAGATAAGGAAATATGACACGAATGATTTACGGCAAGCAGTGTCGGAGCTAAAAGGAGTGGCACCCAACAACATCAGGGTGATGGCTGCGACCTTGTCATGGCGCGGTGTGTGGTGCGGGAAAAGTGCCACGGAGTTGCGTGAGTTGGGCATCTCGGTAGGCGTACTCCGTGGTATCACCACCCGTGTCCTGCTCGGCTCATATTTGAACTGGTGGTCGTTTTATAGAGGCACTTCCCTTCATCCTTCTCTCCCACCCCCACCTTCCTCATCTTCCCTTATCCCTAGGGCCGGCGTCGGGTGAGTCCTGGGCGTCCTCCCCATTATATTTCATTTATTTTTTTTTTTTAATTTATGGCGTGCCCCCTCCGTCAAAAAAGACAATTTGTCTTTGAGGGGAGTTAAAAAAAAAAAAAAAAAAAAAATTGACTAGGTATGAATGGATGTAGGAAGACCCCTAAGTGCGGGTTTTATACTCTAGCTATTATGGTGAGGGGAGAGTGGAAAAGAGGTGGCGTCAAATGACGTGTTCTTTCCCTTCCTCACCTCATCCGTGTTGGTGAGGACTCATGCCACTCTGGGGTTTTCCTACCCTTACTTTATTGGAGAACTAACGAACATAGAATCGTTATTTCAACTCATAAAATCGTTATTTCAAAATCAATTTTTCGACCAAGTGTTTGACAGTCAATATTTTGTTTGCACCCGTGACTGACACATCAGTATTTCTCCATTAAATAATTCAATGTATCAACAAAACATTAATTTTCAACAATTTTAAACATAAAATGAACGTTTACACTTAGTTTTACTAATTCAAGTATAAAATATAAGGATTCAAATAGATAAAGTTGAAAATATCACCAGATGATTTATCACAGGCATGATACATGAAACATTCGCCTCCTTAGCAAAATCACATAGAACAGTACCAGAATAGAATAAAATTCTCCAGATTTCGCTTGAAATCTTTTTCCTCCTTCATACTTCACTGAGAAGGTACTGTGACTAGAGATTCAAAAGAATCAAGCACGAAGAACACTTATATTCCTTATAATTTACTCATTTTGGTGAAAAGTCAATTCCTATAGCCTAAGATGTTAAATTTTGGGGGAAACTAGTTTATACAAACACAAACGTAGCTGTACACCTTTGATATAACTGAAAGTCGAGTAGGGAAGTATATCTGCAGAAAACTGGTGCACTGCCAGGTCATGATGAGCAGTAGATTTTAAAACGCAGGAGTTTTACCGAAACCATAAAACGTTCGAGCTCTGCCTTTGTCCAACCTAAGGAAGTCCTTCAATGACGTTGACGTTTTTTTTGCAGGATTGAAACACCAGGAACGGGCACATTGAAGAAATCTTCTGTCTGGGGGACCCTGGAAGACGTGATTCAGAACGGAGGGAGCGAGTCGGAGACGGACTTGGGGATTTCTGGATGTTCGACCCCTGAGAACTCCCCTGACAAGGACGAGGACATGGTCACCTCAACGCCTTTCAAATACAGTCCGTCAATTCTGAGCGAGAATGGAATTAGCAATATTGAAGTAAGTATATTTATCGGGTTCCAAATCTACAAGTCAGTTGTAGAAATCTTAGAAGAGCCTTCAAGGATCTATCCAGAGAAGGTGATCCATGAATACCGTTATTTACTGGTTTGAGCCCAGCAGTGAGGTCTCTAAATTTTGACAAATAACTAGTGATGGAATCGGGATGTACTCAGGGAATAAGCTACCTACCTATTTTTCGCATTTAAATTACTCAGAAAAAAACTGTACGGAGCGTTTTAGTCCCAAAATAAGGTCTCCCTTGCTGACCAACCATCACTTTTGGGTTTTTTTCGGCAGGCAGCTGAGAAAATCTTTAAGATCCAAAGGTGGAGTTGGATCTTGCAAGATACCTGGAAGGGTCCGCGTCTGCAGGTTATGTGGGATTCAAACCCACTAAAAAACCTCCTTTTTCTCCACCGTTGGAACTCAGTCCGAAACCGTTTAACACATTACTTCGGGCTGAGTCCTGGGGCGATTAATCAGTTGTGGGTGAGGGGGCAGACCAGATGCTCCCTCCTCTCTCTTTCTCGTTCTAAGAGTATCTTCCTTGTCAGGATGCTTTCTGCGTACTCTGCCGATCAATCTAGCTCCTTTCACCTTCCAGCATCCTGCTGACAGCAGTTGCCGGTGTTGAACTCTGGGGAGCTAACTCCAGGTCTACCATCAGCTGACGGGTCTGCTCAATGAAGCAGGACTAGCCATCACTTTTAGGTTAGCTCCTTCAAATGCGCTCTCTAGTAACAGTTATCCAGTGTCATTAAAAAAATGATTATGTCAAAACGCTCAAAATTAGTATAATGATGTAAATTTGAGTTCTGAACAGGTTTACAGATTAGGAATGAATAATAATTTCTCAATGGTAATCTATTTAATGGGAAAGGAGAGGGAATTTCCCGCCTCAAAGGGGTCTCAGTCAGTCGCACTTCCTCGTTCCGGGTTAGTCTAATCTCTTACAATCGGCGCTCAGTTACTTCCCCCCCCCCACGTCTGAAGGAGCAACAATGCCACCCACAATCCCCAGTGCCTCCTCCACCCTTATTATAGCTGGCCAGTTTTCATCAACAGTTTTGTTTCCATTTTTCTCAGGAAATAATCATCCAATTTCCATGTTTCTTGTGGCATTCTTCTTATTTTCATAATCTCTACACCCATGCACTTGTTTAATTCCAAAAGTAAAAAATTATTATAAAGTTATAGGGACCCAAATTTGAAATTTTCAATCGTTTTCGAAATTCATTAGTGCCCCTACTATGGAATTAAAAAACATAGATTGCTGCTTGAACCATCAAAATTGAACAATAATTGCCAGAGAAAAGGGAGAAAAACCGAATATTCACTGACAGTGACCCCCTTAAGGCTTGAAAACTCACAGTTGATGTGTTTTGGGATGCTCATGAAACAATTTGTTTTAAATTTCCTGGCCATTACTTGAATCAGTATGTCCAATTATCCATAGCTTTAGGCTAAATTCTATGCTAATTGTGATTTTAGGTGGTTATATACGAGAGGGAACACGATTTAGATTATAAAGAACACTTGTAATATGTAATCAATAGAACACCAAAAAGTGAGTAGATTCCAGATCGTGTGAAATAGGTACTGCTTGCAGATAGAAAGGATGCGGACAGCCAATTTCCCGAAGGGTATTATACCCAGCAGGTATAATACCTGCTAACATAGACGACTACCTGTTCCAAATTCTTAGGTAGCCTCGTGAGTCAGGCTGGGGAATGGATTGAGCCTCCGTACCTCAGACCTTTGTAATCAGGGCATTGAGCAAATCGAGTCATGATGAGGTAGAGAGGCTCTGCCAATGGGGGGTGCGCCTTGATTTTTTTTTAGATTTTTAATCGAAAGTAGACTACATCTTGAGAATTTTGGCACCAACCGCAACCTTCTAGTGTGAGTAGATCTGTATCTATGATTTTTCAAAGTTTCGATCGTTTATGACGTCATGCGCCCCTCCCGCCTGGGCGGGACCCCCCAGCCCACTGTGACGTCATAAACGGTCGAAACTTAAAAAATTCATAGGAAAAGATTTACACACGCTAGAAGGTGAACCGCGGTTGGTACCAAAATTCTCAGAATGAGGTCTACCTTAGATTAAAAATAACAATTAACAGTTTTTCCTACCCAGGCGCACACCCTATTGTTAGGAAGGGTTTTTATCTCTGTGAGTTCACTTCCACTTCTCTTTTACCCTTCATTTGCCATTAAAATTTGAAAAAAGCATTATCCTTTACTGGAAGCGTGATTTTTTTTTTGTTTTTTATAATTCTCTTCATTGATAAGGTCTCATTTTTCCTGGCTTGAGTGGGCAGGTAGGAGAAGAACGATGTTTTTGGGACTGTAATACACATGGACACCTCACCAAGCCATCCGCATTCTTTCTATATGAATACAGTAGGTACTGTCCCCCACTGGCCTG
This sequence comes from Apolygus lucorum, assembly GCA_009739505.2. Classification (NCBI taxonomy): domain Eukaryota; kingdom Metazoa; phylum Arthropoda; class Insecta; order Hemiptera; family Miridae; genus Apolygus; species Apolygus lucorum. The sequence continues at coordinate 39,941,399 of CM019176.2, forward strand.
AAAGCTGAATGTGGGAGCCTGAGAAGCGTTCTGATTGGTGGAGCTCCAGGACGTAGTTATAGCGGAAAGCAACAGATAGCATTCATGATCACTTGTTCCCAACCTCATCACAACAAGTCACCTTGTTTATCACATATTTTTCTCCTTGGTGTGTTACCGGCCGCATCTAAGTAATTAATTTGATAAAATTTAGTTATATTCGCGATATGTACGAAAAAAATCGACCGATTTTCAATAATACACTGGGTTTTAAACGTTTCTATGGGTGGCAGTTGTCGATTCAACATTTGAACAACAGTTGTTCAAACAACAATTGTTCTTGTCCCCCAGTAACTGGCGATAGGGACAACAACAATTGTAAGGGTAACTTGGAAAATACCTTTCGCCTCGATTGGATTTTTCAAGTAATTTTTGCATATCTAAATGACGATGAAACGAAAAGTTATCAATTTCTGGTCATTCGAAAGGATTTGAAAACAAGCTGTATGAAGAGTGTGTCCTCTCCCCCCACCACTTCCGTAGTAGCTCCTCAATCCTAGCTGAAAGTAGATGGCGCAACTGAGGCAGCCTCAAAAATGCTTGCCCACCATTTTAACGTTGGCTTCCTTCTCTGTTAACTTGTCTCCGTTACTCTGTGCTGTCCCTCGATGGAAAGAATGAACGTGAGGACCCTACCGAATCCTAAACTGAAAACATCCGTTCAACCTCCTCCGAGCTTGTCACTTGTACAGGGAAATACCATTTTCGGCCAGTTCCTCTCAAATCCTTTGGTTTGGCTCCTTCCTCGCTAGGTAGGCTTTGGTGAAAATGAAGATATTCATAAAGGGAAGGAACAGGGGTGGTGATTTATCACTTGAACACCTCCAGGAATTTACTATGGGAGCTGTGAAATATGACTGGAAATCTTACGTGGGCCACATCAAGAAGATTGAGGGTGTTTATTGGTGGATTGCCACGTACGGCAGACAGTGGACAGTAGGTAGTATGCGAAGTAATGCATGGAAGAGGGAAACCTATTCCACCTCTCACAGAGTAGATGTCATGTACGGATCATGGCAAATTCCCATTTTAATAAAGGCTCGATAATATTTGAAAAGAAATTAATTTACGGCACCCCATAATTATAGTATGATAAATAAAAAGCTGAACTTGTAAAAACAGAAATTCCTATTGGCTTTGGTTGAATCTGTCCAACAGCAGCAGGAATTGTTCGTCATCCATGTTGAAAACGACGACGGAACGAACTCAATTAGAAAAAAAACCGTAATTATAAGACGGTTATATTTCGAGAAAGTTAGGGATGTTTCAATTACTGGGAGGCCGCTCCAATGATAGGAAAGTGATCTATTGCCACGCATATGTAATAGTGAAGGAGACAGCCCCCTTTGGAATCTGGGCCCTATTAGGATGTTCCACAGGCCCATAAGTGGTTAGCAAAAACTTTATTTATACAGATAAAAAGGCAATTAAACTATTTTATGATACGCGATGGGGACTACTTGGTGACTGACAAGACAAAACAGAGGAGAGAGACATGAATAGTTCTCACTAACAGTTTCTCCATAACAATAAAATAATATCAATCTGCTACTAGATTGTGATTTGAGTTAACAACCAATGCTCTCTATTATTTTGCAGATAACTAATTCCGAGTGGGAGAAATCAGATTTCATAACGGCTATGAATGGAGATGATACGCCCCCAGACCTGCCAACTTCTCCGATGCCGCAGATCTCTTCATTCATCACAGAAATCCAAGTCAGCTGTCCAAAGCGGTTGGGATCATCAGAAGTCATCCACCTCGACTCCACAGAAGGTCTTCTAGACCACATGGCGTCCACCATGAACGTTGAAGAAATGGAAGAAACTGTAACACTAGGACCGGTGCCACAAGCCAGGACAGGCAAGCGAAGTAGCATCCCCATGACGCCATCTCCCCCGGCGAAATCACCAGCGAGCGAGCGACAGATCAAACCTTTGTCGCCATCTTTGAAAGGGAACGTGACAGTCACTAGTATCAAGGGCCAGTCACGGATACCTGTGAGAGCAGGACCGAGAAGCCCAGGATCCACTCTCAGTCCATCTTCGAAACGAAGCAGCTCAGCTCAACGAAATGGACACGGTTCCCCCTAACCAAACCTATCTGAAGCAGGCACTCCTGATCGCTTGCTGTGCCATTTTGCAGTCCCAAGAAGCCATTCCTCTGTCGGAATGGAAGCCATAACTGTCCCCCATACATGTAGGACTTTGGCTTGAAGCCAGAAAATATATCGCCAACCTGATGTGTTAGCCGAAAACATTCCTGTAAATAGTTTGTATAAAATAAATTTAGTATAGAAAGAAAAGTCAGTAATGCATTGTAAACTGACTGCCACCACGAACGAACAAACGAATGTAAGCGAGAAGGAACACCTTCAACTGAACTGCTTCATTATTTTTGTTGAAAACGTAGAACATCACAGTAATTTCTTGAATAGCTCGAATGTTCTCAAAACATCACAATGATTCCTTGTAGGCTCTTAGTAGGTACCTTCATTATACTTAGAAGGGCGAACCCATAAGTAGGTATGATTGTAGTTGTTTGAGTTGTGAGGTAAGTTGAATGGGTGGCCAATATAAATTTGTTAGCGACTCGAGTTCAGTTTTTACAATTGCTTCATGAAGTCGTATGACCCTAAGTGTTGAGTAGAATTACGCAACTCACTTGTCTGGTCTATCAGACCTAGGAGCGACTTCAGAAATCTCAGTTGACTCGTACAGAACCCTGAAAAAAACTTGATCTGTAGGTACTAAATTGCTTTGTAAAAGAGAAGGCACGTGTTCAACTTGAAAACTAAGTATACAGGAAAATCATTTTATTGTAGTCATGATACAATAGCAACGGTCAACTCAATTAACTGTTCAAAATATGTAACGAAGAAGAAAGGGAGGTTATTGAAGGTCGTTGAAGGTTATTTTAACTTACTACCTTAGCGGCGAAACCTCTCATAGTCTTCGTCCCTGGCGCGTAAATTCTCTGGTGAAGGGGTCTTCACTTGCCCTGCAGTTTTCAAAGACGGGCGACTCTGGGATGTCCATCTTGGTCCAATCCTGGCGACGCTTTCCTTCGCTACTCGGGAGATTTCTTCGTCTGTTTCAGGTAATTCTCTCGACGGTAATTCTCACTCCCCATGAACCACTAGGGTCTCTCTCACCAAAGAGAAACGAGTTTCTTATCAAATTAGTTTGATAGCATCAGTGATGGTATCAACTCATGAAGATTTAGAAAGCAACCTTGGCTCAAGCACTGATTTAGAGAGGGTGACTTGGCTTGTTTCGCCGACGTGTCAAAAACTGGCTTAATCGGGGTCGTAAGGCTATCTTGAATAACTGGTCTGTGAGGCATATGTAGTGTCCGGTAATTTCGTTGTGCTCTGGTGGGATAGGTTCGATGATTCCTTCAGCCAACCACTCTTTGAATATTTGATCATCTTCTTCTTCTTGTAGTGCCATCTCCATCACTGAAGGTTGGCGATCATTTCTGCAAACCGTTCGCGATCTTGCGCCAGATGAAAAAGATCGGCTGCTCGGTTTATCCCCGTCCAGCTGCGAATGTTAGACAACCAAGATGCTCGCTTTCTGCCTACTCCCCGACGTCCGCTGATCTTTCCCATCATAATTGTCTGCAATAGACTATACTTAGGACCCCGCATAACGTGCCCCAAGTATGCAACTTTTCGTTTCTTTATGGTTATGAGAAGCTCACGTGTCAGGGAGTTTTCCTGCAGAATGTAGGCGTTCCGGAGCCTGGCAGTCCACAGGATCCTCAGCATGCGTCGGATCAGCCACATTTCGAAAGCCTCCAGCCGGTTCATATCCTTGGCTTTTAACGTCCAGGTCTCTACGCCGTAGAGGAGTATGGACCATATATAGCATTTTACAACTCCCCAGCGTAGAGGAAAACTCAAATCCCGGCAGCACAAAACGCTCCGCATGTTGTTGAATGCTGATCGTGCTACCTCGATCCGACACCGCAACTCTCCCTCCAACGACCAAGTCTCCAAAACCCACTGGCCTAGGTACTTGAATCTCGACACCTGCTCGATTACTCGCCCGTCAACAACCAACCTCACACCATCGTTGCCCTTCTTCGATATGACCATCTCTTCAGTTTTGGCAATGTTGATGGCCAGGCCATAGTTCCTGCAAGACATTGCAATTTTGTCCAAGAGGACCTGGAGCTCCGATTCAGTGTGAGCCAGCAACCGTGTCATCTGCGTATCTCAAATTCGAAACAGGTAAACCATTGACTTGGACCCCTATATCACAGTCGTCTAGGGCTTCTTTAAATACCTGCTCCGAATAGATGTTAACACCTTCAATGCGGGTCCCATAGTCGTGCAACCCTGCCGTACTGAACATTTTTCGAGCTTGAAATCCGATATTGGTGAATTTGAACGCAAAATTCGTATTAAAGTTCGGCATCAAAAACGAAACAATGTTTTAGACAGTTGAACTCATACTGAAGACGAAAAAAAGCAAAAAATGGAATATATCAAAAAGGGGAGGTACCAGGCCCCCTCCGCAAAGAGAGTTGAAATGCTAGGTATGACCGGTCGACCGGTCATCCGTATGGCAGGTATGCAGGGATGACCGGTCGACCGGTCATCCGCACTGAAGGTGTTAACACTCTCCGTGCGGATGATGGTAATAACCATCATGCCGAGTTTCGCGAGTGGCGTGTGATGGTTTATACCATCACAGCTCTAAGCATATCTCCGAGCTGTTCATCGTTCTGCTACCTAGTGGATGACTTAAGAAGCTATTTCGGATTTTTTTCGTGCTTAGTAGGTTCTCTTGTTGCCACCAGAGTGCGCCGTTTTCACTTCTGGGGATTCTGTTATCTTTAAGATTTGCGGGTTTGCACTAACGAATTCCTGACAAAAAGGTCTCCCGCCACAGGCAAAAACGAGTTTTCTGAGTCCGCACGGAGAGTGTTAAAGAGTAACGGTGACATTGTGCAGCCCTGTCTGACCCCCTTCACAACTGTCACCTGTTCAGAGAGAGCGCCATCTACTCGAACTTGCGCCGTCTGGTTCCAATATAGGTTTCTCATCAACCTCACGTCCTTGAAATCCAGACCGACCTCCTGCAGAATACGAACAAGCTTCTCATGCCGCACATTATCAAATGCCTTCTCAAAATCTACAAAACAGGCATACACAGAGCATTGCTGGTCGAGACACTTTTGGACGAGAACCTGCAGGGCAAATAAAACTTCCCTTGTTCCAAATGCACTGCAGAAACCAAATTGCGTATCGCCAATCTCGGCCTCAACTTTCCTCCACAACCGGTAGTGAAGCACACGCAATAAAATCTTGAGGGCGTGACTCATTAGGCTGATGGTCCTGTGATCACAACACCTGCGTACATTAGCCTTCTTAGGCAGGGCAATGAAGAATGAGTTCATTGATTTGATCATACTTGTCATAATAACCAGTTGGTTGGTTGCTATTCAATTTGACTATTGCAGATTCCAAGCTCCTTTCCGCTAAATTGTAATTGGTAGGAAGTGGTGGATGGTCTGGAACCCACGGAAGCCCTCTTTGTTTATTGAAACGGTGTCTAGAGAAAATTGTTTCACTGCTTCTTTTGTCAATTTACTTGAAAGGGCGGAAGGGTCCTCGATGCCAAGATCATCTAACTCCTACAGTTTTGCGACGGATTCGATATTAGTGGAAAGCATTGAACAGGTGGAAAGATTGAAACAGGAGGTACCTTGTTCGAAGTGGGGTACCTTGCTCATCACCGTCCATCCTAGATGGGTTTTAACGGCTGCAAGACCCGAATTTAACCCATAAACATGAAGAGGCAATCGAACGTAGGAACAGCTGAGGAAGTCCAGCAGGTCTACTTAGCCATCACCAAGCTTCTTTGGTAATGAAGGACGATTTAGGGCCCTTGAGCCGAGTAAACCCTCTTCAGCTGCCCCTCGATTACCATAATATTATGTTGGTTAGACTGGACTTTCTCGTTTTCGGTGCCACGATTGCATTTTCTAAACTTATTTATAATTACTATTTCCTTACAACCACGTTATTTTTTATTTTTTAAAGAAAAACTGTGTTAAAACTGTAGTTACTAGTTTCACTCCGGTTTTAAGTACTACAAATATCCACGGTCCAGCCCGTAAGTTCGATATTCAGTAGTGGTGTTAAATGTACCTATTTTTCTTAACCGTTTCCTTTTTTTTGCATCAGATTAAGACGATATGCACTGTCGAGTTGTTGCATTATATTTTGACTACCCAATATACGCTATCTACCAGGGCGTTCTTATGGGAGACAGCCTAAGCGTTTTTCAATTTTTTGGCTAAATGGGAGATCACTTATGCCGTCTTTAACTCAAGCCTCATTTTGGTTGGAAGAACAAAGTAGGCAAGCAAAGCAAAATTATCAATTAGTCACTTCACACCTACAAAGCCAATCTACCTTCTTATAATAGTCGACATTAAAACTTACGGTACGAATCTTCACAGTTTTTAAATTTCAACCTCTGCTGGAGTCCAGGGAGAGACGGGAAAGGGCGGCCAGTTCCTCGAATGTCGCACTTTTCCACAATCGACAAACGCAAATAGTTTACTTTACTTTAATGTAAACTACTCATCCGACCTACAACACTCCAAAATAATCACAATACTTTGAACAAAACGGTGTGTACCCAAATGGTAGTAAACCGAAAATGTAAAACGGAATTCCCTCATCAGTTTTGTTCGTTTACTTATTTCTCAAAGGAAATCCGGATTGCAGAGCTCTCTGACGGGGGAGCAACGAACCGATTCTGCTCAAACGAGAAAATGTCCTGCTCTCTGGTTGGTCAATCTCACGTGCCTGCCTCCCTTGAAACACGTCACCATGACGTCATCCTCCCCTGAAACGGAGCAGAGCAAACATTTTGCTCCAAACGGGTGTGATTGGTCAGAAAAGAGGGAGCTCCCGCCACAGTTTTCGCGCGCAGATTCAACTAGCACAGTTCTTACGATCGAGTCTTCTGTCACTAGCCAACTTATTCTTCAAACAAAGAGGAACGAGCTTTGATTTTTTTTTTTTAATTGGCTGGGGGTGCACATGCGCCTATGCTCTTATCAGCAGCCGCCCCTGCTTGTGAAGCTGGACCTGAGACAGATTACTACCCATATCCACTTATGCTGTCGAGCCTAATTACATAGAATCCTTATTCTCACCCGACAAATTATCATTTACGGTTTTGGGCTGGTTGATAATTTTCGTCTCTAAAACCTACGTCATCATCCCTTCAAATTCAAATTAACCTTTTTTAACATTTCTAAATTCATCTTTTTTCAAGATAGTCAAAGTTAGAAATATTCAAATTTTCCGAGTCATAACATTAGCAATTTCATATTTTCTGTTCGTTACAACGTTACTCGGCCCAACCATTCAACACCCATCTCTCACCCAACGTAGATACCTATTATTGTGACTGATCTACAATAAATCTCGTAAACTCGATTTATCGACTCTGCCGTGGAAAAATCTGAAAATAAATTGGCCACTAACCGTACAACGGGCACATCAAATAAATATTTAAAAAATGAAACAGTAGGTAGGTACTTCACCTGAAACATCATGCTGTTTATAAAAATATTTTACGCTTACCTACCGAATAGGCCGGTTTTGGGACATCACTATGAATTAAGTGCCAAAGAACTGGTTGTCTTCATTGATGTTGTTTGTGCGGTAAACTAAATGGATATTTGATAGTTGTATTATGTTCCAAGAAAGACTAACTGAATAATATTTTTTAATGATACTGCTATGAATAAATTTATCGATGTTTTATGCGTGAATAAAATGTAATACCTCGTATTACTATGTTTTATACTGATTGACCAATAAAGACTATAATAAACATTAAAATTCAATATTAGCTTATTAGTAGGATGTCGATGCGGATAGCGATGAGTTGAACTCTATCAGTTCCAAAGTTCATCATGTAAATAATAATGTATTATCAGCCTACTAACGTATACTGTGGTAAAGGAATATTGACCGAACATGGAATAGTTTGGTACAGTAGGTACACATATAATATTATTTTTGTATAGAATTTGCGTCAGAATATAGTCATTTTGAAATTGAAAGAGTTGAATTTATTACCAGGCAATTAAAACACTAATAGGGTGTGCGCATGGGTCTGAAAACCCGTTTATTGTTATTTTTAATCTAAACTAGACCTCATTCTGAGAATTTTGACACCTACCGGGACCTTCTAGCGTCAGAAGACATTTTTCTATAATTTTTCAAAGTTTCGAATGTTTATGACGTCACAGTGGGCTGGGGGGTCCTACCCAGGCGGGAAGGGCGCGTGACGTCAGAATAATTCGAAACTGAAAAATGAGAGAAAAAAAAGATATACTCATCCAAAAAGAGAACGGTTGGTGTCAAAATTCTCAAAATGAGGTCTACTTTCGATTAAAAATCTAAAAAAAAAAAAAAATCATGCGCACACTCCATAGGTGCCCTCACCCGTATAACTATGACCTGTTAATTAGTACTAACTTAACAGTACTAAACGATTATTTTAAACAAATTTTCGAGACAGTTGAGCTGTTGCAATGGACTCAAAATGTTTAGCGTGAGGAGTTTTGAATTGATGCGAAGAACATGCTTTAGCCTTTAGTCCAGTCAAAATGTGTTCAAACGGAAACACAGGAAAGTTGTGGTAGGTTTCCGATTTCTTTGATTCCTTAAGTTGTTTGGGGTGCTGAATCCGAATCTGAGGTTTGCCACCTAAATTTCGGGACGGAACATTGGAAAAAAATGCAAAAAAGCGAAATTTTGCTGGTTTTTGGTTTATTATTTTTAATAATTAACCTTTGGAATCGACCAAGAAAAAAAAATTTTAACACCCCCTCAAAATTTGATGGTTTACGTTTCAAGGTACGTAGAATCCAAAAATCGAATAAAAATTTGGCCGGCCGTCCGCCGTACGCGGCACTTTTGCCACTTAGCATTGACCGATTTTGATGAAATTTGGTATGTAGGCTCCATTTGGGGTCTAGTTGTGCCCCGAAGATTTTGGTTGATGTAGGTCACTTCTAAGGGTTCCAAAATCAATTTTGAAATTTTGAAAACGCCCTAACTCAAAAAATTTAGATATAAAGGTATTGTTTTTCCTTCAATTTAGGATTCTATAAAAAATTTAGAATTTTTTGAGACCACGAGGAGCTTTGTAGGACAAACCGTTCGCTCGCTACGAGAATTTAAGTGTTTTACGCACGATAAATCAGAAACACGAGTGTGAATCGCAATAGAGGCCTAATCTCCGTTCAAATTTTAGCTGACCGAAATACGATCGATGTTTTTCTTCAAGTTGGATGGTTGGTGGCTTTGCAGACGAGTGATCTATAGAAAAATAATAAACCATTGTGTAATAATTTTCAGCGTTTTTGGTTTAATATACCTATTCAATAATAAACCTTTGGAATCGACCAAGAAAAAAAAATTTTAACACCCCCTCAAAATTTGTTGGTTGACGTTTCAAGGTACGTAGAATCCAAAAATCGAATACAAATTTGGCCGTCCGTCCGCCGTACGCGGCACTCTCCCCACTTAGCATTGACCGATTTTGACGAGATTTGGTATGTAGGCTCCATTTGGGGTCTAGTTGTGCCCCGAAGATTTTGGTTGATGTAGGTCACTTCTAAGGGTCGAAAAATGAATTTTAAAATTTTGAAAACGCTCCAACTCAAAAAATTTTGATATAAACGTATTGTTTTTCCATGAATTTAAGATACTCGTAGTATAGAATTTTTAGAATTTTTTGAGACCACGCGGAGTTCTGTAGGACAAACCGAAAAATAAATAAAATTAATCAGAAACACGAGTGTGAATCGCAAAAGAGGCCTTATCTCCGTTCAAATGTTAGCTGACCGAAATACGATCGATGTTTTTCTTCATGTTGGATGGTTGGTGGCTTTGCAGACGAGTGATCTATATAGAAAAGTAATAAACCATTGTGCAATAATTTGAAGCGTTTTTTTTTTATTTACCTTTTTTTTAAATCAATTTTTATTTTGGTTAGTTGATTAATTTTTATTTATTGTTTGAAATTATGAAATCCTAGGTCTTTTGGTTGTCTGGAAGTTAGTGGAGTCATAAGGGAGCTGTTTGCGTTTGTAAGGAGATATGGTAGTGTGTTCTGTTCGTTGTTCAGATTGTCAGTAAATCCGCCTGTGGGGGTTTTTCGTTTTGTATGAGTTTGTCGAGTGGTTTGAATATAGCGTAGTGTCAAGTAGGTTTTTGTTTATTATACGTCCTTCAAATTTACGTAGTTTGTATATGTGATGATGTCCTTACATCGAAAGAGCTCGCCTTCTGTACTCGACTTGCTCGTTACGACGGATTCTCGAATACGGTGCGTAGTTAAGCCTCTGTCAAAAAACACCACTCAAATCGAGGGAAACTGATCACGTCACACCCCGGGATTCCTTCCGCAAAACTCTCATCTGGCGAAGTGTAAAAAGAGTTTCGGCAAATAGAGTCAGAGAATGTCAACTGGTAGAGTTAATAAACCAGAAACACGAGTGTGAATCGCAGAAGAGGTTTAATCTCCGTTCAAATTTTAGATGACCAAAATTCGATCGTTGTTCAATTCTTCTAGTTGTACTTAGTTTTTCGTCCTTAGCAACCAGTAATCAAATTTCCTAGTGAAGGTACCCGCAACTCCCTATTTCTTCGAATTGAGTGTGAAGCGTTTATTTTTTCAAACAAACAAAAAAACGGATTGTGAAGTAGGTTTGTAGTAGCTACGTAGTGGCAATAGCAAAGGTGCGTTCTTTGCAAACGAGTGATGTACACAGAACAGTGTGGGGTTAGAATGGTTTCATTGATGAACCCTTACTCAAACGCACACTTCTGACTATTTTATTATTAATATTTTTTTTTTTTACATTTTTTGCTGAGTAAAGCATAAAATCAAGCGAATTCTGAAACATTGTTCTATTGTGTAACAAGTGATTGTATTCCTCACAAAGTGCATAACTACAGTTTATCACTAGATTCTCCTCACATTTCTTACATCACTGATTAAACTATTATGTGGCCGCCAACAAGTTGAAGTAAGAATATACGGTTTTCAACATCTGAAAGAAAATTTAAATATAGTTCAGCTGTACACACTTCAATACAAAGAACAACAAAAAAGAATTGTAAAAAAAGTAAATGAAAGTAATGTAATATCCTGAGGAGAAAGCTGCCTATATGCGCAAAGGAGGAGGTTCTTTATCGGGGTGTCATGGGACGACGTTTTGCTTCCGAGTCTACCAAGGTAGCGGAAGCTTTGTTTTCAGTTTTCAAGGACGAAAAAAAAAAGGTTCTCCAAAATCAAAATTTTCACTCGCGTTTTACGTTTTAGACCTTTCTGAACAATTTTGGTTCTGTGTCTGTGTGTCTGTCTGTCTGTCATGAATGAGGAATTTCACCATCTCGGAATTTCCTATTTTTGACCCCAAAATCGGATTCAGCACCTCGAAAAACCTCCTAAGGCAAACTTTCAGCCCGGAATTCCTAATTTACGAATAAACAAAACAGTGTAGAAAATACGAATGTTTAAAAAAAACCGGGAAAATGACGTCATGCTGGAATAGTTCATTTATGGCCGCTTGAAGCGTTGAGATCGAGAAATCTATTGTCCCCAGATGCAAAATTTCACGAAACAGTAAAGTTCGAAATCGAAAAACTGAAGAAAAAAATAGAAAAAGCAAGATGGGGAAAATTAGGTTTCCCCTGTTTTTGTTTGATAACTTTTCTCTTAGAAAACACGATTTCGTCGTCCCAATGGGCAACACTGGGAGAAGACGGCGATCCGAACAGCCCAATCAGCGAGCATTCCCGCTTCACGTCCGTTTTCCCGGTTAGTTTTGAAATCAAAAATTTTGATTGTCTCCCAAAAATAACAGGAGACTTATTTTCCGAAATCAGCCCAATTTTCATCTATCCCACACCATTAACTATTCAGGAAAAATGCAAACAGAATTCGGTGAAATTCCTCATTCCTTGTGACGTATTCTGTATGAATAACTACACGAAGTTATTGTCCGATTTCTATGACATTTTCAGGGATTGTGCGGGTTGGTGTGTAGACGGTCCCCTATGAAAACCATCATCCTCGGACTGATAGAAGCGACTGCGCATGCGCAAACGTGAATTCCTTGTAACGGCCATAACTTCTAAATTTTCCATCCGATTTCAATGAAATTTTCAGGGATGTTACAAATTAGTATTTAGATGGTTCCATAATATGGAACTAATATGGATAGTAGCATAATATGGATAGTAGCCGCTGCGCATGCGCAAACGTGAATTTCCTTGTAACGGCCATAACTTCCACATTTTCTACCCGATTTCGATGAAATTTTCAGGAATTATGCGAATTAGGTTGTAGATGGTCCCCAATGAAAATCAAGGCCTTAAAATTTATAGAATCCTCTGCGCAAGCGCATACGTAAAATCCTTTTAACAACCATAACATTTACATTTTTCATCCGAATTTGGAGAAAATTTTCCAGGAATGTCCAGATTAGCGTGTAGATGGTCCCCTATGAGAGTAGTGAAAGGTACTTAGAGATTGGTGTTTTGAGATTAACTGCTATGCATCGGATCATCTATATAATCGGGTTATGGATACGAGGAAGCTATGTGCCACACCCACTTGGCAGACTTTTTTTTGTATGTCCGAACACCTTGCATTTCTTTATTGTGGTACCGATCTGCCTGATCCTTTTGGTTTATCATTTTCAATAATGAACCTTTGGAATCAACCAAGAAAAAAATTTCAACCCCCCCCCCCCCCCTCAAAATTTGATGTTTTACGTTTCAAAGTACGTAGAATCCGAAAATCGAATAAAAAATTTTCCGTCCGTCCGCCGAAAGCGGCATTTTCCTCACTTTGCATTGACCGATTTTGACGAAATTTGGTATGTAGGCTCCATGTGAGGTCTAGTTGTGCCCCGAAGCTTTTGGTTGATGTTGGTCACTCCTAAGGGTTGACAAATAACGGTTGAAATGTTGAAAACTTGTACATAAAGGTGTTGTTTTTCCATCAATTTAAGATAGTGAAGAATTTTTAGAATTTTTGAGACCACGCGGAGCCCTGTAGCAAAAACCGCTCGCTTCCTACGAGAATTTAAGGGTTGGACGTAAGAAAATACAGAAACACGATTGTGAATCGCAAAAGAGGACGAATCTCCGTTCAAATTTTAACTGACCGAAACGCAAACCTTTGTGTAATAATTTGCAGCTTTTTGAAATGTGTTCTAACAGTATTCGATTTCAATCGGATTTGAATTTGCTTTGTTAAAAGTGTCAAAAGTTAGGTAGTGAAAATAATTTAAAAACGTGGTTTCTTACTTTCGGAAAGATTGCTCGGTACTTAGGTATTTATTACTTCTCTCAAGAACCGGAATTTTCAAGGATTTTCGAAATTCTTTAGTGCATTGTCCTAGGGAATCAAAAAACTAAAAGATTGCCGTTGGAATCATGAAAATCTAACGATAATTGCCGGCGAAAAGTGGGAATTAAGTTACTGAATAAATGGGTTTTTTGTCACTTTTCGCCGGAAATTATTGTTCGATTTTAATGTTTCTAGGAGTAATCTTTTAATTTTTTAATTCCCTACGTAGACGAACTAATGAATTTCGAAAATCTTTCAAAACTTCAAATTTAGGTTCAACTTTTAAATTTAGAGCGCCGGTCCTTGAGAGAAGTACAGAAGTAACGAGGAACGAATGGCGACCGCCTGTGTTCCCTTAATGGTCGTTCAGAAAACTGAGGAATCTGTAGCGAACGACAGCTGGGGTCTGAGTAAAAATGTCCATGTCGAGGAAGCTCTCCAGTGCTGAGTGGAACATCCGCGGCAATCTGCTCATCAGACGATAATAAGAGTAATTGGTAGGCAAGAATGGAATCCTGAAAAGATTCTCCGTACGCGATCCTGGGCGAGGGACCTGGAAACTGACAGTTGAGAGCAGCTAAGGTGAATCGACTGCACCCAGGACCAGCTTATGGAACGTGAAATCAGCCAAACGTCTACAATCTACAGGATTGAGCGTGTGGCACCTTTCATTCAGGTTGTGATTTTTTTTTTTTTTTTTATAACAATACAACTTGCTTTTATTTGGGGAGCGAACGATGTTTCGCTACATGGTGCGATCCTGGGGCTGTTGTTGGTGTTTTTTTTTTCTCTTGAGAGAATTTCCGTTTGTAGAATGTGAGAAAGGAGAATTTTGATCGTCGAGGTAAGTGTAGTGTTTTTACTCACGGAGTAGTGGCAGGGGGGCTCCATCTTCTAGCCCGAGACCTGGTGAACTGGAGACCTGGTTTAGTCCCCTCACTTTCATTCTTGAACCCCGCATTCTCAAGTTCACTTCCCTTATAAGAGCGAATTGGACTCTCGTTCGGACCCATCCTATCACTTGTGATCTGGGCTTGGCCCACTTTTCGGATAGGGTTGACGCCAACCTGTGAAGGAATTGGTCAAATTCCCTGTGAAGCACTCCCTCACAAGAGCTAACTAGAGGGGAGAATGAGCCTCGATGGTCTTCTGCCGCTCCATCGTACTTCCGATGCTTCTCTCTGGCAGCAGTGTCGGCGATTGAGCTCCAGTCTTGAGACAGGTAAGAGGAGGCGTCAGCATTTATTATGCGGTTGTCGAAAAACGCAACTCTCTCCCTGTCCCAGACCCCGAGAGCTTTGAAGTCTGTCACAAGTCCAGGCATCCCTCCTGTTTCTTCTTGCAGGACTGGCTCTAGCATCACTCCCCGCCAAGCCAGTGCTGCCATGCTTGCACATTCGTCTCGAACAGCGTCATGACCCTGCTTCACTCGGCCTCCTTTTTTGCAGTTAAGCGCATGGGGCACACTCATCCCACTCCCACATCCATCGAAATTCACAGGGAGCCCTTCGATTTCCCAACCATATCTGTGATGGAGTGCGTCTCTGAACTGCTGAGCGGAGAGATCAAACCCGTCAGATTTTAGAGGGAGCACGGTGAGCCACTGGGATGCGTTGCCTTCGACTATTCTGTTCAGCTTTCGCTTTGCTAACATTGGGAGTGCACTGATGATGGAATCTCTTTGTGCTAGTTCGTGGAGTCCAGCGGAATGCGAAGCTTGTAACTTACATTTTTCAAAAATCTTTTATGAACCCAGGCACACAATCTGGTCTGAGTGGCACTTTTAGTAAGGGTTCCAGATCACTGAGGCATAGTCTAAGATTGAGAAAACAATTGCCTTGTAGAGTGAAGTGATCGCAGGACCATAATAAAACTTTCTCGTACTACGCTTCACGAACCACAAGACTCGCATTGCCTTACTTGTTATGGCTGTTAATGTGTTCAGAGAAAGAACTCTTTGAGGGGTTCAGAGCAAGACTTTTAAATGGACTGTTTGGACTTTCCGCCTATAGTAGGTGGGAGACCAAAGTTTAGTTCCGCTTCGTGGTTGGTCCCAAGTTCCGCCACTAGGCTGCCGAGCTCACTTCACGCTAAATTAGTTCTATTCATGCAATAATTAGGTATTTGCATTCCGTATTAATGAACCAGCACTAGATCTGTATGAATTGGTTTATTAAGTAGAGCAAATAACGAATAAACAGAGATTCAGATGTTCAGGGTTGATCTATGTGGCGGCCATTCTTGGGGTAACTGTTGTGATCAGCGACTTCTTCGCATATCTGTCCATTCGCTTCCTTAGCTCAGAGGTAACGAGCTCCGACTCAGAAGAGTAAGTATAGTTTAGTTGGACGATAGGAGATCGATCCCCGGTCAAGGGAAGTTAATTTTTGATGATTCAACATTGTGGCGCAGTCATACCAGACACGAAACGTCTCCTCAGCATTTCTCAGAGAAACATTAATTCATTAAGATTAGGTCATCAAAACAACTCCCTCCCAAAACACGAGTCGAGCCACCGCCTATTCGGACAAACGTTGAGGTCAGCAGATCCCCCGCCCCGTCAATAAGGAACAATAACAAAAACTCCGAAGCCAGTCAAAAATAGCGCGTTCTCACTGGGTTGGAAAACGCCGGCCAAAGCTGCCTCTCACCTCCCTGACTAGGTAACGGAGTACCTAAGATTTCATCGCTCATCGCCATCTTGTGCTACGAATTCAACATTGTTAAAAACGTCTATAACGTTATCGTAGTTCATCCTTAATTGTTTAATACAAAAAGTTGTGAAACCATTTACTCCGTGTTCGTTTATAGTTCTTTTATCCCTAGGAAACAACACGGACACCAGTTGAGGCGGGTATCAAGGGAATCCTGCAGGATCAGACTGTCAATCGGTATCTTAACTGCACATAATATCGAGTCGTCCGCAAATATGAGAAACTGAACACCACTAAAAATGGCGCAGACGTCATTGATGACCAGCAGAAAGAGTAGTGGCCCCAGATGGGACCCCTGTGGAACTCCCGAGGTTGCTCGAAAAGGCGCTGACGTCACATCCCTCAAATGCACCACCATCGTTCATTAACTAGATTTCACGTAAGTTCTCCTTTAACCTCCGAATGCGTGATCAACGGACCATTTGTAAATATTCAAATTAAAGGTCTGATTCTAAGCTATAAAATGAGATGCATTATGAGGGGGGTTCCTATGAAGAGACAATGACGGTAGTCTACCAAGTGATTGTAGCACATAGTCTCCTCGTCATCTAAAACATGTTGCAGCAGGCAAAACTGCAAAAGGTTATTGTCCGATTTCGAAGAAATTTTCAGGGTTGGCATGGAGATGGTCCCCTATAAAAATCATCGCCCCCGGACTGATAGTAGCCACTGCGCATACGCAAACGTTTATTTCCTTGAGAAACGTCCTTTCTTATATTAGTGGTATATTCGATTCTTGAAGACATAGTATTGCCCTATATAGAAAATTTCATCAAAATCGGACCTTGGGAACTGAGCGAAGTACACAAACGCGGAATCAAATTTCATCAAAAACCGGCGCACCGACGGAAAATTTGTATTAGATTTTTGGAATGTACATATCTTGAAACGTCATCAAATTTTGATAGTGAGGGGGGGGGGGGGTATTTTTCTTTCTTCGAGCCCAAAGTTTTACTGTCGAAAATAATAAACCGAAACAGAACACTGTTCACTATATTCTGATATAATATAAATTTTGCTCGTTTGCAAACTTCTTACATCAACCAGCGTTTCAGATGAAGCAGAAGCGAGTCCATGGGCCGTAAGAACAAACGGTTTTCTCGAATGAATCATTCCCATTAGTACCTTCCGTCTGAAATTCAAGCCAGCCTCTGGCCAAGGCGTATCGTAAAAAGCGAAGTGAAGTAGAGCACTCTGAAAACAATAATCATTTATAGCGGCGATAACAGATAAATCAAAAACACACTCACAGTACTGAGTTTTTTTTAATGTACTGAGCTTTTTCACTAGACAGAACAAACTCGCTAGATCCGAAAAACGCTGCAATTATTACGCAACGGTTTATTATTGCTTCCGAGACTACCAGGGTAGCGGAAGCTTCGTTTTCACTTTTCAAGTTTGAAGAAAAAACGTCTGCCAAGTGGGTGTGGCACATAGCTTCCTCGTATCCATAACCCGATTATATAGATGATCCGATGCATAGTAGTTAATCTGAAAACACCAATCTCTAAGTACCTTCCACTACCCTCATAGGGGACTATCTACACGCTAATCTGGACAATCCTAGAAAATTTCATCAAATTCGGACGAAAAATGTAAGTGCGGTAGTGATTGGATCAAAAAATTTTTAGCTTGACTAGGATTCGAACCTGAGACTCCTGATTGGGAATCCAAAGCATTGCTGACTGACCTACCAGAATACAGAATACAGAATACAGAACTTTTATTGAGCGAAATTATGTACAATACAGGTATTGTGTTAGAAAGGTAAGTAAGTACATCAACCCCGGCCGAAAGGCCTTATTTGGTATATCGTGAATTCATTGTAAAAGATTATAGCATGAGTTAGGTAACTAATAAAAATAATACAGAATAATGTAGACGTGGGAAAAATTCTAAAAAACCACAGATCAGGATGTAAGTCTTAATCTAAATTTGATTAGCTATCTACAATTAACACCTATTTCTACTATTTACAATGATAATATTATGACTAGAAGGGAGAGCAATTTTTGTTATTTACATATTTACAGCGGATTGGGTCGGGAGGTAACGAATCAAGTCAGCCTCCTTCGCATTCGGGGACCCCATTTGGGTTTTGTGAGGGTGGTCAGGCTATTCAGGAATATGTTGGGGTGTGTCGGCAGTTTGGCATTAAAGTTTTCTGTCAGTTTTCGGATGTGTTCGGTGAGTAATTCGATCCCGTGTTCTCTATGGAGGTTGATGGTGTTTGTTCTGAAGGGGCTGTTAGTGGCTAATCTGATACATTTGTTCTGCGTGGTCTGAAATTTATGAAGGTGGGTTTGTGCTGTGGTGTGCCATATTGGTGCTGCGTATGTTATTGTGGGTCTGATTATTGATGTATAAATAAGTAGTTTTAATTTTGTGCTGAGGGCGCGGGATTTAAATAAGTTGTAGTACCTACCTAATTTGGAGAGAGCTTTCTTGTTTATGAGTTTAACATGTTCTCTGTATGTTAGCCTTTTGTCTAGGTGGACGCCTAGGTATTTTACAGAGTTCGAGAAGGGGATAGTGGTGCCCCTGACAGTTATACTTTTAGGGATGTTCCTTTTGGAGGTGAATAAAATAGCTTCCGTTTTAGTGGCATTAGTTTTTATTTTCCACTTTTCTAAGTGCTGTATGGTGAGGTGGGTGGCGTTTTGAAGCCGATTGGAAGCTTTTGGGGGGCTTGGACTCGAAGTGTAGATGGCGAGGTCATCTGCGAATCCTGCTATGTGTGTGTGAGGGGGGAGGCCTTCGAAGACAGTAGAGATATAAATATTAAAAAGGACGGGGGATAAAACGGAACCTTGGGGTACGCCTGAAGGAATGGTGTGGTATGACGAGTACGACCCATTCAACTTCACTCGGAATTGTCTTTCTGAGAGGTATGAGGATAAGAGTTTACAAAACCCGAGTGATATTCCATAGTTGTGCAGTTTGTAAATTAAGCCCTCTGTCCATACCGAATCAAACGCTTTTTCTGAATCAAGTAAGATTAGGGCGGTAGAATGTTGCTGTGCCATTTCCGTTTTTATGTGTTCAACGACTCGTGCCAATTGGTGTGTTGTCGCATGGCCGTGTTTGAAGCCCATTTGGGAATGTGGGATGATGTTGAGCCGGGTGGTTTCAAGAGAGAGTCGGGAAAGAATTATTTTTTCAAATACTTTAGACATTGTAGGAAGGAGGCTTATTGGTCGATAGCTGGCAGGGTCAGAGGGTTTTTTATTAGGTTTTGGAATTGGGGAGATGGTTGCAAGTCTCCAAGATGAGGGGAAGTAATGGAGTCGTAGGCAAGAATTAAATATATTTACAATGAAGACCAAGGCTTTTTTAGACAGACGTTTGAGTGCTATGTTGGGAATCGAATCGTGTCCTGGGGCTTTATTAATTTTCAATTTTTTAATGAGTTTTTTAATTTCCGAGGGTGTTGTAAATTTGAGGGGTTGGTCTAGTTCTGGGATAGGAGTTTTTAGTAGTTTTTGAGTTTTTGAGTTGATTTCTGACACGAAAGATGCGTTGCCCCTAGCTAGTGCGTCAGTGTGGACAGAAAGGAAATGGTTTGAGAGCATTTCAGCCTTCTCCTGATCTCCTGTGGCTACAGTGTCATTATTTCTAAGTGTGGGAACAGAATATGACCTACTGGAATTGAACCACTTGGTTAATTTCCAAATTGAGTTGTCATTGACCGTCATTTTCGAGAGTTTGTCGTCCCAAGTGGATTGAGTCCATTTTTCAATTTCTATGTGAACTAAGCGTTGGAGTTCATTGAAGAGTCTTTTGTCTTCGGGGTACCTGAAGTGTTGCCAGTTCTTCCTTACTCTATTTTTCGTTTTGAGCAGGTTAGCAATTCGCGACGGGAGGGCTTTAAGATGTGTCGGATCACGGGATTTGGGTACCGCAGCCTCGAGGGCGTATGTTATCATGTTACAAATGCGACCTACGTTGTCGTCGATTGTCTCGGGGGAAGTCATGGGTGGGTTGGTTGTAGGTATGCTGTCATTTAGTAGGGTTCTAAAAAGCTTCCAATCGGCTCGTTTGAAATCGTAACGGTACCTGGGTGGTTTGATAGGTACTTTGGAAGATAAGCTGAACTGTACAGGTACGTGGTCGCTGTGGCCTTGGGAGAGTGTTTCTAGGTTGTGCACGAGATGGGTGTGTTTAGAAATAATGAAGTCTATGGTACTTGGATTGCATCTGCTTGAGACAGGGTAGAATGTGGGGGTAGGGGGGAATGCTATGTTTATTTTATTTTGTGTTACAAGATCATGAATGATCTTACCATTGTCATTTTTTCGGAAACAGTTCCACATAGCGTGCCTAGCATTCCAGTCTGCTGCTAGGAACGTCGGTTGGTGTGGGTGGATGAGAGAGAGTAGCAGGTTCGGATCGATTTTGTTGTTGATATGATTATATATGCCTATCACACGTATTGGTACATTCTTAAGGGTAATACTGATCCCTATGATGTCCATGCCTTCAGTTGTTGGTGTGTCGATAAGGTTATGGTTAATCGCACTTTTAATAGCTATTAGGACGCCTCTCCTATCGCGGTCAGACCTGTATATGTCAAAATTTGGTATGTGGATTTTAGTGCGATGTGTCATTTGTGTTTCAGTTAGTATTGCTATGTGAGTATTTTGGTTCTGTAGTAAGTGTATTACTTCTGTAAGATTTTTCTTTAAGCCTCTGACATTGTAGAGGATTACGTTTAGTGAACTTAGAGTGGTACTATTTGTGTTGGTCATCAAACAAGTAGGTGTATTTGGAAATTATGGACCTCCGGCGAATGGTAAGCGAACTCAAGTCAGTCTCCTCAGCTTTTGAAAAAATCTCCATAATTTCCAAATACTGACCTACCAAGGGGATGGTTGAATGGGGTTTGAGATCCTCACCTCACACGCCACTGTTACGGCTGTTACAAGGATTTTACGTTTGCGCATGCGCAGAGGCTACTGTAAATTTTAAGGCCTTGATTTTCATTCTGGACCATCTATAACCTAATCCGCGTAATCCCTGAAAATGTCATCGAAATCGGGTAGAAATTGTGGAAGTTATGTCTGTTACAAGCAATTCACGTTCGCGCATGCGCATCGGCTACTATCAATCCGGGGGTGATGATTTTCATAGGGGACCGTCTAAACACCAACCCGCACAATCCCTGATAATTTCATCGAAATCGGATGAAAAATGTAGAAGTTATGGCCGTTACAAGGAATTCACGTTTGCGCATGCGCAGTCGCTTCTATCAGTCCGAGGATGATGATTTTCATAAGGGACCGTCTACACACCAACCCGCACAATCCCTGAAAATGTCATCGAAATCGGATGGAAAATGTAGAAGTTATGGCCGTTACAAGGAATTCACGTATGCGCATGCGCAGTCGCTTCTATCAGTCCGAGGATGATGATTTTCATAGGGGACCGTCTACACACCAACCCGCACAATCCCTGAAAATTTCATCGAAATCGGACAATAACTTCGTATAGTTATGCGCGTTACAAGGAATTCATGACAGACACACAGACACACAGACAGACAGACACGGAACCAAAATTGTTCAGAAAGGTCTAAAACGCAAAACGCGAGTGAAAATTTTGATTTTGGAGAACTTTTTTTTTTCGTCCTTGAAAAGTGAAAACAAAGCTTCCGCTACCTTGGTAGACTCGGAAGCAAAAGTTCTCCAAAATCGAAATTTCCACTCGCGTTATACGTTTTAGACATTCCTGAACAATTTTGGTTCCATGCCTGTCATGAAATCCTTATAAGTAACGGGCATAACTATACGAAGTTATTGTTGTTATTGGATTGTGCGGGTTGGAGTCTTGATGGTCCTCTTTGGAAATCTCGGCCCCAAAATTGATAGCAGCTACTGCGCATGCGCAAACGTGAATTTTCTTGTAATAGCCATAATTTCTACATTTTTCATCGAATTTCGATGAAATATTCAGATATTGAGTGTATTAACGTGCAGATGGTCCCTTATGAGGATACTGCAAGGTACCTCCTTAGAGATTGATGTTTTGAGATCAACTACTATGCATCAGATCATCTATACAATCGGGTTATGGATATGAGGTAGCTATGTGCTACACCCATTCGGCAGCATTTTTTACTCAACTCTAAAGGTTTATAGTTATGGCTGTTTTTTTTCCCAACTCCCCTCAAAGACAAAATGTTTTTGGTGACGGAGGGGCACGCCATAAATAAAAATAAATAAATAAATAAAAACTAATGGAGAGGCCGCCCAGGACTCACCCGACGCCGGCCCTAGGGATGAGGGATGATGAGGAAGTTGGGAGTGGGAGAGAGGGATGAAGGGAAGTGCCTCTATAAAACGACCACCAGTTCAAATATGAGCCGAGCAGGACACGGGTGGTGATACCACGGAGTACGCCTACCGAGATGCCCAACTCGCGCAACTCCGTGGCACTTTTCCCGCACCACACCCCGCGCCATGATAAGGTTGTAGCCATCACCCTGATGTTGTTGGGTTCCACTCCTTTTAGCTCCGACACCGCTTGCCGTAAATCATCTCTATCATACTTTTTTATCTTAGCCCGCCAAGTCTGCTCCATGTCCAAGCTGCCATTGACAACTTGGACATCCAGGATAATGCAAGACTGGTCGGGCTTGACGGCAACGATGTCGGGCTTCTTACCCTGGTCACTTGGCATGCGATACAATCTCTCTCTCTCTCTCAACATCCCAGCCGCTAGATGACAAAGCACCTGCTATCTGCTTGGCGACCGCATTATGACGTATGATGCGGCCCCCATGAGTCCAAGGACATTGCTGCTCTACACGATACAGATGTTCATTTCCACTCCGACAGGCGCGGCAAAGGGGTAGAGTTGTCCCACGACTACCTCTGGAAATACACTTTTGCGCATGCGCAGTGGCTACTATAAGTCTGGAGGCAATGATTTTCATAGGGGACCATCTAAACCACTACCCGCAAAATTCCCGAAATTTTCATCGAAATCAGATGAGAATTGTAGAAGTTATGGCTGTGGAAAGGATTTCATGACAGACACACAGACAGACAGACACAGAATCAAAATTGTTCAGGAAGGTCTGAAGCGTAAAACGCGAGTGGAAATTTTGATTTTGGAGAACTTTTTTTTCCAACTTTGAAAAGTGAAAAAGCAAAATTCCTTGTATTCATAACCTGATTGTATAGATGATCCGATGCATTGTAGTTAATCTCAAAACATCAAATCTAATTAGGTACCTTCTACTACCCTCACAGGGGACCATCTACACGCTAATCTGAACAATCCTGAGAAATGTCGCCGAAATCGGATAGAAAATGTGGAAGTTATGGCTGTTAGGTACTAGGAAATATACTTTTGCGCATGCGTAGTGGCTACTATAAGTCTGGAGGCAATGATTTTCATAGGGGACCATCTAAACCACTACCCGCAAAATCCCCGAAAATTTCATCGAAATCAGATGAGAATTGTAGAAGATATGGCCGTGGAAAGGATTTCATGACAGACACACAGACAGACAGACGGACACGGAACCAAAATCGTTCAAGAAGGTCTAAAACGTAAAACACGCTTGGAAATTTCGATTTCGGAGAATTTTTGTTTTCAACCTTGAAAAGTGAAACAAAGCTTCCGCTACCTTGGTAGACTCGGAAGCAATAAAAACAATGTATAAGTTATCTTATATTGTCATTAACATCCGTGTTGTGCTATCTTAGTCTTTCGGTGGGTTTCAAGTGTAATTACCGTGATATATGAATTCTCTTTACGAAGGAATCGGACGTTGAAGTGCATAAATATGCAAAAATAATCTTTGTAATAAGATAATTCGTACTAAAATTACGTGAATAATATAATAGCTGGTTCAGTGGTACACGCACCTCATCCGTTATCGACTGACCAAACAAACAATAATTGGCAAGAAAATAAGTGAATCCGAAAATAATGATGGTGTACTGAAATATGTTCATCACCAATGTGAAAGAACTTTCTTCATGTTCTCCTATCATCTGTAATCATAAATAAATGCATATCAACTATCATCACTTTTATATACTTTTAATAAGTACATACGTCTTCGTGAGGTACATTCATGGAATTTTTGTGAATTAATGTGTTCTGTCGGTACACCCGACCAGGAACCCCGGTGACTTATTTGAACAAAACTAGAGGCTTAAGAATTTTCGAGTATTTTCACACCCGATTGTTTTAGTGGAAAAACTAGTATTAATAAATTGGGGCTGATAATATTTTGTACATAAATGCTAAATGCACAACATTGAAAATACCATTGGGGTTCTCAGTCGGTCGCCATTCCTCATTCCGGGTTAGTTTTGGTTTATTATTTTCAATAATGAAGCTTTGGAATAGAACAAGAAAAAACCATTTTAACACCCCCTCAAAATTTGATGGTTTACGTTTCAAGGTACGTAGAATCCCAAAATCGGATAAAAATTTGGCCGTCCGTCCGCCGTACGCGGCACTTTTGCCACTTAGCATTGACCGATCTTGACTGAATTTGGTATGTAGGCTCCATTTAGGGTCTAGTTGTGCCCCGAAGATTTTGGTTGATGTAGGTTACGTCTAAGGGTTCCAAAATGAATTTTGAAATTTTGAAAACGCCCTAACTAAAAAACGTCTGCCAAGTGGGTGTGGCACATAGCTTCCTCGTATCCATAACCCGATTGTATAGATGATCCGATGCATAGTAGTTAATCTCAAAACACCAATCTCTAAGTACCTTTCACTACCCTCATAGGGGACCATCTACACGCTAATCTGGACAATCCTAGAAAATTTCATCAAATTCGGATGAAAAATTAAGTGAGTAGATGTATGTGATTGGATCAAAAAAATTCTTACCCTCGGCTGGGATTCGAACCCGCGATCCCTGGAGCACAAATCAAGCCTCTGTCCTCTGAGCTATTGAAGCCTTGTCATGTATTAGATTTGAGATTCTCACAGGAGACCATCCCTCTATGAATGAACCCCTCTATGAAAAACAATTCTCTATGATTTTCATAGGGGACCATCTAAACACTACTCTGTAACATCCCTGAAAATTTCATTGAAATCGGATTGAAACTGTAGAAGTTATGGCCGTTACAAGGAATTCACGTTTGCGCATGCGCAGTCGCTTCTATCAGTCGGGAGATGATGATTTTCATAGGGGACCATCTACAACCTAATCCACATAATCCCTGAAAATTTCATCGAAATCGAGTGGAAAATGTGGAAATTATGGCCGTTAGAAGGAAATTCACGTTTGCGCATGCGCAGTAGCTACTATCGATCCGAAGGAGGTGATTTTCATAGGGGACCATCTAGATACTAATCTGTAACATCCCTGAAAATTTCATTGAAATCGGATGGAAAATGTAGAAGTTATGGCCGTTACAAGGAATTCACGTTTGCGCATGCGCAGTCGCTTCTATCAGTCCGAGGATGATGATTTTCATAGGGGACCGTCTACACACCAACCCGCACAATCCCTGAAAATTTCATCGGAATCGGACAATAACTTCGTATAGTTATGCGCGTTACAAGGAATTGATGACAGACGGACAGACAGACAGACACACAGACAGACAGACACACAGACAGACAGACAGACAGACACGGAACCAAAATTGTTCAGAAAGGTCTAAAACGCAAAACGCGAGTGAAAATTTTGATTTTGGAGAACTTTTTTTTTTCGTCCTTGAAAAGTGAAAACAAAGCTTCCGCTACCTTGGTAGACTCGGAAGCAAAAATTTGATATAAAGGTATTGTTTTTCCTTCAATTTAAGATTCTATAGAATTTTTAGAATTTTTTGAGACCACCCGGAGTATGTAGGACAAACCGTTCGCTCACAACGAGAATTTAAAGTTTGGACGTACGATAAATCAGAAACACGATTGTGAATCGCAAAAGAGGCCTAATCTCCGTTCAAATTTTAGCTGACCAAAATGTGATCGATGTTTTTCTTCATGCTGGATGGTCGGTGGCTTTGCAGACGAGTGATCTATATAGAAAAATAAAAAATAATAAACCATTGTGTAATAATTTGCAGCGTTTTATTCGATTTTTGGATTCTACGTACCTTGAAACCTAAACCAACAAATTTTGAGGGGGTGTTGAAAATTTTTTTTTTCTTGGTCGATTCCAAAGGTTCATTATTGAAAATAATAAACCAAAATGCTGCAAATTATAACACAATGGTTTATTATTTTTCTATATAGATCACTCGTCTACAAAATCACCAACCATCCAATATGAAGGAAAAAAAAAAAAAAAAAATCAAAATCACCAACCATTGATCGCATTTCGGTCAGCTCTAATTTGAACGGAGATTAGGCCTCTTTTGCGATTCACACTCGTGTTTTGATTTACATATATATATATTTCAATATAAACCCTTAAATTTTCGTAGGGAGCGAACGGTTTGTCCTACAGAGCTCCGCGTGGTCTCAAAAAATTCTAAAAATTCTATAGAATCTTAAACTGAAGGAAAAACAATACCTTTATATCTAAATTTTTTGAGTTAGGGCGCTTTCAAAATTTCAAAATTGATTTTGGAACCCTTGTGACTTACATCAACCAAAAGCTTCGGGGCACAACTAGACCCCAAATGGAGCCTACATACCAAATTTCATCAACATCGGTCAATGCTAAGTGGCAAAAGTGCCGCGTACGGCGTACGGCGGACGGACGGCCAAATTTTTATTCGATTTTTGGATTCTACGTACCTTGAAACGTAAACCATCAAATTTTGAGGGGGTGTTAAAAATTTTTTTCTTCTTGGTCGATTCCAAAGGTCCATTATTGAAAATAATAAACCAAAATTGTGCTTAAATTTGAAATTTTCAAAGATTTTTGAAATTCATTAATGCTTTTACCTAAGGAATTGAAAAACTAAAAGATTGCCGCTGAAATCATTAAAATTGAACAATAATTGCCGGTGATAAGTGAGGAAAATCGTTTATTCAGGGTTTATATGGGCGCCTCCCATATTTATGCCTGATTTATTTTTAAATGTTTAATGTAAAGTAGATCTCATTCTGAGAATTTTGACACCAGCCGTTCTCTTTTTGGACGAGTAAATATTTTTCTATGATTTTTCAAAGTTTCGAATGTTTATGTTTCAAAGTTTCGAATGTTTATGACGTCACGCGCCCATCCCGCCTGGGCGGGACCCCCCAGCCCATTGTGACGTCATAAGCATTTGAAACTTTGAAAAATCAAAGAAAAACCCCAGAGTATCTACACTGCATGCAGATACATCTGTACATGGATATGTCTTATAATGGCAATTTAAATGATGAGCTCACTCAGCTGATCAGTGACCACTCAGGCGCCTTCAGCATTCTCCATTCACCCGCCCTCTCAAATTTCAGGTTCCTGCGTTCAACAGGAGAGGAAATGGCCTTGGAGCTCACTCAGCTGATCAGTGATCATCAACTTTGAAGATGTATAGAAGTATGTATCGATTGACCCTGCCTCTCAAATTTCAGCTTCCTGCGTTCAACAACATCAGAAAAATGTTGGAAGAATTTTGGAATGACCCCCAGAACTAAGACATATCCATGTTAAAAAGGTCTTCTCACGCTAGAAGGACAAAGTTCTCACAATGAGGTCTAGTTTAGATTAATAATAAACATTTTTTCCGACCCATGCGCACACCCCATTATTGTTCGATTTAGATGATTCCAGCGGCAATGTTTTAGTTTTTCAATTCCATTGGTAAATGCACTAATGAATTTAAAAAATCCTTTAAAATTACAAATCAAAGCACAATTTTTAAACATAGAGCTCCGGTTCTTGAGAGAAATACTAACACAAAATGAGGAACGAACGTCGACCGACTGAGACCCCCTTAATCCCTCAGCTGTTTATTTCCAACTTATTTTGATGGGTTCGTAATTGTTTGTACAGTCACTTGGAAGGACACAATTTGTTGACTTCTTCGCAATTTGGTTTCCGAGAGGGAAAGGGTATTGCTCTGTTTGCGCTCTCGAATGACTTGCTCGGGGCTCGGGACAAGTCTATGAAGGCCATCCTGCTCTTTTTTGATATATCCAAAGCTTTTGATTGTATTGATAGAGCTATCTTGTTCAAGAGGATGAAGGCCATGGGGTTATCTGAACTGAGTATCTCTTGGTTCACCAGCTACCTAAAAGATAGACAACACGTAGTTTACATCGAAAAATGATTTCGGGGTTGTTCAGGGAAGCACGCTTGGACCAGTACTATTTCTGATGTACATTAATGAATTAGGTTGTGTTTCGAACACATTTAATTTGTACTTATTTGCCGATGATACAGCGGTATTAATAGAAGCTGAGAACTGGGAGAAATGTTATGCTCAAGCTTCACTGGCAATCGAGGTATTAGACAAATGGTTTCGGACTAGTATGTTGACACTAAATGCTTCTAAAACAAAGTACTTAACGATTAGTCACTCTAATGATCGTGTACCTGAGGGTTACAAGCTAGTAATTCACACCTGTGTGAGTAGTGAAGTTTGCAATTGTACCAATATCGAACGTGTTGAATCTTATAAGTACTTGGGTGTAGTAATTGACAGTAGACTATCGTGGAAAGAACACATTGACTATATTTATCATAGGTTGAGGAAATTCATTTATATATTTTACTCAGTGCGATCTATTTTTCCAAGTGACAAACTAAAACTTATGTACACCGCTCTTTTTCAGTCACTCTTGCAATTTGGTATAATTGCTTGGGGTGGAACAAATGCATCACATATGCAACGGTTATTTGTTTTACAAAAGGCAGTACTAAAACTATATCTTAAGAAACCGAGGCGATACCCGACAGAGCAGCTATTTCAATGTGCTAAGGTTTTCTCACTGCGTCAAATTTATGTGAAGGTTGCATTAATATTTTTCCAGTGATGTCTGAAAGCCAATATGGAACCAGATTTAGGCTAATGGGCCATGTGGTGAATATTCGTCCCCGTATTGCGCTTTATACCCGGAGTCCTTTGTACATTATCCTGACTCTTGTAAATAAAATAACAGTAGAGATGAGACTTCCAGGTAATTTCAGCAGGAATAGTTACAAGAAATTGGTCTTTTCTTGGATTATTAGGTATGGCCAGACAGACGTTATCGAGAGTCTGTTAACTAGTCAGTACGTGAACAGATGAGTATTTCTTGATTTATTGTTGAGTAACAAATATTGATAAGGTTTCAGATTTACTTTATTATTTAGTTTCTTATGTAGATCGGTAGTCCTTATGACTCTTGGTGGTAGCACGGGCTTTGCCTATAGCCACCAATATATTGACTGTAAATTAATCAAGTTCTGCTAGGTTATATTTTTTTTAATATGTCAATAAAATTTAATTTCATTTCATTTCATTTCAACTTTTTATTGCAACTATCGTAGGTAAATTTTGAGTATATTTTTCTGATATTTTTGGGTGATGACTGAGAAACGACAGGGGGATGAATGTACTCAACTGCCTGGTCTAATAAGGTACCGAAACAAACATCAAGCTTATGCAAACATCATTTTGCATGTGTGCATAATCACACATGTGTGTTCTCGTCAACATGGAGGAGGACTATGAATTATTGCTTATTTATTAAATTATGTGGAGATTGCTGGTAGTGAGTATGAATGACTGCGTTGGTTTCAAGAGTCGTAATACTATTGGTTTCTGGAGTGAGGAAGGAATATTATATTGTAAAAGAGAAGACAGTACAATAAAAGTTAGTTAACCTGTAGAAACATGAACATAGGCGAACTAATGGTCAACGCTGATCCAGAAAATATTGCGAAAATCGGGAATCCCAGCAAGTTTTGAATCGCACCGTGAAACCTATAATAGAATATAGAAACCACATGAGTAGAAGAAATAGTTTTTCAGAATCGCACTTGTACCTACTACTCAGCGGTTTGTCTCTTCATCAAGAAAACCCAAAAGTAAAGAGTGAAACAATGGTTTCTCATTAGAAACCAGTTCACTCATGTGAACTTACTGAATTACATTGTACTCGAACCTGCAGACTGGAGAAATTATTTGACGAGAGACGACTATTATAGACAATTTATAAAACAAATTATAGAACCAATTATAGACAGAGACGAAACCAAAGTTGTACAGGAAGGCCTGAAACGAGAAACCGAGTGGAAATTTTTATTTTGGAGAACTTTTTTCTGAAACTTGAAAAGTGAAAACAAAGCTTCCGCTACCTTGGTAGACTCTGTTGTGTACTAATTTGTAGTGTTTTGTATTCTTGATAAGTAGGTACCTTCAAACAAAAACCATAAAATTTTAAGGGAGTTCGAATTTTTTGTTGTTTTATTTTACTCGATTCAAAAAATTTTTTAATCGAGAATAAACCAATATTGGTCTTTGAAGACAATTATCCAACTTGACTCGACAAATTATAGACATTCTAAAGCCCCGATGGATGTACTGGACGGACAATGAATACTACGAGTAAGTTACTAAAGTTGTTGTAAGGGTAAGACGGTGAACCTTGAGTCATTTGTACCTTGGGTTATTACTGATTCGGAATGTAAAATTAACTGGGTGGCCATTGAATCATTTGCTAATGTAGACACACCAAACAACTCGTATATTTAAGCTATCAACGAAAATAGATTACAACCAAAAATAAGCTGAAACGATTTTTGTATTCAAAGCTAGAGCTTACTTACACACCATTGTGTATATTTTCGCAGAATTTTCGGAGTTTAAAGATTGTGGGCTATTCTGACTCGAGATTAACTGTCTTACCCTACTGTGTACTATTAAGACTTATTGTTTCAGTTCGATGTGATGCTTGATGGATTCGTCAATGCAGTGCACGAGGCACACTTGATAGAGCTGGGAGTTTTCGTATTTTTGTCCCAACTGCAGTGAGTATCCTCTCATCTTGAATGCGTGAATTGCGCGATTCTTGATGTTTCCCAGAGAGAAACGGAGAAGCTTCAGTTCTCGATTTATCTGAAACCAACCAGCTCACTGAAATATGTTTGAGAATATTTTTGGCACATTGTTTCCTTTCCATAACACGATTGTTCAGATGATTCGATACGACGAAAAAATGAAATGAAAAAGAAACTTATTCCTGCGAAGATTAAAAATATCATGAACATGAAAGTACATCATCATCATCATTATAATGTGAGCTCCCGCTCACTGGAGACCCCTTCCCAGTGACAGAGCTAAATTGAGCAATCAATTTCCTTCCGGCTCAGCTCATAGGTGATGTCACCTCTGGGCTGCAGATGCCGCCAACCACCTAGAGCACCCTCCGCTCAGGCTTGGGAAGCCAACGGCTTCCCCCACCCAACAAGCCGTCCCCACCAATACCACCCAGTGGCGCGGAGGGGGGAGAGCCCCCCTAGAGTTTCCAGAGCAAGAAAGGTGACATCAATCCCATGGAAGAAGTAATAGTAATATTCTTCCATGTCAATCCCTTCCCAAACCTTGCCCAGTGAAGTCATAGGGAGCTCTGTGCCCATTAACCTAGCTGCCCCCCCTATCTTCGCCACAATTGCCTCACCATACGACCCCTGGACATCTGTGCTACCCCCATCCTCGCCACAACCGCCACATCACGCGAAGGATACCTCAAGGCCCTGATCGTGAGTGCACAAACTAAACCTATAACACATTGGCCAATAGTATTTGACTGTGTAGAAGTAAGAGTGAACATTGAAAACGTAAAGAACATAAGTCGACACATAGTTTCAGAGTTGAACCATAATACAGTAAACCTCCATTTAATCATTGATTTGATCTTGTATATTGAAACGGCTTTGTTAATTGAGAACACAATTGGATATTGGATTTGTAAAGTACATTGGGAATGTTACCACATGTTGTTTTCGGCGTGTCGGCGAGTGAAGGAGCTGACCTTCTCGCTGCGGCGTTTTGTCTTTGCTTTAACCCCTACTCAACCTTAAGAGAGACTTTCCCTAGCCTAGCATTCAGTACTGTCCCATCGGCGGGTCAGACCCATACCGGCATGCGGAGTACTGGGAGAATCGGGCTAGCCCGTCGACCCAGAAGGTCTTTGAAAGATCCTGTGGCATGAGGTCCCCCAGTTGGTGTCGGATTTTCCGTAGGAGCTGCGAAGGCTTTTGGTCCCCCAAGTGTTGTTGTTGGGTGAGGGCCGCGATCCGTTGATGACGAGAGGGCTCGAAGATTTCGATGAGCCTAGCCTTGAGGTCGTCGTAAGGCGTGACGAGTTGAGCCGCTGTGAGGTCTGCCGTTTGTACTGCGACGTCGTAAGGCAGCAGAGGGAGCGTCCGAATGAATCTGGCCCGTTGTGTGTTGATATGCGCGCCGGTGTAGGCCGCATCGAGTTGAAGGAACCAGAGGCGAGGGTCCTCCCTGTAGAACGGCGGTAGTGTCAAGGGAATTGACACTTTGGCGGCTTCGGGGAAGTCAGGCTGCGGCGGTGGATCGGGGATGCCGTTGTAGGCCATCTCTCTGCGTCGAATAGGTAGTTAAAAACGTGCGGGGTCACCACTGTTGTGTTCGGCGTGTCGGTGAGTGAAGGAGCTGACCTTCTTGCTGCGGCGTTTTGTCTTTGCTTTAACCCCTACTCAACCTTAAGAGAGACTTTCCCTAGCCTAGCATTCAGTACTGTCGCATCGGCGGGTCAGACCCATACCGGCATGCGGAGTACTGGGAGAATCGGGCTAGCCCGTCGACCCCGGCGTTTCAGAGAAACCTACCGGCGGGAAGACGGGATATTTACTTGAGAGCCTACAACTTCGAGGAGATACCTTGGTGAAGGAGAAGTTGGAGAGCGAAATGAACAAGACGAGAACTTGACTAGATTGGCATAAGGGAGCATCCCTGAGTGAGCTTATATACTCATGTGGATAGTTCGGGAGAGAGAGAGGTGGAAAGGTGACGTCATGTTGGCGTATCCCCCGTACCTCGTCTCCCCTAGTGGGTGCTGACTCACTCAGGGATCCTCCCGGTAGCTTCTTTATTTAAGAACTAATTATTGATTATATGTGGGTCATAACACCACATTTATTTGTTGTACCATACTTTTGCAGTCTCAGCCTTCAGCGGATCGCCCCACATTTGGTGTGCCTAAAGATATTGTTCCTATATTGAATAAAAGTGCCTATTAGTTGTACTTTCGAGTTATACATGGTGACCTCTTCATCGACACGTAACCCCCAAGCTCCCCAAACTCACTTGTGGTGGCACACTATTAGCTGCCATCAACAAGTGGGGCCAAAACTTACAATAAGTACCATCAGACGGGCTTATCCCAAAAGTCAATGCCCATGTATATAATGAAAGAAATGTTAATGTTATATTTAAATAAATGCATGTTTTCTCTCTCTCTCTCTCTCTATTTGCACTACGCGATAACTTGGTATACAGAAACTACCCCACTCCAAAGAACTCAGTTCCATGCTGGATGGGGAAGTAAACTCTCAAGTCCATTACATTTCGTTTCAAATTCTGTTCAAATCAAAACTCAAATTTCTTCAAAACATTAGGTACCTATTATTCTTATAGTACATATGAGCTGGCAAATAAATTATCGCAGTCAGGAAATCCTTACGATATCAGCCAACTGAAGACAAGCTTCTCAGACAAGGTCTCAGTCGATCGCTGTTCGTTCCTCGTTCCGGGTTCGATTTGTTTCTGGGACCGGCGCTCAACGTTTAAAAATTGTACCTGAATTTAGAATTTTTATGGGTTTTCGAAATTTATTCGTCCATCTGCCAAGGGAATTGAAAAATTAGAAGATTGCCGCAGAAATCATCAAAATCGAACAATAATATTGCATACGAAATGTGGGGAAAACCTACTGATTAAACGGGTTTTCCCACATTTCGCAGGTAATTATTGTTCGATTTTGATGATTCCATGGCAATATTTCAGTTTTTCAATTCCGTAGGTAGATGCACTCAACAATTTCGAAAAACCGTGAAAATTCCAAATTTAGGTACATCTTTTAAACTTTGAGCGCAGGTTCTTGAAAGAAATACTAACCCAGAACGAGGAACAAATGGCGACTGAGTTAGTATTTCCCTCAATTACCGGCAATCAAACTTTGAAATTTGTACCAAAATTTTAAATGTCAAGGATTTTTGAAATTCATTAGTGCATGGGTGAGGGGAATTGAAAAACGAAAAGATTGCCGCTGGAATCATGGAAATCGAACAATAATTGTCGTCGAAAATAGGAAAAACATAACTGAATAAACGGGTTTTCCCATTTTTTGCCGCCAATTATTTTTCGATTTTGATGATTCCAGCAGCAATTTTTAAGTTTCTTAATTCCCTAGGCAGATGGACTATTGCATTTCAAAAATCCTTGAAAATTTACAATTTAGGTGTAACGAACCGCAACCGACTGAGAAAAACTTGTGGGGCTTGCTGAGTCTGGGGGCGCATTTCTCAACAATACAGGCATGCTACGAGGTGTGTAAATAAAGTAATGAGACTGATCTTTTTTCAATTTTTTATTCAAAGAGTATTATAATGCAATACTGTCTCCTTCAAAATAGTTCCCTTGGGAAGCCACACAGCGCAGGAGACGGTTCTTCCAATCATCATAGCATTGCTGGAACTCCGATACTGGAATAGCCTTCAGCTGGTCGGTTACAGCTTTTTGAATGTTCGCAAGTGTCCCAAAATGAGTTCCCTTGAGGTGATTTTTCAATCTCGGGAAGACAAAAAAGTCACAGGGACTCCATTTGGGGTCTACGTGTCATTACTGGTGACGAGTCTTGGGTGTTTGAGTACGACCCAGAAACCAAACGCCAAAGCATGGAGTGGCACACTGCATCCTCTCCAAGACCCAAAAAAGCACGAATGAGCAAGTCAAAAATCAAATGCATGCTGATTTTTTTTTTTTTTTTTTTTTATAGCCACGGAATCGTCCACAGAGAGTTTGTGCCTCAAGGCCAAACGGTTAATCAACACTTTTACCGAGAGGTCCTTGAAAGACTTCGAAAAGGAGTCTTTCGAGTGCGACCAAACATCAAAATGAACTGGGTGTTGCATCACGACAATGCACCATGTCACACTGCAATCTCAATAATGCAGTTTTTAGCCAGTAAAAACATTCCTGTAGCTCCTCAGCCTCCTTATTCGCCAGATTTGAGTCCCTGTGACTTTTTTCTCTTCCCGAGATTGAAAAATCACCTCAAGGGAACTCATTTTGGGACACTTGCGAACATTCAAAAAGCTGTAACCGACCAGCTGAAGGCTATTCCAGTATCGGAGTTCCAGCAATGCTATGATGATTGGAAGAACCGTCTCCAGCGCTGTGTGGCTTCCCAAGGGAACTATTTTGAAGGAGACAGTATTGCATTATAATATTCTTTGAATAAAAAATTGAAAAAAGATCAGTCTCATTACTTTATTTACACACCCCGTATGAAAAACGTGCCGACACTTTCCTTTTAGACGAGACTGAGGTACAGTGACATCAGCACGGGTGGCGAGGTGAAACAAGTAGGGGCAGTTTTGTTAACCACCGTACACAAAGTAAGTTGGGTGTTTATGTAGATTCATGTTTATCCGAACGAGGACTACATTTGGGCGCGCCTGCGGTTCATAGTGGGAATTCATGTGACGCATCTCAGACCCGCTCGAAGGGTTGTTCGAATCTAACGAGATATCGAAGGTGGGAATCAAGAAATATTTACTATCGTGCAGAAATTGCAATACAGAATACAGGTGGCTCCGATGATGTAGGCTTCAGTGCACCCGGCTAGTGCTTGATACATCCACATTGTCCAGTAAGTTAAATGTGTGTCTGTGGGGTAAGGATTCCACGTAGGAAGAGCCAAGTGTTTGTTGACAGGAACTCCACCTTCCACAATCGAAGAGTAATCACCTGGAAAGATGAATTTCTAGTTGTAAGTAATGTTTGTTGTAATATAGAAGTATTATACGTTTGCGCATGCGCAAAGGCTACTATAGACTCTGGGGTCATGATTTCAATAGGTCATCTGCACGCCAATCCGCACAACCCCTGAAAATTTCATCAAATTCAGATGGAAAATGTAGAAGTTACGTATTTTACAAGGAATTCACGTTTGCGCATGCGCAGAGGCTAGTATCAACACTGGGACCATGATTTACATAGGCCATCTGCACGCCAATCCGCAAAACCCCTGAGAATTTCATCGACATCGGGCTATGTATTCATAGAGTTATGCCCGTTACGAGGATTTCATGACAGACAGACATACAGAGAACCAAAATTGTTCAGGAAGGCCTGAAACGTAAAACGCGAGTAGAAATTATGATTTTGGAGAACATTTAATTTTAATCTTGATGAGTGAAAACAATGCTTCTGCAACCTTAGTAGACTCGGAAGCAAAATCTTAGATTCCATCACGTTTGCAATGTTCGATGTTTTAATTGACTGGTCCAAAATGTCAGTGGAACATCAAATTTTCACGATATTGACATGGATATGTCTTTTAGCTGGGGGTCAAGGAATTTTTCGCGACACTTTTATTGCCACAAAAAAAGCAACGCTGCAACCAGTAAACAAAATCATAGCTACATATCGGTAGCTATGAAGCAAGGTTCTCTAGATGTATAATTAAAACGGCATAAAAACCTCTAAATCCCCACCGTCCGTTATTATCTAAACCAAAAGTATCTACACTGCATGCAGATACATCTGTACATGGATATGTCTTATGATGGCAATTTAAATGATGAGCTCACTCAGCTGATCAATGACCACTCAGGCGCCTTCAGCATTCTCCATTAACCCGCCCTCTCAAATTTCAGCTTCCTGCGTTCAATAGGAGAGGAAATGGCCTTGGAGCTCACTCAGCTGATAAGTGACCACTCAGGCGCCTTCAGCATTCTCCATTAACCCGCCCTCTCAAATTTCAGCTTCCTGCGTTCAATAGGAGAGGAAATGGCCTTGGAGCTCACTCAGCTGATAAGTGACCACTCAGGCGCCTTCAGCATTCTCCATTAACCCGCCCTCTCAAATTTCAGCTTCCTGCGTTCAATAGGAGAGGAAATGGCCTTGGAGCTCACTCAGCTGATAAGTGACCACTCAGGCGCCTTCAGCATTCTCCATTAACCCGCCCTCTCAAATTTCAGCTTCCTGCGTTCAATAGGAGAGGAAATGGCCTTGGAGCTCACTCAGCTGATCAATGACCACTCAGGCGCCTTCAGCATTCTCCATTAACCCGCCCTCTCAAATTTCAGCTTCCTGCGTTCAACAGGAGAGGAAATGGCCGTGGAACTCACTCAGCTGATCAGTGATCATCAACTTTGATGATGTATAGAAGTATGTATCGATTGACCCTGCCTCTCAAATTTCAGCATCCTGCGTTCAACAGCATCAGAAAACACAAACGGTGGATACAGCTTTCGTACAAGTACGCAACCACGAGAGACATTTTATGTCTTATGTTTAATAAATTGAGAGCTTTCCAATGAGTGGTGAACGATTTTTGTGGGGTAGAAAATGAGGAAGTTAGTTTTCCCTAGGAACGATTGGTTGTACGTGAAAATCATCAGAAATTTCCACGTAACGCTCCCCACTTGACGATCCCCGCGTGACGATTTTTCATTTATGTGCCATAGTAAAGACATAAAATGTCAAAAAAGCGTTGCATTGTTTGTGTGTCGAAATTTTTGGAATGACCCCCAGAACTAAGACATATCCATGTCAAAACGTGCAATCGGAGAGTTATTTTTTAGAAAAAAAAATATGTTTTATTCATTGAAAAAATAATACGTAGGTACTTATCTTGTGTGTAATATTTCATCATTTCAATTTTCAAATTACACCTACAACAATGGACATATCCATGATCTATTGTTTTTCCCTCTTGAAGGGAAAAATTTCTTCGTGTGCTTTCTCGTTTTTCCTCCACAATTGAAATCTTATTTTGGATTGATTGAAGTTGCTGGCAAGAACTACTATTGTAGCTTGAATAGTTATTCTATGTACGGAATAACGGTGCACACCCAACGTGGCTGAAGTTACACTTTCTCACGTAGAATCGTGGATGCGATGGGAGGTTGGAAAACAAAAAACGTCTGCCACTGCAATTGGGTGTAACACATAGCTTCCTCGTATCAATAACCCAATTACATTAATGATGATTTATAGCTAATTTCAAAACATCAATCAACACTCACAATTCCTGAAAATTTCATCAAATTCGAATGGAAAACGTAGAGATTATGGCTGATGCGTGGAAGGCCTGAAACGTAAATCGCGAAATTTTGATTTTGGAGAAAATTTTATTTTTTCAACCTTGAAAAGGGAAAACAAAACTTCCTCTACCTTGGTAGACTCAGAAGCAAAAGGCACGAATTTTTTCACGAATTCAAATTGTCCTTGCTTCGGTGGTGTGGAAGCGAATTGTTGATAAGTTGCACAACTTTTTCGTATCTAAAATGACGTATTCAATCAATGAGTCCTTACCCATCACAGCTTTCGGCAGTGGAGGTATAATGCAAGTCCAAAAGGCGAGAATTGTTGTTAATGCTAATGTCTTTTGAAATGTTTTTCTGCAATTCGTGTTGCACTCGTCGATTATAGCTTCCTCTTCAGAATCTATCGGTTTTTCGTAAGTGAAAAAACCTCGGCCGACTTTGCGGAATAGGCTGTCCAATTGATCCCGTTTGTATATGGTATAGTGAGTCACCGTAAACCAGATTAAGGTGACCAAGCCGTAGCACAGCTCATACGACAAGAGGTCCATGTCTCTGAAGAGGAGAATATAATAAACCATTAAAATGATTGAAACCGTACGACACATCTACTTATCTATCAGCATAATTAAAGTTATAAAGTTAAGTGTTAAATTCTTCAATGTTATAGCTAAAATATAGTTTGAAATATGTCCAAATAATTATAGTTTGAAATAGCGCCAAATAATTACCGGATTTTTTTACGTCTTTTCTACGGCTGTTCAACGTATTTATTATAACCAAACTTACCTCATCGTTCCCTCATGAGCAGCTGTTTTTATTAAGGCGGTTATTTCATATTTACTGGGTGATTCCATACGCTTGTTCAGATTCCTATGAGCTCATAGGGAGCGAATGGTTGATCCTTCAGAGCTCCGGGCGGTCTCATTCGATTCTAAAACTTCAATACCACTTTAAATTGAAAATTTTGAGCTAGGGCGTTTTGAAACTTTCAGCCCTCATTTTTCAACCTTTAGAAGTGACTGACATCAACGAAAAGCTTCGGGGCACAACTAAGTAGATCTTAAATGGGGCCCATTTACATAATGTCATCAAAATCTGTCCATGATAACTGAGGAAAGTTCCGTGGACGGACGGCAAAATTTGTATTCGATTTTGGATTCCACGTACCTTGAAACGTACACCAACAAATTTTGGGAGGGGTTGAAAAAAAAATTTCCTGGTCGATTCCGAAGGTTCATTATTGAAAATAATAATAATGAACCATACTCGAATGAATATTTCGCACTGCGAGTTCACAAGGGGCGTTTTACAAAAAGCGCCCCTTGTACCTCATTTTTTGAAATTACACTGTCGGAAGATCTACATGTTGGTCCTACTGGCTTTTCGATACCTCCATCCGTGACCGAAAGAGAGCACTATACGCCCTTATGGAATATAGAGAAACAAAGGAAAAAGTTCATAACCAAGGGGCGCTTGATGAGACCCTCAGTTGGTCGGTAGGAACATGTCATTTTCGGGTAAGGAGGCCAATCGGCGTTTTACAAAAAGCGCCCCTTGTGCCCTGAGTTTCCTGTGAAACGCCTTCTTCTCAATAAAAAAAAATATACAACTTTTTTCTCAAAGGGTCTAATGTCAATGGGCTCAACTTGATAAAGCAAGAAAACACAAGAGGCGCTTTTACAAATCCCAACGTTTTTTTTTTTTTGGTGATTTTACGTCTTTCTCCCTATATTATTGGTTGGATCCGATTCAGTTTTTAGTTCCATCGATAGTACACTAAATTCTCAACAGAATGCGAAAAAAAATAAAAATCTAGCTAAATAGCAGTGACACAATTGAGTTGGGAAAAAAGTAAAATCTTCAAGCGTGTTTTACTAGTAATTTTAAAACTTTGATAAGCGCCCCTTGTACCCAAAAGCGCCCCTTGAGAACTCGCAGTGCGATTTATGCGTCTATCCACCTTACGAGTCACTTTCCTTAGTTACCTTGGACCTACTTCTAAGCGTTGAAAAATATGGGCTGAAATTTTCAAAACGCCCTAGCACAAAAAATTTTGATGAAAAGATATTGTTTTTTCATCAATTCAAAATAGTATTGAATTTGCAGAATCGAATGAGACCTCTCAGACCTCTGTAGGACCAACCGTTCGCTCCTTAAGAGAACTTAACTTGGACTTACTATAAATCAGAAACAAGAGTGTTAATCGCAAAAAAGGCCTAATCTCCGTTCAAATTTCAGCTGACCAAAATGCTATCGTTCGTTTCTTCGAGTTGTACTCAGTTTTACGTCCCTACCAGCCCGTATTCAAATTTCCCAATGGTGGCACACACTTATTTCTTCGAATTGATTGTGAAGCGTTAATTTCTTAAAATAAACTTGATTGTGAAGCAACCGGCGCGGCGTATGGTGGTTTTGGTTTATTATTTTCAATAATGAACCCTTGGAATCGACCAAGAAAAAAAAAATTTTAACACCCCCTCAAAATTTGATGTTTTACGTTTCAAGGTACGTAGAATCCAAAAATCGAATAAAAATTTTGCCGTCCGTCCGCCGTCCGCCGTACGCCGCGGCGTACGCGGCACTTTTGCCACTTAGCATTGACCGATTTTGATGAAATTTGGTATGTAGGCTCCATTTGGGGTCTAGTTGTGCCCCGAAGCTTTTGGTTGATGTAGGTCACTTCTAAGGGTTCCAAAATCAATTTTGAAATTTCGAAAACGCCCTAACTCAAAAAATTTTGATATAAAGGTATTGTTTTTCCTTCAATTTAGGATTCTATAGAATTTTTAGAATTTTTTGAGACCACGCGGAGCTCTGTAGGACAAACTGTTCGCTCCCGACGAAAATTTGAGGGTTTGAATTGAAATATATATATTTATAAATCAAAACACGAGTGTGAATCGCAAAAGAGGCCTAATCTCCGTTCAAATTAGAGCTGACCGAAATGCGATCGATGGTTGGTGATTTTGATTTTTTTTTATTTATTTTTTTTTTATATATATATTTTTTTTATTTATTTATTTTTCATATTGGATGGTTGGTGATTTTGTAGACGAGTGATCTATGTAGAAAAATAATAAACCATTGTGTAATAATTTGCAGCGTTTTTTGTTTCCGATGCTCCGTAGGTTACATGAATTATGAATCAGAAACACGAATGCGAACCGCATTTGAACGTTCAAAGATGGAATGAAGCAAAATTTGCGTGAAATTGAAATTTAAATTGGAGTGAAATTTAATTTCACCTGATCAATCCAAAGCGATCTTTTGTGGCAGGTGATCTTCACAGAAAAATAATAAAACGTTGTGTAATATTTTTGACTCAAGAACATTTTGTTGGTCTCGGAGAAAGTTTACAATTTCGGATTGAACAATTAGCTGACTCATGCTAGTAATTAATCTAGTTTTTATCTAAATGAAAATTTAAATTTTGCTGCAGCAGTAACAAATTCGAAGTTTTAATACTGAATAATTCAAGTACTTAAACAACGGAATTAATTTTATCTCAACCCATTCAACACGAGTCAATGGACGAAAAAATTACAAAAACGCTGCAAATTATTACACAATGGTTTATTATTTTTTCTATATAGATCACTCGTCTACAAAATCACCAACCATCCAATATGAAAAAAAAACATCAAAGAAAAAAACGCTGCAAATTATTACACAACGGTTTATTATTTTTATATAGATCACTCGTCTACAAAATCACCAACCATTCAATATGAAAAGAAAAAGAAAAAAAAAAATAAAAAAAAAAAATAAAAAAAAATCAAAAAATCAAAAAAAATAGTGACACCCTGGTCCAGTTAGGGTTAAAGCGCTATTGGGATTTGAGATTTTACATGTATATTTTGGTAAAAATTCCAGAGGAGTTTTTCTTTGCGGTAGGTACCTTAGAGAAAAAGAAGCGAGACTGTATCCGAAGAAACAATCGTTTAAGGAAACAATTTTACGACAAAATAACTACCCACAATTCAACATTTTTTTCCTAGAAAAGCTTCGCAACATGGGACGTTATATGGTTACGCTCTAAGGGAGAGCGATGATGCAAAATTTGGCTTGCAAGCCTCACAGCATCTTGCAAACCACTGGAAATGTGTCGAAAAAAGTCAAATTACTAAGTGAGCGATGAAGCTATCTTTTCTCTCAACGAACAAGAACTCTAAAAGTTGGTATCTTGACTACAAGTGATCTGGATACATTCGCATTCGCTTCAAGAGCGTTGAAAGTTCGTATGACAGTGTTGAAATTTGGAATTCAGCATCTAGGAAACCACTGAGAGAGATCTGGATGAAGTCAGAGCAAATTTTCGAAATTTTTTTAGGGAAACACAAAATGTTGACATGAAATTCTATTTGAAGAAAGAAATTTGAAAAGATTTCATTCGAAAGTGAACTTCCGTGCGATTCACACTCGCGTTTCTGACCCTCCACGTCCATCCTCCACAGAACCAACAGTCGAATGCCTTCTCTAAGAATCAGGGGTAGGTGGTGTAGGGTCTTAGGGGCTGGTTTCGCAGAGCTCTGGGTAGTGTCATAGCCACAAAATCATCTTGAAATTGGAAACTGCTTCTATTCACCCGTTCTGACGATCAGAGAGCTTTTTTTTTTGCTTCCGAGTCTACCGAGGTAAGTTTTTGTCTACCAAGCTTTTTGCTTCCTCACTACCGAAGGTAGGGAAGCTTTGTATTCGTTAAAGAAGTGAAAAAAAATAAAAACTCGGCGCTTTGCGCCTCGGCGGGGGGCTCCGCCCCCCTGCACCCCCGGTTTATTTCTCTTTCCATACTCTGTATGAAATCATAGGAACACAGAATGTGTTTTTGCGATGCTAGTCATCCGTTAAATAAAAAACAACAATAATAAATGTGGAGTCTTTGGCAAATAAAATAATAATTGTTAGACATTTAATTTGGTCTAAAACCCTAATAAATGTTTTGAAACCCTATGCTTTTCAATTGATATGAACCTCCAGTTTAGTCGTATGAACAGATGACACCTCGTCATCCAAAAGGAGAATCTCT
>CM019176.2:39984837-40131709 GCA_009739505.2 Apolygus lucorum
GTACATACGTCTTCGTGAGGTACATTCATGGAAT
This sequence comes from Apolygus lucorum, assembly GCA_009739505.2. NCBI lineage: Eukaryota > Metazoa > Arthropoda > Insecta > Hemiptera > Miridae > Apolygus > Apolygus lucorum. Next base: position 39,984,872 of record CM019176.2, read on the forward strand.
TTTTGTGAATTAATGTGTTCTGTCGGTACACCCGACCAGGAACCCCAGTGACTTATTTGAACAAAACTAGAGGCTTAAGAATTTTCGAGTATTTTCACACCCGATTGTTTTAGTGGAAAAACTAGTATTAATAAATAGGGGCTGATAATATTTTGTACATAAATGCTAAATGCACAACATTGAAAATACCATTGGGGTTCTCAGTCGGTCGCCATTCCTCATTCCCGGTTAGTTTTGGTTTATTATTTTCAATAATGAAGCTTTGGAATAGACCAAGAAAAAAACATTTTAACACCCCCTCAAAATTTGATGGTTTACGTTTCAAGGTACGTAGAATCCCAAAATCGGATAAAATTTGGCCGTCCGTCCGCCGTACGCGGCACTTTTGCCACTTAGCATTGACCGATCTTGACTGAATTTGGTATGTAGGCTCCATTTAGGGTCTAGTTGTGCCCCGAAGATTTTGGTTGATGTAGGTTACGTCTAAGGGTTCCAAACTGAATTTTGAAATTTTGAAAACGCCCTAACTAAAAAAAATTTGATATAAAGGTATTGTTTTTCCTTCAATTTAAGATTCTATAGAATTTTTAGAATTTTTTGAGACCACCCGGAGTATGTAGGACAAACCGTTCGCTCACAACGAGAATTTAAAGTTTGGACGTACTATAAATCAGAAACACGATTGTGAATCGCAAAAGAGGCCTAATCTCCGTTCAAATTTTAGCTGACCAAAATGTGATCGATGTTTTTCTTCACGCTGGATGGTCGGTGGCTTTGCAGACGAGTGATCTATATAGAAAAATAAAAAATAATAAACCATTGTGTAATAATTTGCAGCGTTTTATTCGATTTTTGGATTCTACGTACCTTGAAACCTAAACCAACAAATTTTGAGGGGGTGTTGAAAATTTTTCTTTTCTTGGTCGATTCCAAAGGTTCATTATTGAAAATAATAAACCAAAATGCTGCAAATTATAACACAATGGTTTATTATTTTCTATATAGATCACTCGTCTACAAAATCACCAACCATCCAATATGAAGGAAAAAAAAAAAAAATCAAAATCATCAACCATTGATCGCATTTCGGTCAGCTCTAATTTGAACGGAGATTAGGCCTCTTTTGCGATTCACACTCGTGTTTTGATTTACATATATATATATTTCAATATAAACCCTTAAATTTTCGTAGGGAGCGAACGGTTTGTCCTACAGAGCTCCGCGTGGTCTCAAAAAATTCTAAAAATTCTATAGAATCTTAAACTGAAGGAAAAACAATACCTTTATATCTAAATTTTTTGAGTTAGGGCGCTTTCAAAATTTCAAAATTGATTTTGGAACCCTTGTGACTTACATCAACCAAAAGCTTCGGGGCACAACTAGACCCCAAATGGAGCCTACATACCAAATTTCATCAACATCGGTCAATGCTAAGTGGCAAAAGTGCCGCGTACGGCGTACGGCGGACGGACGGCCAAATTTTTATTCGATTTTTGGATTCTACGTACCTTGAAACGTAAACCATCAAATTTTGAGGGGGTGTTAAAAATTTTTTTTTTCTTGGTCGATTCCAAAGGTCCATTATTGAAAATAATAAACCAAAATTGTGCTTAAATTTGAAATTTTCAAAGATTTTTGAAATTCATTAATGCTTTTACCTAAGGAATTGAAAAACTAAAAGATTGCCGCTGAAATCATTAAAATTGAACAATAATTGCCGGTGATAAGTGAGGAAAATCGTTTATTCAGGGTTTATATGGGCGCCTCCCATATTTATGCCTGATTTATTTTAAATGTTTAATGTAAAGTAGATCTCATTCTGAGAATTTTGACACCAGCCATTCTCTTTTTGGACGAGTAAATATTTTTCTATGATTTTTCAAAGTTTCGAATGTTTATGTTTCAAAGTTTCGAATGTTTATGACGTCACGCGCCCATCCCGCCTGGGCGGGACCCCCCAGCCCATTGTGACGTCATAAGCATTTGAAACTTTGAAAAATCAAAGAAAAACCCCAGAGTATCTACACTGCATGCAGATACATCTGTACATGGATATGTCTTATAATGGCAATTTAAATGATGAGCTCACTCAGCTGATCAGTGACCACTCAGGCGCCTTCAGCATTCTCCATTCACCCGCCCTCTCAAATTTCAGGTTCCTGCGTTCAACAGGAGAGGAAACGGCCTTGGAGCTCACTCAGCTGATCAGTGATCATCAACTTTGAAGATGTATAGAAGTATGTATCGATTGACCCTGCCTCTCAAATTTCAGCTTCCTGCGTTCAACAACATCAGAAAAATGTTGGAAGAATTTTGGAATGACCCCCCAGAACTAAGACATATCCATGTCAAAAAGGTCTTCTCACGCTAGAAGGACAAAGTTCTCACAATGAGGTCTAGTTTAGATTAATAATAAACATTTTTTCCGACCCATGCGCACACCCCATTATTGTTCGATTTAGATGATTCCAGCGGCAATGTTTTAGTTTTTCAATTCCATTGGTAAATGCACTAATGAATTTAAAAAATCCTTTAAAATTACAAATTAAAGCACAATTTTTAAACATAGAGCTCCGGTTCTTGAGAGAAATACTAACACAAAATGAGGAACGAACGTCGACCGACTGAGACCCCCTTAATCCCTCAGCTGTTTATTTCCAACTTTTTATTGCAACTATCCTAGGTAAATTTTGAGTATATTTTTCTGATATTTTTGGGTGATGACTGAGAAACGACAGGGGGATGAATGTACTCAACTGCCTGGTCTAATAAGGTACCGAAACAAACATCAAGCTTATGCAAACATCATTTTGCATGTGTGCATAATCACACATGTGTGTTCTCGTCAACATGGAGGAGGACTATGAATTATTGCTTATTTATTCAATTATGTGGAGATTGCTGGTAGTGAGTATGAATGACTGCGTTGTAAAAGAGAAGACAGTACAATAAAAGTTAGTTAACCTGTAGAAACATGAACATTGGCGAACTTATGGTCAACGCTGATCCAGAAAATATTGCGAAAATCGGGAATCCCAGCAAGTTTTGAATCGCACCGTGAAACCTATAGTAGAATATAGAAACCACATGAGTAGAAGAAATAGTTTTTCAGAATCGCACTTGTACTACTCAGCGGTTTGTCTCTTCATCAAGAAAACCCAAAAGTAAAGAGTGAAACAATGGTTTCTCATGAGAAACCAGTTCACTCGTGTGAACTTATTGAATTACATTGTACTCGAACCTGCAGACTGGAGAAATTATTTGACGAGAGACGACTATTATAGACAATTTATAAAACAAATTATAGACAGAGACGAAACCAAAGTTGTACAGGAAGGCCTGAAACGAGAAACCGAGTGGAAATTTTTATTTTGGAGAACTTTTTTCTGAAACTTGAAAAGTAAAAACAAAGCTTCCACTACCTTGGTAGACTCTGTTGTGTACTAATTTGCAGTGTTTTGTATTCTTGATAAGTAGGTACCTTCAAAGTAAAACCATAAAATTTTAAGGGAGTTCGAATTTTTTGTTGTTTTCTTTTACTCGATTCTAAAATTTTATTTTATCGAGAATAAACCAATATTGGTCTTTGAAGACAATTATCCAACTTGACTTGACAAATAATTTAATAATTAAACGAACTTCAAGTGAAGTTCAATTATAATTATGTAACCTAAACACTCTAGTATGAACACAATGTAGTCTTCCAAGACACCAACAAATCACAGCGCATTACATAGCCGATAGACCTGCAAATGAGGTCCATCGGATAGGCTAAGGATAGTGACGGAAAAAAGTGATTCCGTCATCGATCCTCAACCCTCGTTATCACAGTGTAAGATAAGGCATCACCGGCGCGTGACGCTTCACTTATGAAAAGAAAAAACAGGTAGGTTTGTTTCCGGGAAAGGCGTAGCCGGGTGGGATGGTTCATACTAGAGTGTTTAGGTTACATAATTATAATTGAACTTCACTTGAAGTTCGTTTAATTATTAAATTATGCAACCATTCACACTCTAGTATGAACACAATGTAGCTTGAAAAGAGTAGCCAGAGCTACCAGGGTATGGAAACCAAACCTACGTTCGGCACAGTATATAGAAAATGTTGAAAGGCAGAACACAACCCCTGTCCGAGACAGGCGCACACACATTTGGGAACATAATATGTAATATTTGTATTTTGTAATATTATTACAAAAAACACATTTCTCCAGAACATGAACCAAAAACCCCTTTTAATGAAAAACCATCGCAGTGTAGATATATTACTTGAATTACAAAAGAAAATTAGAAAAAAGGTTGATTACTTGAATGTCTGCAGCAGGGAGGTATCTTCTAGGAGTGGTCTATTATAAAATTTGGTAAATACCTCGGACCTTTGGGACCAACCCGCAGATTTCCTGATAGCGTCGATCGAGACTCCTGCTCGGTTAGCTGCAGAAGTAGCAGCATGTCTGGTTGAGTGGGGCTTGAAGATCGACGTGTCGATTCCTGCTTCACTCAGCGTGGTAGACACCCATCGACTGAGGGTAGCTTTGGAGGCTCTTTTATATGGAGGCCTACTTATCAGGAATAGGAATTCTTCCGAAGTTGGTCTAACAGGTTTCGTCAGCTCAATGTATTTTTGCAGCATCTTGACAACACATAGGTTAGGTTTTTCCTGTAAGCATTGAATATCAATGAAAGGTTGCTTTTTATTTGGACCAGAACATTTGATTGGGTCAGGAATCTTGATAATGACTCCTGGAGAAGTTGTGAAGGAAATCTCAGATAACCTGATCAAGTGGATAGTCTGAAGTCGGTGACCTGTAGCTAGCAAAAACAATGTGACCAACTTCTTTGAAAGTTTTTCTAAATCAGAAACATCTCTGTCTAGAAAAGACAGCACTATATATGGGTCCCATGTGACATTATAGCGAGGAGCAGGAGGACGTAGACGAGCTACCCCTTTTAGAAATCTTGAGATCATTGGATCAAGACCCACCTGGAATCGTGCAATCATGGATAGTGCAGCTCTGAACGAATTAATAGAATTGTAAGATACCTTCGACGAGTCCAATATATATTGAAAAAAGGCAATCATAGATGATGGAGTTGGTTCCCATGGGTTAAATCCCTTTTCTTGACAGAATAATCCCCATTTCTTGTAACTTACGGAATATTGCTTAACAGTGGCGTCAGAGATTGAACTTAGTAAGGTTGAAATGGCTTCCTCTGGGATTCCTTTTAGTCTGAACGCTTGGCAGATAACACGCCTGCCATCAGAACCAGGGAATTCGATAGAGGGTGGTGCAGTGTACTGAAAGGAGAATACAACAAATCAGTATGAGGACCTAAAATTACTAGTTCGGAAGACAACAGTGACATGTACATGGGATACCAGGGCTGAGAAGGCCATTTTGGGGCTATAACTATTCCTGAAGCTTGGTCTTCTTCAATCTTTCTCATAGTTCGTAGAAGTAAGGGAAATGGAGGAAATGCGTAGAAATTAAGATTTGACCAAGAAATAGTAAACGCATCAATCGCAATAGCTTCGGGCTCTGGGACCCAAGAAACAAAGGTAGGGCACTTGGCTGAGCTTTGTGAAGCAAATAAATCAATATCCGGGGTTCCTAAGCGTTGGGTTACCACATTGAAATGAAATAGTGATAAAGACCACTCTGATTCTAATGGGTACCTACGAGATGCCCTATCAGCCTTGAAATTATCAGAAGATGAAATATAAGTTGCTCGAATAAAAATATTGTGATGTTGACACCACTTCCAAAGTAGGCATGATAAATCTAGAAGTTGAGCTGACCTTACTGTACCCTGGCGGTTCACACAAGCTATAGCAGTTTTGTTATCCGAGCGTACCAAGACGTTAACGTTCCAGAGGTCTTTAGCAAAATGCTGTAAAGCTAGGAATATTGCTTTTAATTCCAAAACATTAATATGAAGCCTTCGTTCTTCAACTGACCAACATCCACTTATTTCTTCGTTTCCTAAGACTGCCCCCCATCCTGTAAGAGAACTATCATAATCAAATGACAATGAAAAATTGTCTCTACGTAAACAGTCGGATAGGGTCTCTAAATTATCAGACCACCACTGTAGATCCGAATCAACAGAGTCAGGGATTTGTATCTTAGCCTCGTAATTGCCCCCGTTTTTAGCGAGGGCATACGTTTTTGCTCTTTCCATTTTCTTAACATGAATCCATCCATATGGAGTAGCGGGGCAAACTGAAACTAAACTACCAATAACTTTCGCGAGTTCTCTGATAGAACAAAACGATTTACTCATGAAAGTGTCAATAAAAAGCTTCATTTTCTGCTTTTTATCAAATGGTAAGGAAATTGAAAGGTTAATTGAATTAAACTCGAAACCCAAGAAGTTGAAAATCTGCGAAGGAGATAGTATACTTTTTTGGAAATTTACTCGAAATCCAAGATTAGTCAGTAGACTTACCAAAACCTGGCTGTGTTTAGTACAAGAGGAAGGCGAGTCCGACAGAATTAAAAAATCATCCAAATAGTTCACGCAAGTGATACCATTTGATCGTAAATATACTAGAATAGGTTTCATCAATTTCACATACGAATAGGGCGCCGATGATAAACCAAAGGGAAGGCACCGAAACTGCCATAATTCTCCATTTAGAATAAAACGGAGGAATTTCCTATCTTCTGGGTCGATTCTGACTGCATAATACGCATCGGTAATATCTATGATACATGCATATGCCCCCTTCCAGATCAATTGACGAACCGTTCGGTGGTCCTCCAACCTAAACGAAGGTGTTTCAACGAATGTATTAAGTTTTTTGAGGTTGAGGATCAACCTCTTGTCCCCATTTGGTTTATCCACCAAAAATATGGGAGAGATGAATTGACCTGATGAAAACGTGCAACGTTCTACCGCCCCTGCCAATGCTAATTTTTCTACCGCTTGTACAATAAAAGGTTTATCAGCGTTGTTGATAAATTCGGTTACCGAGTCAGGATACTGGTAAGGCATGGAAAGGAAGGGTATAGAGTACCCCCTGACCCACTGGAGGAGCAGAGGGTTATCTGTGATTTTGACCCAGTTTTCAAATTGTAATGCAATCGTACCATGCAGTAGAGGAGTTGAACTCACTTTCATTTGCGATGACGGTAGGTTTGGTTCTGGTACTTCTGGCGACTGTAGTTGTTGTTGCAGTTCTTTCGTTGCTGGTACTGTTGTTGCTGGCGAGCTTTGGCCGAACTGGTTCGCCCCCCTCGATTTGAAGGAACCGGCCGTGAGGAGTTTAACTCCCTGGGAGCACCCTGAACAGCCAAGGACGTGGTCGGCTGAGCTATGACCGATGAGGTAGGAACTGGCTCCTTCCTAAGGTTCAATGGAAGGAACGATTTGGCGGAGGTGTTCAAGCCCTGAACCTCCTTCACCCTGTTCCGCAAGTCATCACCAAATAACCAACTGGTGGCTACTACATTCGCCGTCGCCTTTCTGACCGATCCATCTAGGACATCGCAGATCAGGCGCCTCCTGGTTCGATTAATATCAAATTGCAGAGCGGTAAGGGCCTTACCTGCATCCCAAACGGGTTGGAGAGCAGGAGAAAGGGTCTCATCAGCTAGAATTTTGTTCAAAGCAGTACCTATTGCAGAAAGTGCAGTTGAAATTTGGCGCTGGTAACCCACATGAACAGCATCCTTATTCTTTTGACTCTGGTTCAGCGCCCCAATCAGCTCAGGATTCAGATCTGGAGGTGAACATAAAGAGAGATTCCTGGGAGGTGGGTAACTTTCACGGAGAGCTGCAAAATCCTCATGGGAAAGCCCTTGCTGGGTCCAGGTCCCCCACCTATCCACAACACTACCATGCAATGTAAAACCCACGGGCTCCTGCATGGATGGGTTAACCCCTATTACAGCACGAACTGAATCCGGGAGTAGAGAATCCGGATGGTCGGTTGTGGTGGTTTCCGAATTGGAAAAACCAATAAAAGGTGGAGAAATCCCCGATTCGGGTGATTTCGTCGGTTTTTCTACATTTTCGACTTCGTTAGGCCTATCGAGGGGCCTATCCACATGGGACTCGGCGGACCTATCCTGTTCAACTGGTGAACGGCGGTCCCCTCGGAAACGGTCAAAACGAGTTGGTCGAAATTCTTCTCCATTGACGGAGTCGGCATCGTCGGAGGATGGAGAGAATGAACGAGAATGTAGACGTCGGTTTCGCCCCAAGGAATGTAGGGGAGATCGAGATCGATTTCGGGAGGGACGATAGTTTTCATCAGAATGCAAACCTTCGGCCCTCCGATACCGCTCATATAAAGCAAAAAACCGACGAGGGCTTAATGACGGAGACGAACGCCGTCGACGATCACTCATTTCTAGTACAACGTGAGGGAAAATTTAAAAATTATAATAAAAATCTCACCGATTTGTCGAAGTGTACTCGCTGTGACGAAGGGCAAAGGAAAAGTGAAGCGTCACGCGCCGGTGATGCCTTATCTTACACTGTGATAACGTGATAACGAGGGTTGAGGATCGATGACGGAATCACTTTTTTCCGTCACTATCCTTAGCCTATCCGATGGACCTCATTTGCAGGTCTATCGGCTATGTAATGCGCTGTGATTTGTTGGTGTCTTGGAAGACTACATTGTGTTCATACTAGAGTGTGAATGGTTGCATAATAGACATTTTAAAGCCCCAATGGATGTACTGGACGGACAAGGAATACTACGAGTACGTTACTAAGGTTGTTGTAAGGGTAAGACGGTGAACCTTGAGTCATTTGTACCTTGGGTTATTACTGATTCGGAATGTAAAATTAACTGGGTGGCCATTGAATCATTTGCTAATGTAGACACACCAAACTACTCGTATATTTAAGCTATCAACGAAAATAGATTACAACCAAAAATAAGCTGAAACGATTTTTGTATTCAAAGCTTAACGTAGAGCTTACTTACACACCATTGTGTATTGTAACTACCTAACTAATTGGAATGCTGTACCAGTTGTTATTATTTAGTATTTGCTGTATGGTTGTCAAGGAACGAGAGGTTGGAGAGAAAATTGAATTATTAAAGGAGTTTTGGAATAATGCAAGACGTGCTTTCTATTGTAAAATAATGTTTTATATTATGTAAGTGGGTGGTCCCTTACATGTATATATTCGCAGAATTCTTGGAGTTTAAATATTGTGGGCTATTCTGACTCAAGATTAACTGTCTTACCCTACTGTGTACTATTAAGACTTATTGTTTTAGTTCGATGTGATGCTTGATGGATTCATCAATGCAGTGCACGAGGCACACTTGATAGAGCTGGGAGTTTTCGTATTTTTGTCCCAACTGCAGTGAGTATCCTCTCAACTTGAATGCGTGAATTGCACGATTCTTGATGTTCCCCAGAGAGAAACGGAGAAGCTTCAGCTCTCGATTTATCTGAAACCAACCAGCTCACTGAAATATGTTTGAGAATATTTTTGGTGCACTGTTTCCTTTTCATAACACGATTGTTCAGATGATTCGATACAACGAAAAAATGAAATGAAAAAGAAATTCATTCCTGCGAAGATTAAAAATATCATGAACATGAAAGTACATCATCATCATCATTATAATGTGAGCTCCCGCACACTGGAGACCCCTTCCCAGTGACAGAGCTAAATTGAGCAATAAATTTCCTTCCAGCTCAGCTCGTAGGTGATGTCACCTCTGTGCTGCAGATGCCGCCCACCACCCAGAGCATCCTCCGCTCAGGCTTGGGAAGCCAACAGCTTCCCCCACCCAACAAGATATCCCCACCAATACCACCCAGTGGTGCGGAGGGGGGAGAGCCCCCCTAGAGTTTCCAGAGCAAGAAAGGTGACATCAATCCCTTCCCAAACCTCACCCAGTGAAGTCATACAGAGCTCCGTGACCGTGAATCTAGCTGCCCCCCTATCTTCACCACAATCGCCTCACTGTATGACCCCTGGACATCAGTGCCGCCCTCATATTCGCCACAACCGCCACATCACGCCAAGGATACCTCAGGGCCCTGAACGTGAGTGCACAAACTAAACCTATAATACATTGGCCAATAGTATTTGACTGTGTAGAAGTAAGAGTGAACATTGAAATGTAAAGAACATAAGGCGACACATAGTTTCAGAGTTGAACCATAATACAGTAAACCTCCATTTAATAATTGATTTGATCTTGTACATTGACACAGCTTTGTTAATTGAAAACACAATTGGATATTGGATTTGTAAAGTACATTGGAAAGTTACCACGTTTATTTGTTGTACCATACTTTTGCAGTCTCAGCCTTCAGCGGATCGCCCCACATTTGGTGTGCCTAAAGATATTGTTCCTATATTGAATAAAAGTACCTATTAGTTGTACTTTCGAGTTATACCTGGTGACCTCGTCATCGACACGTAACCCCCAAGCTCCCCAAACTCACTTGTGGTGGCACACTATCAGCTGCCATCGACGAGTGGGGCCAAAACTTACAATAAGTATCATGAACATAAAAATAAATAAACTATTTGCACTAAGCGATAACTTGGTATACAGAAACTACCCCACTCCAAAGAACTCAGTTCCATGCTGGGTGGGGAAGTAAACTCTCAAGTCCATTAAATTTCGTTTCAAATTCTGTCCAATCAAAACTCAAATTTCTTCAAAACATTAGGTACCTATTATTCTTATAGTACATATGAGCTGGCAAATAAATTATCGCAGTCAGGAAATCCTTACGATATCAGCCAACTGAAGACAAGCTTCTCAGACAAGGTCTCAGTCGATCGCTGTTCGTTCCTCGTTCCGGGTTCGATTTGTTTCTGGGACCGGCGCTCAACGTTTAAAATTGTACCTAAATTTAGGATTTGCAAGGATTTTCGAAATTTATTGGTCCATCTGCCTAGGGAATTGAAAGATTAGAAGATTGCCCCTGAAATCATTAAAATCGAACAATAATATTGCATAAACGGGTTTTCCCATATTTTGCAGGTAATAATTACAATAATTACAATTATTATTGTTCGATTTTGATGAATCCAGTGGCAATCTTTCAGTTTTTCAATTCCGTAGGTAGATGCACTAAAAAATATCAAAAAACCGGGAAAATTTCAAATTTAGGTACATCTTTTAAACTTTGAGCGCCGGTTCTTGAAAGAAACTCAATTCTCTATGCAGATGGACTATTGCATTTTGAAAATCCTTGAAAATTTACAATTTAGGTGTTATTTTTAAAGTTAGATCGTCGGTAATTAAGGGAAATACTAACCCAGAACGAGGAACGAACCGCAACGGACTGAGAAAAACTTGTAGGGCTTGCTGTGTCGGGGGGCGCATTTCTCAACGCATGCTATGAAAAACGTGCCGACACTTTCCTTTTAGAAGAGACTGTGGTACAGTGACAACTGCACGGGTGGCGAGGTGAAACAAGTATGGGCAGTTTTGTTAACCACCGTACTCAAAGTAAGTTGGGTGTTTATGTTGCTTCATGTTTATCCGAACGAGGACTACATTTGGGCGCGCCTGCCGTTCACAGTGGGAATTCATGTGACGCATCTCAGACCCGCTCGAAGGGTTGTTCGAATCTAACGAGATATCGAAGGTGGGAATCAAGAAATATTTACTATCGTGCAGAAATTGCAATACAGAATACAGGTGGCTCCGATGATGTAGGCTTCAGTGCACCCGGCTAGTGCTTGATACATCCACATTGTCCAGTAAGTTAAATGTGTGTCTGTGGGGTAAGGATTCCACGTAGGAAGAGCCAAGTGTTTGTTGACAGGAACTCCACCTTCCACAATGGAAGAGTAATCACCTGGAAAGATGAATTTCTAGTTGTAAGTAATGTTTGTTGTAATATAGAAGTATTATACGTTTGCGCATGCGCAGAGGCTAGTATCAACACTGGGAGCATGATTTACATAGGCCAATTGCACGCCAATCCGCACAACCCCTGAAAATTTCATCGACATCGGGCTATGTATTCATAGAGTTATGTCCGTTACGAGGATTTCATGACAGACAGACATGCAGAGAATCAAAATTGTTCAGGAAGGCCTGAAACGTAAAACGCGAGTAGAAATCATGATTTTGGAGAAAATTTAATTTTAATCTTGATGAATGAAAACAATGCTTCTGCAACCTTAGTAGACTCGGAAGCAGACTCTTAGATTCCATCACGTTTGCAATGTTCGATGTTTTAATTGACTGGTCCAAAATGTCAGTGGAACATCAAATTTTCACGATATTGACATGGATATGTCTTTTGGCTGGGGGTCAAGGAATTTTTCGCGACACTTTTATTGCCACAAAAAAAGCATCGCTGCAACCAATAAACAAAATCATAGCTACATATCGGTAGCTATCCCTGCTCTCTCTGTAACATGGGTAGCAACGAGGACATCATTCATTTTCTTGGGGTGTGCCCTGTGCTGTCCGAGTTTCGGGTTTATTTTTTGGGGGCGGGTCGGCTGGACATCATTCAGCTGCTGGATAACGGGAGGTGCTGGTTGAAAGTAGCCCAGTATGGCCAGAAGTGTTGGCTATATCGGGCAAAACTTATTGAAGAATTCAACTGGGATTAGTATAGTAGATATAGTAATGATATAATTAATAGTTTATTTAAAATTTAGTACTTCTCAAATTATGCTCAAAATAGACCACAAATACGCTCACACCACTCGGCAGACGGACGTCACGTCCATGCCTACCATGTTTTCATTTTGTTATACCAGTTTTTTGTATCCGATTATCTCTTGTAAATAAACATGTTTTCTTCTTCATCTTCTTCTATCGGTAGCTATGAAGCAAGGTTCTCTAGAATACTGCGATGTATAATTAAAAACGTGCGATCGGAGAGTTATTTAAAAAATAAAAATTGAAAGGAAAACTCGGCCCTACGGGCCTCGCCAAGGGGCTGTGCCCCCTGGACCCCCCTTTTTGTTTTTATTTAGAGCCTGCTGCTAAAAGTATAGAAACGTAGAATACGCTTTAGCCTCGATTGGACGCTGAACTGCTGAACGTTCAACGGTGATTATCAAACGTGTATTAGCGTTTAAGTAACGTACACTAACGATGTTATTGATATGGCGGGCGAATATGGAATCAATGCACGATCCACCACGATAATCCGCATTCTTGTATGTGACAATCAATACAAACGTGCGCAAATCAATAGAAAAACGACGGTTTATTCTATTGAAAAATGAAACACCTCACTTCAAACGGGTTTGTCGCAATAAACATCTGGTGATACGTTTATTGGTTGTCATGTTAATGTCACACATTTCGTTCCCATCCCGCGTTCCATTTTCGGCTAGTTAGTCCATGGCTAAAGCGTATTCTACGCTAATATTGATATCGAAAGAAAAAAGAAATGCAAGGTGTTCGAACAAAAAAAAAACACAAACGGTGGATACAGCTTTCGTACAAGTACGCAACCACGGGAGACATTTTATGTCTTATGTTTAATAAATTGAGAGCTTTCCAATGAGTGGTGAACGATTTTTGTGGCGTGGAAAATGAGGAAGTTAGTTTTCCCTAGGAACGATTGGTTGTACGTGAAAATCATCAGAAATTTCCGCGTAACGCTCCCCTCATAACGCTCCCCGCGTAACGATCCCCGCGTGACGATTTTTCATTTATGTGCCATAGTAAAGACATAAAATGTCAAAAAAAATCTGTTTTATTCATTGAAAAAGTAATAGGTAGGTACTTATTTTGTGTGTAATATTTCATCATTTTAATTTTCAAATTACACCTACAACAATGGACATATCCATGATCTATTGTTTTTCCCTCTTAAGGGAAAAATTTCTTCGTGTACTTTCGCGTTTTTCCTCCACAATTGAAATCTTATTTTGGATTGATTGAAGTTGCTGGCAAGAACTACTATTGTTGCTTGAATAGTTATTCTATGTACGGAATAACGGTGCACACCCAACTTGGCTGAAGTTACACTTTCTCACGTAGAGTCGTGGATGCGATGGGAGGTTAGAAAACAAAAATGTCTGCCACTGCAATTGGGTGTAACACATAGCTTCCTCGTATCGATAACCCGATTATATTAATGATCCGATGCTTTACAGCTAATTTCAAAACACCAATCAACACTCAAAATTCATGAAAATTTCATCAAATTCGAATGGAAAACGTGGAGATAATGGCTGTTGCGTGGAAGGCCTGAAACCTGAATTGCGAAATTTTGATTTTGGAGAACTTTTTTTTTCAACCTTGAAAAGGGAAAACAAAATTTCTCTACCTTGGTAGACTCAGAAGCAAAAGGCACGATTTTTTTCACGAATTCAAAGTGTTCTTGCTTCGGCGGTGAGGAAGCGAATTGTTGATAAGTTGCACAACATTTTCGTATCTAAAATGACGTAGGTATTCAATCAATGAGTCCTTACCCATCACAGCTTTCGGCAGTGGAGGTATGATGCAAGTCCAAAAGGCGAGAATTGTTGTTAATGCTAATGTCTTTTGAAATGTTTTTCTGCAGTTCGTGTTGCACTCGTCGATTATAGCTTCCTCTTCAGAATCTATCGGTTTTTCGTAAGTGAAAAAACCTCGGCCGACTTTGCGGAATAGGCTGTCCAATTGATCCCGTTTGTATATGGTATAGTGAGTCACCGTAAACCAGATTAAGGTGACCAAGCCGTAGCACAGCTCATACGACAAGAGCTCCATGTCTCTGAAGAGGAGAATATAGTAAACCATTAAAATGATTGAAACCGTAAGACACATCTACTTATCTATCAGCATAATTAAAGTTATAAAGTTAAGTGTTAAATTCTTCAATGTTATAGTTAAAATATAGTTTGAAATATGTCCAAATAATTATAGTTTGAAATAGCGCCAAATAATTACCAGATTTTTTTACGTATTTTCTACGGCTGTTCAACGTATTTATTATAACCAAACTTAGCTCATCGTTCCCTCATGAGCCACTGTTTTTATTAAGGCGGTTATTTCATATTTACTGGGTGATTCCATACGCTTGTTCAGATTCCTATGAGCTCATAGGGAGCGAATGGTTGATCCTTCAGAGCTCCGGGCGGTCTCATTCGATTCTAAAACTTCAATACCACTTTAAATTGAAAATTTTGAGCTAGGGCGTTTTGAAACTTTCAGCCCTCATTTTTCAACCTTTAGAAGTGACTGACATCAACGAAAAGCTTCGGGGCACAACTAAGTAGATCTTAAATGGGGCCCATTTACATAATGTCATCAAAATCTGTCCATGATAACTGAGGAAAGTTCCGTGGACGGACGGCAAAATTTGTATTCGATTTTGGATTCCACGTACCTTGAAACGTACACCAACAAATTTTGGGAGGGGTTGAAAAAAAAATTTCCTGGTCGATTCCGAAGGTTCATTATTGAAAATAATAATAATGAACCATACTCGAATGAATATTTCGCACTGCGAGTTCACAAGGGGCGTTTTACAAAAAGCGCCCCTTGTACCTCATTTTTTGAAATTACACTGTCGGAAGATCTACATGTTGGTCCTACTGGCTTTTCGATACCTCCATCCGTGACCGAAAGAGAGCACTATACGCCCTTATGGAATATAGAGAAACAAAGGAAAAAGTTCATAACCAAGGGGCGCTTGATGAGACCCTCAGTTGGTCGGTAGGAACATGTCATGTTCGGGTAGGAGACCAATAGGCGTTTTACAAAAAGCGCCCCTTGTGCCCTGAGTTTCCTGTGAAACGCCTTCTTCTCAATAAAAAAAAATATACAACTTTTTTCTCAAAGGGTCTAATGTCAATGGGCTCAACTTGATAAAGCAAGAAAACACAAGAGGCGCTTTTACAAATCCCAACGTTTTTTTTTTTTGGTGATTTTACGTCTTTCTCCCTATATTATTGGTTGGATCCGATTCAGTTTTTAGTTCCATCGATAGTACACTAAATTCTCAACAGAATGCGAAAAAAAATAAAAATCTAGCTAAATAGCAGTGACACAATTGAGTTGGGAAAAAAGTAAAATCTTCAAGCGTGTTTTACTAGTAATTTTAAAACTTTGATAAGCGCCCCTTGTACCCAAAAGCGCCCCTTGAGAACTCGCAGTGCGATTTATGCGTCTATCCACCTTACGAGTCACTTTCCTTAGTTACCTTGGACCTACTTCTAAGCGTTGAAAAATATGGGCTGAAATTTTCAAAACGCCCTAGCACAAAAAATTTTGATGAAAAGATATTGTTTTTTCATCAATTCAAAATAGTATTGAATTTGCAGAATCGAATGAGACCTCTCAGACCTCTGTAGGACCAACCGTTCGCTCCTTAAGAGAACTTAACTTGGACTTACTATAAATCAGAAACAAGAGTGTTAATCGCAAAAAAGGCCTAATCTCCGTTCAAATTTCAGCTGACCAAAATGCTATCGTTCGTTTCTTCGAGTTGTACTCAGTTTTACGTCCCTACCAGCCCGTATTCAAATTTCCCAATGGTGGCACACACAACTCCTTATTTCTTCGAATTGATTGTGAAGCGTTAATTTCTTAAAATAAACTTGATTGTGAAGCAACCGGCGCGGCGTATGGTGGTTTTTTGTTTCCGATGCTCCGTAGGTTACATGAATTATGAATCAGAAACACGAGTGCGAACCGCATTTGAACGTTCAAAGATGGAGTGAAGCAAAATTTGCGTGAAATTGAAATTGAAATTGGAGTGAAATTTAATTTCACCTGATCAATCCAAAGCGATCTTTTGTGGCAGGTGATCTTCACAGAAAAATAATAAACCGTTGTGTAATATTTTTGACTCAAGAACATTTTGTTGGTCTCGGAGAAAGTTTACAATTTCGGATTGAATAATTAGCTGACTGCTAGTAATTAATCTAGTTTTATCTAAATGAAAATTTAAATTTTGCTGCAGCAGTAACAAATTCGAAGTTCTAATCCTGAATAATTCAAGTACTTAAACAACGGAATTAGTTTTATCTCAACCCATTCAACACGAGTCAATGGACGAAAAAGTTACAAAAAACGAAGTTGATTCTCTACCTTGTTGAGTATGAGCGGAAAGTGGAATGGTATTCAACCTGAGAAAAATTCTTTCGAAATGAAACCCTTTCGAACTTGGCCCTCTGGAAGTTCATCATCCAACGGAGGTACTTGTAAATTTACAGGACGATCCAGCCACTCTTTTTATCAAAATGCAACATTTAAAGAAAGCATCTGCGTCATGCCGTGTTGGATGTGTTAAGAGTCCACCTACCTGTATGCAAAGGCGTAGTAGGTGGAGATCATGTACGCCGCTAAGAACCATATGTAGGCTAGATGAACTGTATTCAGATGGGCACCGGATATGTAGTACCAAAAGCCTCTGAAATCAATGTTGATACGATATGTAGTGGCGCTCCAGTGATAGTACAGGGTGAGCCAAAACAGATGGTGCAGTTTCAAAAGGCGATTAAAAACAAACGACACCATTTGGAAGAATGCGGTTTGTTTTATTTGACTCCACACCCCACCACATTGTGATAACTTAGGTCCTAAAAATTACAGGAAGGTGCCCTCAGCAGCGAAACATTGATGAAGGCCACTTGGCGAACTTTTTCCAGCTCGGATGGAGCCCACTTCCATCTCTCTGGAGCGGTTAACAAACAAAATTTTCGCTATTGATGTAGCCACAACCCAACCGACAACCGAGAGACCTCTCCACTCCCCGAAAGTCACGGTCTGGTGTTTCTAAATTTGGGGTGATTGAACCTTATTTTTTTGAGGAGGGCGGAAGAACTGTTACTGTCAACTCACAGCGTTACCTTTCCATGCTGGAAACATATTTTGAACCCGGATTGGACCAGTTGTCTGAAGAATATGGGGGTTAACTGCTATCAACAAGATGAGGCTACAGCCCACACAGCACAAATCTCGATGGTGAAACTGCAGCAGATGTTTCCTGGTCGCCTTGTCTCTCTCGGGGGTGATGTCGGGGGCCGGCGAGATCACCAGATTTAAGGTTTTTTTTTCCTAGTTGAAGTAACCCTTCAACCAGGGAATTTATCCAGCCTACTCCCATCACTGAATACAGGCGGTTTACATTCTTAACTTTTATAAAATGAACATCAACATGATTTAACAGAATAAAATAGGTTTCAAAATAAAACACAGGGTACAGCTAATAAGTTCCTCTTCCCACTTAGCGTCCATGGAGTTCTCAAACTCAATAAAATCAAACAAATGTTTGTTTATCAAATTAAAATATTCTCCTGGCCAATCCGAACTGCTCAGCATCACTTTCCTGATGAGTCGTGCTCTTTCTGGCTCAAACAACGGGCACCGGATGATCAGATGGTCCCATGTTTGTAATACGCGCTCACCACAAGTGCAAGTCCCATCACTGAGCTAACCAAACCGCTGCAAATAGGCTTTATTCCTCCCGTGCCCTGTTAGAACCTGAGTAACTCTGTAAGATCACTCAAATTTAACCTTGAGCCTCCCTCTTACAGTTGGGAAACACCGCTTTGTGTGCTGTGCTGTATCAGTGTTGGCATCCCACAGCAAGATCCAAGAATTAATTGTCTCCTCGCGCAACAATCTCCGAACATAAGATATGCTTGAAAACTTCAGGCAGAGTGTTCCAGAGTGGTCCTCTGCTGCTTCTTTGGCAAGTTCATCTGCAGCCTCATTTCCAACAATTCCCGAATGAGCTTTTAGCCACCTGACACCAATCCTCCACACACCACGAAGTTCGCGCAGGGACCCTCTTATTTGCTCGACAATGGGCAAATGGTTTCTGTGGTCTTGCAGCATTGCGATAGAAACCTCAGATTTAAGTGTGTGCGATTTTCTCCTATGGGGCTACTTGAAAGAAAAGGTGTTTAAACATCGGCTTCACACTCTGCGAGACCTCGAGGCACGAATCAGGAAAGAAATTGCCACGATTCCCATCGAAATGTGCCAGAGAGCAATTGAAAACTTCAAAAATAGCCTTCATCAATGTATCGCTGCTGAGGGCGCCCACCTTCCTGACGTAATTTTTAGGACCTAAGTTGTCACAATGGGGTGAGGTGTGGAGTCAAATAAAATAAACCGCATTCTT
This sequence comes from Apolygus lucorum, assembly GCA_009739505.2. Taxonomy (NCBI): domain Eukaryota; kingdom Metazoa; phylum Arthropoda; class Insecta; order Hemiptera; family Miridae; genus Apolygus; species Apolygus lucorum. Next base: position 40,003,908 of record CM019176.2, read on the forward strand.
GTGGAGTCGTTTGTTTTCAATCTCCCTTTAAAACTGCACCATCTATTTTGGCTCACCCTATAATACTCGTAAATGAAAGATAAGTGCATGACAAAAACGTGGGTGTGGCGTATAGCTTCCACGTATCCATAACCCGATTGTATAGATGAGCCGACGCTTAGTAGCTAATCTCGAAACATCAATCTCTAAGTACCTTTCACTACCCTCATAGGGGACCATCTACACCCCTATCTGAACAATCCTGAAAAAATGCATCGAATTAGGATAGATAATGTAGGTGTTATATCTTTTACGTGGATTTTACGTTAGCGCATTCGCAGAGACTACTGTCAATATGGGGGCTGTGATTTTCATAGGGGACCATCTACACCCCAATCCTCATAAACCCTGAAAATGTCATCGAAATCAGATGGGAAATGTAGAAGTTATGGCTGTTACAAGAAATTCACGTTTCCCCATGCGGAGTTGGTACTCTCAGTCTGGGGCAATGATTTTGGTAGGGCCAATTTGATGCAATCTTACAACATTTCATCGAATTCGGATGTAAAATGTAAGTGTTATGGCTGTTACAAGGATTTTACGTTTGCACATGCGAAGAGGGAACCGTCTACCCGCACAATCCCTGAAAATTTCATCGAAATCGGACAAGAACTTCTATAAATAGTTATGCGCGTTTGATAAGGTCTGATACGTAAAACGTGAGTGGAAATTTTGATTTTGGAGAACATTTTTTTAAACCTTGAAAAATGAAAACAAAGCTTCCGCTAACTTGGTAGACTCAGCAAAATAAGAGCTGAGTTCTTACAAGAGTGTCCAAAATAAGAATGAAAATTGTGAATTGTTGTAATGTTCCCTAATTACCAGTCAGTTGGTTGTTGTTAGAGTAAGTACAAAACGGACAGACTCAAGAGCTCTCAATATTCATTTTATTCTCATAATATTCCATGAGTAGCTCATCCCGTCCAAATCGCGATTTCTGCTGAGCGATACGCTTTTCATAATTTCCGCCTGAAGGGCTTTATTCTTTGTAACCCAACGCTATTTTGACCTTCAGGCCTCAGAGCATTCTAGGTCAGAATAGGGTGACTCGCCCAGTGAAGGAACAGTACGAGGTTAATAAATGGGAATAATAAGGCTTGTGATGCACCCTGGTGATAACGGTGTTTTTCATTAGAACATATCATAGATAGCAGGGTGAAGCAGTAGATAAAAAGAAGTCTGCCATCTTCTTCGGTTTTGATGTTATCAACAGGTCAGTCTCCAAGAACGTCTCTGGGGGTAACAAATGGAGTTGGCCATCACGTGGGGATTAGTGTTTAGAGGTAAGTAAAATGCTAAATTAGTCAATGTCATGCTTTATTATTGTAGCTGATATGTTTTTCTAGAGAGAACTAATTGGGTAGAAGGGAATTTTTTTGATTATGATATGTTTTGTTGGGTGTTCATACTGTGGGAGCTAAAATATGACCTCCAACCAGTAAATGAACGACTGTTCATTCACTGGTTGGAGGGTTATTTCTCGATTTTTAAATCGAATGGAGGCTTTCCAAGTGAAGAAACAACTAAACTGCTGATTTTTTGCCTCAACCTGTTTAAATAACTATCCTATCCAGTGAATGAACAGGTGAATGTGTCTGGGAATGGAGTGTTCATTCACTGGAATTTCAGGGTTCATTCGCTAGGAAATAGTGTTCATTCATGGGGTGAAATACATTAACTCCTTTATTGTGGAAAATTAGCTATAAAAATAAACTTTTCTCGTCTTCTCCCATGCTATTCTTGTTCCTTATATAATTTTAAACAACATCAGACAAATTCAAGTAGTGTGGTACTGCAACTTTAAGAACTATAGACATTAAAGTTCGTCACTAGTGTGCTAAGAGCTTAAGTGTTCATTCATTCACCTACTTACTTTACTGCTTATGTAAAGCTAACCAATCACATTGTTAATAAATCAATTAAATGTGTAATAATGAACCATTAACATCAATAGGTAATTAATTTATCAAAACCCTCTACATAATATTTTGGATTTCGAAAACCACGCTTATACTCACCCCAGTACTTATCTGTTACCTGAAATCTGGGTAGAGACCACAAAACCGCATTATGTAGTTATAGGTTGATTGGTATCCCTTCACCACTTCGTGGTCGACCGAGTCATCTCTCTTGAATACGAACGGTATCATTCTGAAAACAGAGAAAAAGCTTCTCTGTCAGCTTTGGTGGGCAGTATAATAATATAATTCAATGGTGATAGGTATTCGGAATACCTATTCCGAAACCCGTATTCGAAACCTATTCGGGAATAACGTATTCCCAAACCCAACAGGTGTACATTGTCACAACTAACGCACTCTCTCGAGATCCAATCTAACCATTAAATTATTAATTATCACAGCACTCTAATACCCAATCGAACTATTTGTCAACCTTTATTCTTCTTCCATGCTCAAATGATGAATTCATAATATAGCCTTTTCTAAAACCCACATGTTCACCAGCCTTCTAGCGGTCAGCTCCTCTCTCTCTCTTTTTTCTAGCTTTTTGGCCATTCAATACCTCTAGTGGTATTTTCTTTCTCTTTCAGATTTCTTTTTTCAAATTTTCAAATACAGTGTGATTTTAAAAAATTATTTTCAATAATGAACCTTTGGAATCGACCAAGAAAAAAAATGTATACCCCCCCTTCAAAATTTTATGCTTTACGAAGCAAGGTACGTAGAATCCGAAAATCGAATATAAAATTTTCCGTCTTTCCGCCGTACGTGGCACTTTTCTTAGCAACCATGGACCGGTTTGGTTGAAATTTGGTACATGGGCTCCATTTGGGGTCTAGTTATAGTCATATAGAAGTTGTAGCTCTTACAAGGGATTCACGTTTGCACATGCGCAGTGAGCACTATCAGTCCCAGGCAATGATTTTCGTAGGTAACCGTCTACATGCCAATTAGAACATTCCTACAGGATGTCATCAAAGTCGGATGAACAATTTAGGAGTTAGGGCTGTCACAAGGATTTTACGTTTGCGCATGCTCAGAGGCTACTGTCGATTTGGGGGCCGTGATTTTCATAGCGAACCATCTACACCACAACCCGCACATTCCCTGAAAATGTCATCGAAATCGGATGAGAAGTGTAGAAGTCATGCCTGTTACGAGGATTTCACGACAGACAGACACGGAACCAAAACTGTTCAGGAGGCCTGAAACGTAAAACGCGAGTGGAAATTTTGATTTTGAAGAAAATTTTTGTTTCAACCTTGAAAAGTGAAAAAAAAACTTCCGCTACCTTCTTAGACTTGGAAGCAATAATTAGGTAATAAGCGTGTAATTATTAGCGATTTTGTTTTGAAATTAAAGCTAATCTTAGCTAGTGTTTTCTGACAATGGGCACTAGTTCGAATTGTATGGGGAATTTTTTTGAATACTTCGAAGATATTGGTGCTCCAGTACTCACTGTAAAATGTGATGAGACTGAAATGTGACAAGTTCCAAGATAATTTCTTGATTTTGGTTTATTATTTTCAATAATGAACCTTTTGAATCGACCAAGAAAAAAAAAGATTAACCCCCTCAAAATTTGATGGTTTACGTTTCAAGGTACGTAGAATCCAAAAATCGAATAAAAATTTGGCCGTCCGTCCGCCGTACGCGGCACTTTTGCCACTTAGCATTGACCGATCTTGATTAAATTTGGTATGTAGGCTCCATTTAGGGTTTAGTTGTGCCCCGAAGATTTTGGTTGATGTAGGTTACGTCTAAGGGTTCCAAAATGAATTTTGAAATTTTGAAAACGCCCTAACTAAAAAAATTTTGATATAAAGGTATTGTTTTTCCTTCAATTTAAGATTCTATAGAATTTTTAGAATTTTTTAAGACCACCCGGAGCTTTGTAGGACAAACCGTTCGCTCACAACGAGAATTTAAAGTTTGGACGTACGATAAATCAGAAACACGAGTGTGAATCGCAAAAGAAGCCTAATCTCCGTTCAAATTAAAGCTGACCGAAATGCGATCGATGTTTTTCTTCATGTTGGATGGTTGGTGGCTTTGCAGACGCGTGATCTATATAGAAAAATAATAAACCATTGTGTAATAATTTGCAGCGTTTTGGATTCCACGTACCTTGAAACGTAAAACCACAAATTTTGAGGGGGTGTTAGAAAAAAAATTCTTGGTCGATTCCAAAGGTTCATTATTGAAAATAATAAACAAAAACTATCCACGTACAAATCCGTTTCAGACCCGAACTGAATCCATTTCCAAATTCTTTGGTGCATGATTACGAGTGTAATTACAACTTTTTTTGGAACTTGCTTGGGTTTTTAATAATTAGCAATTTCAGAGAGTATCCAATATGTGACTTGTTGATCAACCGATCAAGGAATGGATTACTATATCTTAATTATGAGGTTGACTCAATGGGGAATTTGCCTCAATTTTAGATTCTGGAACTTCAAGTCAAATCTTATAATAGGGCCCTAAAACAGAGTACTGGAGACAAGTTAACAGTGGAGAAAGCTAATGTTAAAATGGCGTGCAAGCATTTTTGAGGCTGCCTCAGTTGCGCCATCTACTTTCAGCTGAAGAACTACTACGGAAACTGAAGTGGTGGGAGGAGGCCACACTCTCTTCATGCCGCTTCTTTTCAAATCCTTTGGAATGACCAGAAATTGATAATTTTTCATTTCAGCATCATTTAGATAGAGACATGTTTTTCTTCATGTTGGATGGTTGGTGGCTTTGCAGACGAGTGATCTATACAGAAAAATAAAAAGTTCCGCGTGCTTCAGATCAGACGTGCCTAGAGGCAGAACTTGCATAACCAACTGTTCTAATGTCAGAGATCTACGTCGACGGGGAACTGAAGGGTTCCTACAGTTCCGCACGAAACGCTCCACCCAAGCCACAACTCTCTTCAGCTTGGTGAATTAACGAAACCTAACCTCCAGATCATCGGACGTCGAACTGGCAGAAGATATGGGTTGATTTGTCCTAGCTTCCTTAATGACACTTTCGGAAGACAAATCAGGTCTAATTCTTCGACACTGGTAAAAAGGGACTACTTTCTCTTTGGACCGACTGCCCACTTTGGGCGGGACGGTCCAAACAAAGATGTTGAAGAAGAGTTGCTTGTAGTAATGAAAAAGAAACATGATATTGTAAAACAACTTTTTTCAATGCTCATCTATATAACACCCAGATCCTGGAGTATCCTTTGGAACCTGAAGCTGAAGTATCTTTCAGGAATCGGATGCACTAACCCCCCTTCCTAGAGAATCCGGTAGGACACCTTTCTTATTTCGTTGATTACCATCAACCTGTTTCCTCATAGAATTTTTTCAAAAATTTTCGGTGTCTTAATGACCAAAATAACTTCGAATAACAAAAAAAAATAATTTAAAACAGGGATTTCCTGAAAAATTAACCTCTACCCGGTCTCGTTTTTTTTTAGTCACACTAGCGACTGCTGGGCGGCTAATAGCCGCCTGTCACATTTTCCCTATTTCAATGGTTTTTTTGGTACGTCAACTCGATAACCACAAGGGTCATCTTGTAAGTGAGTTCATATACATTATTTAGAATGGAAAACGTTCAGTGAAAATAATAATAAACTTTGGTAAAAAAATAAATAACGCCATACTAATATTCTTCCTGGGCTTACTGTCTAGTGACTAAACTATCACATTCTCTTCAATAAATCAAATTGTTATTCATAGCATCTTGTGGAAAAGTGTCCAACTAGAGAATACAACTGCATCTACCCGCTCTCTTGAGTGCCAGTTATGTTTAGGAGCACAACAGTAATCGCGGGCGGCAATTTGCCGAGTGAACGATTTCCTGAGAAATTGAGGGTTACCTAATTAATAATTTTCTCCCTCTCTTTCCAATGTATTTTTTATTCGATCAATAATTGATTATTAATTATTGTAATAATTCTATTGTTCACTATAATGACATATTTCCCAAACCTAATTTTTTGATTGTCAAAAATATGCACTTTTGATCATTGTCTGGCTTTTAGCGAATTTTCAAGGAAAATGAAGCTATTGCAATGGCCGAAAAAGCAGGGCTTTTTTGTTGTCATTGTTGTGGCCTTTTATTCTATCATATTTATTCTATAACTGTCAGGACTGTCATTGTTTATACATTGGCGAAACCAAACAATTAGGCACAGAAAGAATAAAAGGCCACAACAATGTCAACAAAAAAGCCCTGCTAATAAATAGTCAAAACCCAGACCAAGAAGTATATGCCACAGCACTTGCAAAACACATTGTTTGAAAATTTGTTGTATAGAACCCAATTTTGAGAAGAGAAAGATAAAAGAAATGGCTTACATACTGAAAAATAACGATAACATTAATTACAAAAGAGATGTAAAAGGCTTAGCAACTACTTATCACAAATTAATAACTTGATACCCCTCCACCATATGTAAGATAGGAAATTCCTAGTATTATTATCATTATATGATAAAAATTTTTCTTTTCTTTTGTCTTCAAATTTCAACTTAACTCCCCTAATTTTTTATCACAAAGTCCACCAAATATTTCATGATCTACTTTATAATTTTGTTACATACTCCATAGTACTAGATAGATAGGCAACAATGTAACTATCCATACAACAACCACTCATAATGTTATGTAGTACAGTATCCATAAATTAGATTTTAGCATCCATTTTTTCACCTTCCTCAAAAAAGCGCCATTTTGTTTAGTATAGTGTTGTCTCTCGAATGTGTGACGTCGACATGTCAACCTTTTTCTCCACAATAGAAAAAACTATGTAAGTACCATCTAAGAACACCTTATCCCTAAGAAATAGCTTCATACACCACCTTGCCAAGTCACTATGTTACTAATTATCAATTCTCACATTGTCTGTTCTGTAGATACTAAGCACATGAATAGGGTCCTGCTCCAGGACGGAAACGTTGTGCAAATAAACAAAGAAAAAATCAAAAACGACTAGCTAGGTCATTCAACCCTCCACTTCCGTATCTATATATATAATGAATACGTGCGAATATTTGTTGTACCCAGAAATGCAGCAGCCGTGTGGGTACTCTATGAGTTGGTAGAGACGAGTAGAACATGAAAATGAACTTCTAACATCTCCAAAGCATACCCAGCAAACCTCTGATACGATCCCTGAAGTTTTCCGAACATCACATGTAAAAAACGCTGCAAATTAATACACAATGGTTTATTATTTTTCTATATAGATCACTCGTCTACAAAATCACCAACCCCTTCAACCTCTTTTCTTCATCCAATATGAAGAAAATAAAAAAAAAGTCTGCTAAGTGGGTGTGGCACATAGCTTCTTCGTATCCATAACCCGATTATATAGATGATCCGATGCATAGTAGTTAATCTCTAAGTACCTTCCACTACCCTCATAGGGAACCATCTACACGCTAATCTGGACTATCCTAGACAATTTCATCAAATTCAGATGAAAAACTAAGTGAGTAGATGTATGTGATTGGATCAAAAAAATACTTAGCCTCGGCTGGGATTCGAACCCGCGACCCCTGGGGGACAGTTGAAATCATGGCTGTTACAAGGAATTCACGTTTGCGCATGCGCAGTCGCTTCTATCAGTCCAGGGATGATGATTTTCATAGGGGACTATCCACAACCTAATCTGCATAATCCCTGAAAATTTATTCGAAATCGGGTAGAAAATGTGGAAGTTATGGCACTTACAAGGAAATCACGTTTGCGCATGCGCTGTCGCTTCTATCTGTCCGAAGTTGATGATTTTCATAGGAGACCATCTAAATACCAATCTGTAACATCCCTGAGAATTTCATTGAAATCGGATGGAAAATGTTGAAGTTATGGCTGTTACAAGGAATTTACGTTTGCGCATGCGCAGTCACTTCTATCAGTCCGGGGATGATGATTTTCATAAGGGACCGTCTACACACCAACCCGCACAACCCCTGAAAATTTCATAGAAATCGGACTATAACTTCGTATAGTTATGCGCGTTACAAGGAATTCATGACAGACAGACAGACAGACAGACACGGAACCAAAATTGTTCAGAAAGGTCTAAAACGCAAAACGCGAGTGGAAATTTTGATTTTGGAGAACTTTTTTTTTCGTCCTTGAAAAGTGAAAACAAAGCTTCCGCTACCTTGGTAGACTCGGAAGCAAAAAAAGATCAAAAAAAAAAACGTCTGCCAAGTGGGTGTGGCACATAGCTTCCTCGTATCCATAACCCGATTATATAGATGATCAGATGCATAGTTGATAATCTCAAAACATCAATCTCTAAGTACTTTTCACTACCCTCATAGGGGACCATCTACACGCTAATCTGGACAATCCTAGAAAATTTCATCAAATTCGGATGAAAAATTAAGTGAGTAGATGTATGTGATTGTATCAAAAAAATACTTAGCCTCGGCTGGGATTCGAACCCGCGACCCCTGAGGGACAGTTGAAGTTAGGCAGTTACAAAGAAATTCACGTTTGCGCATGCGCAGTCGCTTCTATCCGTCCGGGGATGATGATTTTTATAGGGGACTATCTACAACCTAATCCACATAATCCCTGAAAATTTCATCGAAATCGGGTAGAAAATGTGGAAGTTATGGCCGTTACAAGGAAATTCACGTTTGCGCATGCGCAGTGGCTACTATCAGTCCGAAGGTGATGATTTTCATAGGGGACCATCTAAATACTAGTCTGTAACATCCCTGAAAATGTCATTGAAATCGGATGGAAAACGTAGAAGTTATGGCCGTTACAAGGAATTCACGTTTGCGCATGCGCAGTCGCTTCTATCAGTCCGGGGATGATGATTTTCATAGGGGACCGTCTACACACCGACCCACACAATCCCTGAAAATTTCATAGAAATCGGACAATAACTTCGTATAGTTATGCGCGTTACAATGAATTCATGACAGACACACAGACACACAGACAGACAGACAGACAGACACGGAACCAAAATTGTTCAGAAAGGTCTAAAACGCAAAACGCGAGTGGAAATTTTGATTTTGGAGAACTTTTTTTTTTCGTCCTTGAAAAGTGAAAACAAAGCTTCCGCTACCTTGGTAGACTCGGAAGCAAAAAAAAAATCAAAATCACCAACCATCGATCGCATTTCGGTCAGCTCTAATTTGAACGGAGATTAGGCCTCTTTTGCGATTCACACTCGTGTTTTGATTTATATATATATATATTTCAATATAAACCCTTAAATTCGTAGGGAGCGAACGGTTTGTCCTACAGAGCTCCGCGTGGTCTCAAAAAATTCTAAAAATTCTATAGAATCTTAAATTGAAGGAAAAACAAATCCTTTATATCAAAATTTTTTGAGTTAGGGCGTTTTCAAAATTTCAAAATTGATTTTGGAACCCTTAGAAGTGACCTACATCAACCAAAAGCTTCGGGGCACAACTAGACTCCAAATGGAGCCTACATACCAAATTTCATCAAAATCGGTCAATGCTAAGTGGCAAAAGTGCCGCGTACGGCGGACGGACGGCCAAATTTTTATTCGATTTTTGGATTCTACGTACCTTGAAACGTAAACCATCAAATTTTGAGGGGGTGTTAAAATTTTTTTTTTTCTTGGTCGATTCCAAAGGTTCATTATTGAAAATAATAAACCAAAAAAAAAAAAATTTTTCGTCGTTATTACTTCCACAATCATGGTCATATATGGTATATTCGGATTCAGCACAAAATTTCTGATATCAGTGCGTTTTTCAAAAATTAAAATTGCCCAAAATTAAGTATGTTTTTATATATACATATAATGAATACGTGTGAATATTTGTTGTACCCATAAATGCAGTAGCCGTGTGGGTACTCTATGAGTTCGTGGAGACGAGTAGAACATGAATATGGACTCCTAACATCTTCAAAGCAAACCCGGTGCATACAGTATGTTGGTATGCTATAATAAAAATCGAAAAAACCTAGAATCGTGTAAAAAAAACTATCTAAAAGAAATTGCAACACCATTGTTCCTTTTCTTAACCACACCTTCAACTGAATGATTTCTTTGAAAATTCGCTCATTAATTCATGCTGCATGAATGGACTTTTTGAGCTGTTCCTGAACTCAACCCTTACCTAATTTCCTAACTACTTAATTTTCCTTCTTTCAAAATAATTCAATTACTTAAATTAATTAATTTAATTAACTTAAACTTCCTAATTAATTAAGATTTTACCCCATTCCACTGCTGTTACATGGTTCTCATGACAGACAGACAGAAAGATACGAAACCAAAATTGTTCAGGGTGGCCTAAAATGTAAAACACGTGTGGAAAATTTGATTTTGGAGACAATTTTTTCTCCACCTTGACTAGGAAAGGCAATGATTCCACTTCTTTGTTAGACTCACAAGCAACAAAATAACTATTGAATTTAGATTCAAGAAGTTGGTAACATTCATCCACACACAACATACAACCTACCTTGAAACTTTAAGGTAACCGACTCACTCCGGTAGTCACAAGTTATTCCACTTTATATCCCCATCATTTTGAATTTTTCACGCCAACCCAGCACTCCTCTGAATATACAATATCACATGTCATGTAATTAAGCCATTTTCGTTAGGTATTGAAGTCTCCATCGATCCGGTACAAACAATTTTCACTTAATTGTCGTTTCCTTCCATTTTTAATTTCATGATTCGGAATTTTAAATTGTGCTTTTTTCAGTAATATTATTGATCCCATGATTGGGGAAGGGTTTCTATTATGAAAGGTTCGTTCAAGGCCTTATAGCAGGCCTATTATTATTTTGACTAGCGTATTTACATTCTGAAATAGTTTACATAAACGACGTTGAATTCCAAAATCAATCAAATCGAATGCTTTATTCCCATGAAAAAATTGACAATTTGCTTCCAAGTAATTACATTCACTTTTCAAGGTTGAAAGAACGTGTTCTCCAAAATCAAAATGTCCACTCGCGTTTTACGTTTCAGGCCATCCTGAACAATTTTGGTTCCGTGTCTTTATGTCTGTCATGAAATCCTCGTAACCGGCAAAACTATGTCGATACCTTAAAGCACAAAGGCGCTATGTCCATCCACCTTCCACATTTTTAATTTTTTTTAATTTCAGAAAAACTCAAATTCAACAAAACTATTATTGAGTTTTCTTGGCGATAATAGCTTGAAAATTTATTGAGGAAATTAAAGAGTTTAGTGTAATAAGCCATTATTTTAGGAATTGTGCATTGGTAATAATTTCTTTTGCGTTTTTCTCAAAACTCCATTTTTGGACTTAGCACCTTTGTGCTTTAAGGTATCGATATGAAGTCGATGAAATTTTCAAAGAACTGTGAGGGTTGGTGTGTTGATGGTCCCCTATGCGCAGACGGGAAAACCTTGTAATAGCCATAATTTCCACATTTTACAATCCGAATTACATATAATTTTTATGGACTATGCTGATAGAAATTGAGGAGACTGCGTTAAAATATCAATTTATCAAATTTTAAAGTCTATTCATCTCGGAAATTATTGGTTGTAACTCAATTTATCGGGCAGCAACGTATCCATCGATGAAAAATATAACCTAAACCATTAACAGAAATTGAAGAAACCTGAGACAAAATTTCAATTTATTACATTTTAAAATCAATTCATCTCGGAAATTAATGGTTGTATCGCAATTTTTCAGGAGCATCGTATTCATCGTTGAATAATCTATCTTGAACCTGAGTTGAAATTTCAATTTTTTAAACTTTAAAATCTACTTATCTTGGATATTATTGATTGTAGCTGCCCGGAAAACTGCGCTAGGTACGACCATTAGTATCCTTAGGATACTAATATAGCTAACTAATATCCTTAGGATACGTACCTAGCGCAGTTTTCCGGGCAGCAACAATCAATAAAACGTCTGCCAAGTGGGTGTGGCACATAGCTTCCTCGTATCCATAACCCGATTATATAGATGATCCGACGCATAGTAGTTGATCTCAAAACACCAATCTCTAAGTACCTTTCACTACCCTCAAAGGGGACCATCTACACGCTAATGTGGACAATCCTAGAAAATTTCATCAAATTCAAAAATGTAAGTGAGTAGATGTATGTGATTGGATCAAAAAAATTCTTAAACTCAACTGCGATTCGAACCTGGGACCTCTGGGAGATAATCCCATGCGCTATCAACTGAGCTATGGAGGCCCAGTGATGAAATGAATAGGATTTGAGATTCTCACAGGGAACCATCCGTCTATGAATGAATCGCTCCATGAAGAACCATTCTCTATGATTTTCATAGGGGACCATCCAAACACTACTCAGTAACATCCCTGAAAATTTCATCGAAATCGGGTAGAAAATGTGGAAGTTATGGCCGTTACAAGGAAATTTACGTTTGCGCGTGCGCAGTGGCTATTATCAGTCCGGGGGTGATGATCTTCATTGGAGACCATCTAAAACCTAATCCGCATAATCCCTGAAAATTTCATCTAAATCGGATGGTAAATGTGGAAGTTATGGCCATTACAAGGAATTCACGTTTGCGCATGCGCAGTCGCTTCTATCAGTCCGGAGATGATGATTTTCATAGGGGACCGTCTACACACTAACCTGCGCAATCCCTGAAAATTTTATAGAAATCGGACAATAACTTCGTATAGTTATGCGCGTTACAAGGAATTCATGACAGACACACAAACAGACAGACACGGAACCAAAATTGTTCAGAAAGGTCTGAAACGCAAAATGCGAGCGAAAATTTTGATTTTGGAGAACTTTTTTTTTCGTCCTTGAAAGGTGAAAACAAAGCTTCCGCTACCTTGGTAGACTCGGAAGCAATATCCAAGATAAGTAGATTTTAAAGTTTAATAAATTGAAATTTCAACTCGGGTTTAAAATAGATTATTCAACGATGAATACGATGCTCCTGATACTATCCTAGACAAATCGACTTTAAAGTTTAAAAAATACAATCATTAATTTGGAGTTTTTAAAACTCCTGGCGATGGTTTCAGATAGATTGTTCAATGCTGAATCCGAGGCTGCTCCAACATTTCCGCTACGACCGTTAAATTTGGAGATAAATCGAGTTTAAGGTAGAAAATTTGACATTTCAACTTACAGTTTTTCTTTTTTTGGTTTATTATTTTCAATAATGAACCTTTGGAATCGACCAAGAAAACAATTTGTTTAACACCCCCTCAAAATTTGATGGTTTACGTTTCAAGGTACGTAGAATCCAAAAATCGAATAAAAATTTGGCCGTCCGTCCGCCGTACTCCGTACGCGGCACTTTTGCCACTTAGCATTGACCGATTTTGATGAAATTTGGTATGTAGGCTCCATTCGGGGTCTAGTTGTGCCCCAAAGATTTTGGTTAATGTAGGTCACTTCTAAGGGTTCCAAAATCAATTTTGAAATTTTGAAAACGCTCTAACTCAAAAAATTTCTATATAAAGGTATTGTTTTTCCTTCAATTTAAGATTCTATAGAATTTTTAGAATTTTTTGAGACCACCCGGAGCTCTGTAGGACAAACCGTTTGCTCACTACGAGAATTTAAGGGTTTTACGTACAATAAATCATAAACACGAGTGTGATTCACAAAAGAGGCCTAATCTCCGTTCAAATTAAAGCTGACCGAAATGCGATCGATGTTTTTCTTCATGTTGGATGGTTGGTGGCTTTGCAGACGAGTGGTCTATATAGAAAAATAAAAAATAATAAACCATTGTGTAATAATTTGCAGCGTTGGTGCATTGTTAAGTATAGCTTACTTTGTCTGGCGCCCTCGTGACAGAACGAGAGTGATTTGTCTTCCAAAAAAAAAAAAAACGGTTGAAACTCAACTTCAACGTGAGTTAGTGTTCAGAATTTAGTGATTGGGATCAAGCCAAAACAAACTCTCGTGTTTCGTTTTTATTACAAAGTACAGAGTAAAGTTTGGATTTAAAAGCACCCAGTTACTTCGTTAACAATTTCATCACTCTACCGAAGTACCTTTCTTGTCTCTGGTTTTTTATTTCCAACCAAGGACTCGATTCCAGAGGGGCAAAATTTTCATCAAATCTCCCACATAGTCATCGTCCGCCATGAAGTCTCCGTTTTTCGTAATTCTCATCATCTCTTTGCCTTTGTACTGCTCCCAAATGAAAGGGGACCCGGGAGGAGTAGGGTTTCTAGAAATACAAACATTTAAATCAGCATGGAAGTAGATCCATAATAATAACAATTGAGACAAATAATGTTTTAACTGAAAGGTATCAACACGAAACTCGTCAGTTACAACGTATATACACCAATAGAACTGTGAGGAGTTTTACCCGTAATAGGCGAAGTTGACCAAGTATTTGACGAGTCTTCTAGACACAGCTTCGTCTTCCGGCGTCTGTTTTGGAGATGCATATCTCAGGGTACTTCTTAAGTTTAAATAGTAGAATCTCGTTTCGGCATGACCAGCAACTGAAATACAATAGTAAAAGTTTTTCGAAGTTGTGAAATTTAGCGAAGTTGTGAACAATAAACATACCTAGGTATTGTTAACCCTAGAATGACTTCTGGGGTCCTTTGGACCCCAGCGTCAAACTTCTTTTCGCCATGCCACTTTTCTGTGAATCACAGCTTCCCCTCTCCCCCTCCTAAATACACCTCTAACCCTCTCCTTCACGATTCCACTATCAGATAATTCAGTTGCCATCTAGAAATCGAAAAGTGTGCGTATAAAGTGGCTCTGGGGTCCAAAGGACCCCGTGTTGTAGTTAACGTGTGATCTTCTGTGCTTTCGTCGGGAGTCAGAGTCGTGTTTCTCACACATTTTTTGTAGTTTTGTTTTTTGTGAATAGCATGGCGTCATAACCTTTGTTTACTAACCCCGAAGACATCCATCGTGTGTTACTAGAGCTAGAAGGGGAAAATTTTGAATCAACCATACCAACGTCTCTCAAACTTACGATTCGGCAGATTTTGGGAGGAACCCCTGACATTGCTTCAATTTCCAATGAAAAACGATGCTTGATAAGAAACAGCGATGTGCTTTCTATAAGAGGGAAGAAGACAAAAAAAAAAAACAAGAGATTGTGTCAAGGATGTAAAAGACCAATGTGCGATGAACATCGTTCAGCAAAATGCTATGAATGTAGCGAATAGTGAAAATTCTCGAGCTCGGACATTTTTCACGATTTTGACTATCCGTTTTTTGATTTTGATTCAGAAAGTATTTGAATTTTGAAATATTAATGTCTTGGTTTTTTGAGAAGCATATAGAATTCCGTTTTTTTCAAATAATGTAAGAAAATAAAAAAGTTTCGAACGTATTCAAAGTTTCCATGTGTTTACTGTTAAAAAAAAGAAACATTTCACCAATTTTTGTTTTGTTTCGTTCCTTTTCTTTAATCCCATAGAGTGAAAAAGCGAACTTAGTTGGTCGAAATAACAACTAGAAAAATAAAAAAAAAATAAAATAATAGGTGTGGGGTCCAGGGGACCCCTGTTGTCAGATTAAGGTGAATGAATAAGGTTGTCATTCTAGGGTTAAGTAATGCACGAATTCCAGTTGACGTCTCATTGGATGAGGAGACGACCCGATCGTCGTTTGGATCGTTCAATTTCAACCGTTGTTCCGCAAAAAACAGTTTCACCCGATCAAATTTAGTGTTAGTATAGCATTTCCAAGACACATTAATCCTTTTCAGAACCAAATTAATTATTTCCCAAACTAAACCAATCTTCCAAACCAAAAGAATCTTTTTCCAAACCAAATCAAACTGTTTCAAAATCAAATTAATCCTTTCACGGAAATGTTTCAGTGTTTCAGGCGTCGAAGAAAAACGTGAGAAGTTTTCAGCTGTAGAATGTGAAGAATTTACGATTCTGCTGTCCGCCATCTTCTGAGGCCCCTAAAGATGAGGCTGGTGAGTATTCCTTTCTAATCGACCTTTGGAAACCTTTGGAATCGACCAAGAAAAAAATTGCGCCTCGGCGGGGGGCTCCGCCCCCCTGCACCCCCCGGTTTATTTCTTTTTCCATACTCTGTATGAAATCATAGGAACACAGAATGTGTTTTTGCGATACTAGTCGTCCGTTAAATAAAAAACAACAATAATAAATGTGGAGTTGACATTAACATGACAACCAATAAACATATCACCAGATGTTTTTTCTGTCGCTTTTTCGTGACGATTTTTTTTCGGTAGGTCATCGCAAAAACACATTCTGTGTTAAAATTGTTTAACACCCCCTCAAAATTTGATGGTTTACGTTTCAAGGTACGTAGAATCCAAAAATCGAATAAAAACCAAAATTTGGCCGTCCGTCCGCCGTACGCGGCACTTTTGCCACTTAGCTTTGACCGATTTTGATGAAATTTGGTATGTAGGCTCCATTTGGAGTCTAGTTGTGCCCCGAAGATTTAGGGTTGACGTAGGTCACTTTTAAGGGTTCAAAAATGAATTTTGAAATTTTGAAAACGCCTTTACTCAAAAAATGTTGATATAAAGGTATTGTTTTTCCTTCAATTTAAGATTCTATAGAATTTTTAGATTTTTTTTGAGACCACGCGGAGCTCTGTAGGACAAACCGCACGCTCCCTACGAGAATTTAAGGGTTTTACGTACGATAAATCAGAAACACAAGTGTGAATCGCAAGAGGCCTAATCTCCGTTCAAATTTTTAGCTGACCGAAATGCGATCGATGTTTTTCTTCATGTTGGATGGTTGGTGGCTTTGCAGACGAGTGATCTATATAGAAAAATAATAAACCGTTGTGTAATAATTTGCAGCGTTTTGTCTAATCTTCGCTACCTACTGCATTTTCCTTCAAAATGTACACGAATTTTAATTGAATTTCCAAGATGATGTTCTGATGATAATATACTTAGTTTGTGAGATTAGGTACCTACTTGATGGAAATATATTGTTATGTTGTGGAAAAGAATTAATTTGATTTGGAAAAAGGATTAATTTGACTTGGAAATGTCATAATACCTTCGAATTTTCGGACTACCGTACCCATTTTTAGTCCAAATTTACTCCCATTTTAACGCCCCACAGTAACACTTGAACGTCCTAATGTGATTAATCTGGGGTGAAGTTGGACAACACTCAACAGAAAAAAAAACGTCTGCCAAGTTGGGTGGGCAGTATAGCTTCCTCACTCATTGTAACATGGACGTATAGAATCAGTTGGCGAAAAACAGGAGAGGAAATGGCCTTGGAGCTCACTCAGCTGATCAGTGACCACTCAGGCACCTTCAGCATTCTCCATTGACCCTGCCTCTCAAATTTCAGCTTCCTGCGTTCAACAGGAGAGAAAATGGCCTTGGAGCTCACTCAGCTGATCCGAAGGTGCTGAAATTTATAGGGGACCGTCTAGGGCCTAACCCGCACAATCCCTGAAAATTTCATCAAAATCGGACCACAGGTTAGTATAGTTTTGCCCGGGACAAGGATTGACCACAGACAGACAGACAGACCGACAGACCGACAGACAGACAGACAGACAGACACGGAACCAAAATTGTTCGGGAAGCTCTAAAACGCAAAAAGCAAGTGGAAATTTTGATTTTGGAGGACATATTTTTTTTTCACTTCTTTCACGAATACAAAGCTTCCCTACCTTCGGTAGTGAGGAAGCAAAAATAACCACACAGTAATCCGTTTTAGACCATTCTGAATCCAAATCCGCGAAAAACCATAGGTGTATGTCTGTGTGTGTGCTTTTTTAATATTATTTATTGCACCAAGTATATTTTACTAAAAATATTATTTTGAATGTGTGACTGAATTTAGTAAGTTACAAAATCTGGTGTACTCTGCCCAGGCCTTAGTTTTCAACCGATTTTAGTGGTTCGTTTTTGGTTCGACTCAGAAAATTTCCAAGTACTCAGCTCGTTATTCCACCAGTGTCAAAATAAGCGTGGGAACGGAGCGAGTAGAGGTCATTAATCACAAAATATCCTATTTTTCTATATTTCGGTTCTTTTACAGTTTACTAATTGTACCCAAGCTTTGAAATTGAGGGGACATTATCAGTATACCTCTGGAATTTCATGAATTATTATACTTCGTAACACCGTGAAACAAATCAGTGTTGCTGTCATGGTGCTAGGACTCGCAATTTAGTTGCACCTTTTGGCGCTTCTCGATCCACTTATGGATTTTGGTTTATTATTTTCAATAATAAGCCTTTGGATTCGAGCAAGAAAAAAATTTAACCCCAACTCAAAATTTGATGTTTTACGTTTCAAGGTACGTAGAATCCAAAAATCGAATAAAAAAATTTCCGTCCGTCCGCATTACGCGGCACTTTTCTTAGCAACACTGGACCGATTTGGTTCAAATTTGGTATGTGGGCTCCATTTGGGGTCTAGTTGTGCCACGAAGCTTTTGGTTGATGTCAGTCACTTCTAAGGGGTGAAAATTAAGGGTTGAAATTTTCAAGAGTGCCCTAGCTCGAAAACTCGAAATAAAGGTATCGTTTTTTAACCAATTTTAAATAGTATTGAATTTAAAAATTTTTTTGAGACCACCCGGAGCTCTGTAGGACAAACCGTTCGGTCCCTACGAGTACTTGAAGGTTTTCCTTCAATAAAACAGAATCATGAGTGTGAATCGCAAAAGAGGTCTAATCGCCGTTCAAATTTTATCTGACTAAAATGCGATCGCTGTTCATTTCTTCGATTTGTATACAGTTTTGCCTTCTGCGTAACCAGTAATCAAATTTCCATATGAAGCTTTCTATTTTTCGAATCGAGTGTGAAGCGTTTAGTTCTTTCTAATAAACTTGATTTTGAAGTTGTGAAGCAGTATGGTGTGGTAGGTAGTACCTAGCTGGTAGGTAAAAAAAAATGTTGGTAGGTAAAAAACGCTGCAAATCATTGCTCAAAGGTTTATTATTTTCTGTATAGATCACCCTTCTGTATAGATCACTGGTTCTCCATCAATAGCACCTACCACCATTTGTATTCTCCCTTGACCTTCCCTCTCAAATTTCAGCTTCCTGCGTTCAATAGGATTGAAAATGGCTTCGGAGCTCACTCAGCTGATCAGTGAGTGCTCTTCCAGGCGTCTCCAGCATTCGAGAAGATCTTCTTCACTCTTCAGATCACTGATCAGCTGAGTGAGCTCCGAAGCCATTTTCAATCCTATTGAACGCAGGAAGCTGAAATTTGAGAGGGAAGGTCAAGGGAGAATACAGATGGTGGTAGATGCTATAGATGGAGAACCAGTGATCTATACAGAAGGGTGATCTATACAGAAAATAATAAACCTTTGGCCAATGATTTGCTGCGTTTTTTTGCACGCACAGATGGATTTTTTCGCTTGGAAGCAGTCGATTAGCTGACGTAAGCAGCCGTCTCGAAGGTGATTTTATAGTGATGTCATAGACAATCGATAATATCGATTGAATTGATTACATCGGTGTCCTAGAACAAACTCAAGTTTCAAACTCTTTCCTCTGTGTGCTCTATACCTACTCGTAGTTAACTGTGTTTTAGTATTTCCTCCCATATTTTGTATGAAATCCTAACCAGCAGGTAGCTTATGATACTTCCAATCCTCCTATTCTTAGGGGACCATACTCCAATTCATGGAGAACAATCCTCCAATTCACGATGAGCATCATCCAATTCTTAAGGGACCATCCTCCGATTCATAGGGGATCCTAGGAATAATATATGTCAACTATCGTTGTCCACCAACAGTCAACCAGTTTTCTCGTCAATTTGCAATCTCCCTCGCCATTTATACCTGGAGAGTTCGCTTGGAGCGTAAAGATTTTCAAGTTGGTTATAGTACCTACATTGTATCTTTGAAACGTTATCATGAACTTACCATCATCCACGCAGAAAACTTCACCCGTATCTTCCCTTCCAGTAAACTCTCCTTTGTATTCGTTCCGGAAGGCCCAGATAGGAGCGTCGCTGTCCTTCTGCTTCTCTATGTTGTAGAGGAAAGGGTAGATGAACATAAGGTCCGATTCCACCTGCATAGCATTCAAAAAAAATAACTCAATGAAAATCACGCAAATATTTCTGTATCTCCCTTTCTAGATTGTACTAGTTGGTTATTAGAATTATTGATCACTACACCAATTCTCCATGGTATCGGTCGAAAATTACAATCTGTTGTATCGCAATTATGAAAATGTCAATCATGATCAGTAATTTCGTCAATTATGATCGGGAGTAAGAGCAACAGAAGAACTTCCCCCACAATCGAAGACGGCACTATCTGAAGACACTTATCTATAATTTGACAAAGATATTTGACATGCTGTTCAATTGCAACAGATTTGCAGATTTTGAAAGGTGATTCGGAAACGACAGGAAAATTGGAAATGACACACAATGACTTCCTCCTCTCGCAGCAAATAAACAATATTATAATAATCTCCATCGCTCTGCGTCAGTAATGCTCTTACTCCTTATAAGAATTGACTACTACTACTAGGATGATTAGAACTGTACCATAGCAACGTTTCGAGTGAAGTTCTCCATGGGATCCATAGTTTTGAAGTAATAGTGCTGCAACAACCGAGCGCTTTCTTCAATTTTCAAAGATGAATCAGGTGAATATTGTGATGTTTCAATCAGAGTCTCCAAGTAGCCAGTTACATTATTTCGTGATTTCTCATTCCAAGAATAATCAGAAGTAAACTCTGAAAAAAAAAAAAAAAAAAAATCTGCCAAGTGGGAGAGGTGGGCTTTATCGTATCCGTAACCCGGTTGTATGGGTGATTCGATGCATAAATATAATATTTTTACAAAATGGCGCCAAACAAATAATATTCGATGCAAAAATATAATATATTTACAAAATGGCGCCAAGTAAACATAGTAAATAAACATAAACATAAAATATATAGAAATATATAAACAATATATAAAACAAGTGGGTGTGGCACATAGCTTCCTCGTATCCATAACCCGATTGTATAGATGATCCGATGCATAGTAGTTAATCTCAAAACACCAATCTCTAAGTACCTTTCACTACCCTCATAGGGGACCATCTACACGCTAATCTCGACAATCCTAGAAAATTTCATCAAATTCGGATGAAAAATTGAGTGAGTAGGTATATGTGATTGGATAAAAAAAATACTTAGCCTCGGCTGGGATCCGAACCCGCGACCTTATGAGCTCAGATCAAGATTTTATCCTCTGAGCTACCGAAGTCTTGCAATTAATGGGATTTGAGATTCTCACAGGAGACCATCCCTCTATGAATGAATCCCTCTATGAAAAACAATTCTCTGTGATTTTCATAGGGGACCATCTAAACACTACTCTGTAACATCCCTGAAAATTTCATTGAAATCGGATGGAAAATGTAGAAATTATGGCCGTTACAAGGAATTCACGTTTGCGCATGCGCAGTGGCTTCTATCAGTCCGGGGACGATGATTTTCATAGGGGACCATCTACAACCTAATCCAC
Organism: Apolygus lucorum; assembly: GCA_009739505.2. NCBI lineage: Eukaryota > Metazoa > Arthropoda > Insecta > Hemiptera > Miridae > Apolygus > Apolygus lucorum. The sequence continues at coordinate 40,025,331 of CM019176.2, forward strand.
ATAATGTCTGAAAATTTCATCGAAATCGAGTGAAAATTGTGGAAGTTATGGCCGTTACAAGGAAATTCGCGTTTGCGCATGCGCAGTAGCTACTATCAGTCCGAAGGTGGCGATTTTCATAGAGAACCATCTAAATACTGATCTGTAACATCCCTGGAAATTTAATTGAAATCGGATGGAAAATGTAGAAGTTATGGCCGTTACAAGGAATTCACGTTTGCGCATGCGCAGTGGCTTCTATCAGTCCGGGGACGATGATTTTCATAGGGGACCATCTACAACCTAATCCACATAATGTCTGAAAATTTCATCGAAATCGAGTGACAATTGTGGAAGTTATGGCTGTTACAAGGAAATTCACGTTTGCGCATGCGCAGTATCTACTATCAGTCCGGGGACGATGATTTTCATAGGGGACCATCTACAACCTAATCCACATAATGTCTGAAAATGTCATCGAAATCGAGTGGAAATTGTGGAAGTTATGGCCGTTACAAGGAAATTCACGTTTGCGCATGCGCAGTAGCTACTATCAGTCCGGGGACGATGATTTTCATAGGGGACCATCTACAACCTAATTCACATAATGTCTGAAAATGTCATCGAAATCGAGTGAAAATTGTGGAAGTTATGGCCGTTACAAGGAAATTCACGTTTGCGCATGCGCAGTAGCTACTATCAGTCCGGGGACGATGATTTTCATAGGGGACCATCTACAACCTAATCCACATAATGTCTGAAAATTTCATCGAAATCGAGTGGAAATTGTGGAAGTTATGGCCGTTACAAGGAAATTCACGTTTGCGCATGCGCAGTAGCTACTATCAGTCGAAGGTGGCGATTTTCATAGGGGACCAACTAAATACTGATCTGTAACATCCCTGGAAATTTCATTGAAATCGGATGGAAAATGTAGAAGTTATGGCCGTTACAAGGAATTCACGTTTGCGCATGCGCAGTGGCTTCTATCAGTCCGGGGACGATGAGTTTCATAGGGGACCATCTACAACCTAATTCACATAATGTCTGAAAATTTCATCGAAATCGAGTGAAAATTGTGGAAGTTATGGCCGTTACAAGGAAATTCACGTTTGCGCATGCGCAGTAGCTACTATCAGTCCGGGGACGATGATTTTCATAGGGAACCATCTACAACCTAATCCACATAATGTCTGAAAATTTCATCGAAATCGAGTGGAAATTGTGGAAGTTATGGCCGTTACAAGGAAATTCACGTTTGCGCATGCGCAGTAGCTACTATCAGTCGAAGGTGGCGATTTTCATAGGGGACCAACTAAATACTGATCTGTAACATCCCTGGAAATTTCATTGAAATCGGATGGAAAATGTAGAAGTTATGGCCGTTACAAGGAATTCACGTTTGCGCATGCGCAGTGGCTTCTATCAGTCCGGGGACGATGTGTTTCATAGGGGACCGTCTACACACCAACCCGCACAATCCCTGATAATTTCATAGAAATCGGACAATAACTTCGTATTGTTATGCGCTTTACAAGGAATTCATGACAGACGGACAGACACACAGACAGACAGACAGACACACAGACACGGAACCAAAATTGTTCAGAAAGGTCTAAAACGCAAAACACGAGTGCAAATTTTGACTTGGAGAACTTTTTTTTTCGTCCTTGAAAAGTGAAAACAAAGCTTCCGCTACCTTGGTAGACTTGGAAGCAAAATACATAAACATAATATGTTTATTTGGCGCCATTTTGCAAACTTTCACAAGAAGAAATGCATGAAGAGATGCGATTTGCTCAGATTTCCTTTCCTACGTTAGGCTTGGTCCAAGTTGTAGGGTTGGTTCTTTGCAAAATTGCCCATCTAAGTGAATACATTGAAACCCTCTAACTACTATACAATACAGTAGCAAGTCGATTACTAAACAGTAGGTACATTACATGTTTACACACGACCTGAATCCTAGGATACATACAAATAAATTATGTTCGAATAAACTCGAAATTATTTTTTTTTTTATAATTGAATATTTTATTCAACGCACAGTTGAACAAATTAATATGAAAGGTGGCGATTCCCTGGGCAACGTTATGACGAGCTTGAGCGCAAAGAGACAACTGACTGGTCCCGTCCTCGGGATGCCTTTATAACCCCCAAGATGACCATATAACCCCTTCAGCCTAAGTCGCACTTCTTAAAAAGTTGTGTTACGTAACTTACATACACTTAAAATTTGACAACAGGGGGGTGTCAGTCGGTCGCCGTTAGTTTTACCTAAATTTGAAATGTTCAAGGATCTTCGAAACGCATCAGTTGCATTGAAAAACTGAAAGATTGCCGCTGGAATCATCAAAATTGAACAATAGTTGCCAAAGAAAACGCTGCAAATTATTATACAAAGGTTTATTATTTTTCTATATAGATCACGCGTCTGCAAAGAACACGGCCATTGTTACCACCAACCTGAAGAAAAACATCGATCTCATTTCGGTCAGCTAACATTTGAACGGAGATTAGGCCTCTTTTGCGATTGACACTTGTGTTTCTGATTTATTGTAAGTCCAACCCTTAAATTCTCGTAGGGAACGAACGGGTTGTCCTACAGAGCTCCGGTGGTCTCAAAAAATTCTATACTATCTTAAATTGATGGAAAAACAATACCTTTATATCAAAATGTTTTGAGTTAGTGTTTTCAAAATAATTTTGAAAACACAATAAGTTTGAAATTATTTCAAACCTTATTTTTCAACCCTTAGAAGTGATCTATACAGGGTGTCCAAGTAACTACGCTCCCCCCACTTATTTTCTCTAATAGTGTAAGAAAAAAAATCGAATTAACGGTATTCTTCATAATTTTTTGCGTAGAATTCAAAAATTACAAAATTGCGCAGTGCACAATCGCGCAACCATGCACAATCATGATCAACTTTGTTTTTTCAAATAAGAACCCCCAGTTTTTATTGCAGATTCAGATTCTACGTCAAATTTTGTGAACATTTTACTTCAACAACTTTTTTTTTGGAGTTTCCCGTTATTTTACAATTTTAAAAATTTAATTTTTTTTACATTTTATTAGGATGATTCATTACCCTTCATAAGAAAGTCGATGATTTCCTCCTCAAAAAGTGACTTTTTCGGCTGTAGATACGGTAAAATGAAATCAAATCAAGAAAGGGACATCACCACGCGATTCAGCGTAGAAAAACAGTGCTAAGTGATGTGCCGCACTTGAGGTCTACCTTCATCTCAACTTTGGCGCAATCTCTGGGTTGCGTATCATTGAGCGCTCGCTGAGCGGGCTGCGCACGTCCAAAAAAAAAGTTGTTGGAGTAAAATGTTCACAAAATTTGACGTAGAATCTGAATCTGCAATAAAAAATGGGGGTTCTTATTTGAAAAAACAAAGTTGATCATGATTGCGCATGGTTGCGCGATTGCGCACTGCGCAATTTTGTAATTTTTGAATTCTACGCAAAAAATTATGAAGAATACCGTTAATCCGATTTTTTTTCTTACACTATTAGAGAAAATAAGTGGGGGGAGCGTAGTTACTTCTACACCCTGTATACACCAAAATCTTCCTGGCACAACTAGACCCCAACTGGAACCTAAATTTCAAATTTCATCCAAATCGGTCAATGCTTAGTGGGGGAAAGTGCCGCGGACGGCGGAAGGACGGCCACATTTTTAATATAATAAACCTTTTTGTAATAATTTGCAGCGTTTTTTTGTGGTTCACCTTGAATACAGATGTGAACTGTGAACTACTACGGACTACCTAAACTGATGAATACTATAATAGTAGATCATGGATTTTGAAATGCTGTTAAAATTCGAGGCTCGTGTGCCGCTAGAAATGTTATGGTGGCTAAGGGTGGCTTACGAACATTGAGTGAAACAGCTTTGTGCAGGATTGTTTTATCGCTCACCAACTGGTTCTAATTGACCTAATGCTTTTCCAATGGGTCGTCCCCTGGAATGCATGACTCAACAATATGTTTGTGTTTTGGTCTAGTGAACTTCTGGGGACTTGGGACAATCAATTTCTCTGTGTAACATTTGTGCTGAATGAAGTTCGGGTTGTGTGTTGTCAGTATCAGTCGAGGTCTAGGACCAATTACATCCCCTGTGGCGGCATATCTGGTGTTATATTTCGGACCCCGTTGAGAAACTTCAAGTCTTCAATTCAAACTTCAATTAGGTGTTCTAAAGATTTCCAATAGTAGGTTCTTAATGTTTAGTAATTATGAACATAATATGTTCATACTATATTATAGTAATCTCAAAATGTTAATCTTCAAGTACCTTCTACTACCCTCATAGGGACTACCTACACGGCTACCCATCCAACCCCTGAAAATGTCATCAATATCGGGTGGAAAATGCAGAAGTCATGTCTGTTACAAGGAATTCAGGTTTGCGCATGTGCAGCGGCTACTATCGAGCCGGAAGCGATGATCTTCATAGGGAACTGTCTACCCCGATCCTCACAATCCCTGAAAATTTCATCGATTTCGGATGGAAAATGTTATGGTTGTTACAAGGATTTTAAGTAACTAATATTGATCCAGGGATGATGATTTTTATAGAGGGCTATCTACACGCCAACCTGCACAATCCTTGAAAATTTCACCGAATTCCGAAAATGACTTCGTGCCTGTAACAAGGATTTCATGACTGACACACAGACAGACATGGAACCAAAACTGTTCTAGGAGGCCTAAAACGTGAAACGCGAGTGAACTTTTTTTCAACCTTGAAAAATGAGAACAATGCTTCCACTAACTTGGTGGACTCGGAAGCAAAACGTAATCATTGGGATGTATAGCCGCTTGTGGTATATGGTAATCAACCAATGAAACATACCGCTAATGAAGATGAACATACCGTCTTGAAGGTATAAATTATATTCTCCATTCGCAGTGCTAGTAATCCAGGGTTTTGAAGATTTCCTGAGCGACAAATCGTAAGGTATCACGATGTCCTCCGCATCTTCCGGCTCGATGACGGGTGCCAACGTCGGTCGAAACCTGTTCTGGATAAAATAGAAGAAAAACGTCCTCATTTCTTATCAAGAATTCATTTTTCAACAAGAGAACAATATAGAATAGTTTAAATACACAGTCCTGTACGAGGCGTATAGCTCTATACCGATATGTATAAGTGTTCTATTTAGTCCTCTACCGTCAGTTGTGCGGGGGAAAATATTCACAGAACTTCAGATTTTTTTTATATTTTTAGTCCTATTAAGGCTTAACTGGAACTTTAACTTTGAAATTCAGTGAACATTAACAACCAACAATTTATTATGGTTTGCCGAATGTCTTTTAGTATGTGTGTGAAATAGCAGAGGAATATTTATTAAAAAGTACTCTGACTATTATTTGTTCGTCTTCTGCGTGTTAGAACACAAACAACAACAACAATCTGAACATGAAACAACAACAACAACAACAACAACAACAACAACAACAACAACAACAACAATCTGAACATGAAATAGGTAAACAACAACAACAACAACAACAACAACAATCTGAACATGAAATAGGTAAATTTAGAAATTTACCTATTTCATGTTCAGATTGTTGTTTTTTATTATAAGACTTTTAGCGAATTTTCAAGGAAAATGAAGCTATTGCAATGGCCTCAAAATTTTTAGAATCGACTTTTTGGAAAAATTTTCACACTGAAATCCGTTTTGGAACATTCTAAAACGATCCCTGAAGTTTTTCCAAAAATCATATGTATATATTTATATATATATATATATGTGTGTCATTCCAGACGATAACTTGAGTAATTGTTTAAAAATTTTTTTTTAGTTTTTGCCAAAATGTTTGTAACAACAAACCATAGGTCAAGTTCGTTAACCAGCAATTTTGGACAATCCAAAGTGGTCCAAAATTCAAAAAAACTCCCAAAAAAATGGGTTTTTCCCGTTTTTTGTGGTTTTTACATTGAAAATCATGGTAATATATGGTATATTCGGATTCAGCACAAAATTTCTGATATGAATGCATTTTTCAAAAATGAAAATTGTCCAAAATTAAGAAAAGTTTGTAGCTATATATATATATATATAATGAATACGAGCGTATATTTGTTGTACCCAGAAATGCAGTAGCCGTGTGGGTACTCTATGAGTTCGTAGAGACGACTAGAACATGAATATGGACTCCTAACATCTTCAAAGCATACCCAGCAATAATTTGCAGCGTATTATTAGCGAATTTTCGTGCGAAAATCATGTGTCGGGGAAAGAAAAAAGAAAAGAAAGAAAGAAAGAAAGAAAGAAAGAAAGAAAGAAAGAAAGAAAGAAAGAAAGATAGAAAAAAAGAAAAAAAAAAAAAAAAAAAAGAGTCCTCGTTCAAATATTTTATCGACAACTGCCACCGATAGAAACGTTTAAAACCCAGTGTATTATTGAAAATCGCACGATTTTTTCGTACATATCGCGAATATAACTAAATGTTATCAAATTAATTACTTAGATGCGGTAACGCATCAAGGAGAAAAATGTGTGATAAACAAAAGGTGGCTTGTTGTTATGAGGTTGGGAACATACGAGCATGAACGCGATCTGTCGCACTCATCTTTAACTACGTCCCGGAGCTCCCACAATCAGAACGCTTCTCGGGCTCCCAGATTCAGCTTTCAGCCCAGTGATTTCACGTCTTCCAGGACGTCGATTATTGGTGTAAAAGTATGTAATAAAAACATATATACATATATATAAACCAAGAATCGGAAAAAAAACTTTCTACAACAAATTGCAACACCATTGGTCCTTTTCTTGACCACACCCTAAACTGAATGATTTCTTTGAAAATTCGCTCATTAATTCATGCTGCATGAATGGACTTTTATTATATATATAAGACTTTTATTATAAGGAATAAAAAACAATCTCTCTCTCTCTTTTTTTTTTTTGAACCATTCGAACCAATAGCCAATTTTTTGCAAAAAATCGTTCAGGGCCAAACAAGTAGGTACCTTTTTATCGATGATTCCCGATTTCAAAATATCCCCTTAATTTTCACCCCTTAGAAGTGACTGACATCAACCAAAAGCTTCGTGGCACAACTAGACCCCAAATGGAGCCCATATACCAAATTTCAACCAAATCGGTCCAGTGTTGCTAAGAAAAGGGCTACGTATGGCGTACGGCGGACGGACGGAAAATTTTGTATTCGATTTTCGGGTTCTACGTACCTTGAAACGTAAAACATCCAATTTTCAGCGGGGATTAAAATATTTTTTCTTGCTCAATTCCAATGGTTCATTATTGAAAATAATAAACCAAAAGAAACTGTTTTTAATTTTTCAACGTTAAATTATAAGAGTATTTATGTAGTGTCTGTAGTAATGGGTATCGATACTCGATATTTCAAAATATCGATACTTTTGTACCGATACTCGATATTTTAGTAACGATACTGCACTATCCGATATTTTTGGATATCGATACTTTGGATCCGATACTTCCAAATATCGAATATCGATACAGTTCTTGCGGAAAATTCAACATAATGGCTAAAAAATGAAGAAAGTAGAGAAGCTTTTGGGTCATTACTCTTTGGTTGCACAATTAACGTTTATATCATGGAGAAAATCACCCTGCTTGGACTCTTAATAATGAAAAATTGAGAGCTTTCCAATGAGTGGTGAACGATTTTTGTGGGGTGGAAAATGAGGAAGTTAGTTTTTCCTGGGAACGATTGGTTGTACGTGAAAATCATCAGAAATTTCCGCGTGACGCTCCCCTCGTGACGCTCCCCTCGTGACGCTCCCCTCGTGACGCTCCCCTCGTGACGATCCCCGCGTGACGATTTTTCATTTATGTGCCATAGTATAGACATAAAATGTCAAAAACGTTGCAAATTATTAGTTTCTGATCTCTTTGTACCTACCAACCCTACTTTTCCATAAGAGGGTTCTTCCCTGGTTTGTCTGTATAACTAAACAATAATATTTATGTTTACTATCCAAATAATGAGAAAGAACTTGTTTTCCCCACCTTAGGAATATTGATATAGGCCAACATAATGGTTTCTCCGTCTACTGCCTGTAAGCACTTCCGGATCTCCTCGCTGCTGACGTTGACTTCACAGCCGACAGCTTCAATGATCTCGAGCGATTTCTTTACGACGAAATCCGGGCGAGGCAGACTACACACGTGGTTGATGGTTCCAGAATCACTGACGACACGAGTTATCAAGTCTGGAGAATATTGCATTCACATTAGCTCTCTCAATAAACTTGGTATTCAGTACGTGATGCTTGAATTCCTAAAAATCCTGATCCGAAAAATGATGAAATTCAGACATTAAGATTGAACAATTAACAATTTTGTTAAAAATCCAGGGTCAGAGTCAAATTTTTTGATGTGACAAAGGGGACACGTCAGAAATAATTTAAAAAATAAGCAAATCAAATATTAACAAGTTGAGTGCCACAGCTGTCCGCTCTCAACTAAAACAAATAGGAAGGTAGTAGGTACCTATGGTTGGTAGGTAAGAAATAAATAAATAGTGACAATGACAAAGCTGTGATCTTTCCAGAAGATTGATCTATACAGGAAAATAATAAACCTTAGACCCTTAGATAGACCTCTTTTGCGATTCACACTCGTGATTCCGTTTTATCGATGGAAAATCCTTAAGGTCTCGTAGGGAGTGAACGGGTCTTCGTGGTCTCAACAATTTAAAAAAATTCAATACAATTTAAAATTGGTGAAAAAACACCCCCGCGGCGTAGTGTTTGTGCGTTCAAAAAGTCCCGCCTTTTTTGGTTTATTATGTTCAATAATGAACCTTTGGAATCGACCAAGAAAAAAAATTCTTTAACACCCCCTCAAAATTTGTTGTTTTACGTTTCAAGGTACGTAGAATCCAAAACTCGAATAAAAATTTGGCCGTCCGTCCGCCGTCCGCCGTACGTGGCACTTTCCCCACTTAGCATTGACCGATTTTGATGAAATTTGTATGTCGGCTCCATTTGGGGTCTAGTTGTGCCTCGAAGATTTTCGTTGGAGTAAGTAGGTCACTTCTAAGGGTCAAAAAATTAATTTTGAAATTTTGTGAAAACGCCCTAACTCAAAAAATTTTGATATAAAGGCATTGTATTTCCATCAATTTGAGATTCTATAGAATTTGTTGAGACCACGCGGAGCTTTGTAGGACAAACCGTTCGCTCCCTACGAGAATTTAAAGTTTGGACGTACGATAAATCAGAAACACGAGTGTGAATCGCAAAAGAGGTCTAATCTCCGTTCAAATTTTAGTCGACCGAAATGCGATCGATGTTTTTCTTCATGTTGGATGGTTGGTGGCTTTTCAGACGAGTGATCAATATAGAAAAATAATAAACCATTGTGTGATAATTTGCAGCGTTTTCAAACGTGTGATCTCTTTATTTAATTTTTCTACCACATGTTAAGTAGTATCAATGGGCAATAAGTTGGAATATAGAGGTTTTCAATGGTGCTGAATCCAAATTTGAGGTCAAAAACCTGAATTTCCGACCCACCGAAATACCTCATTGTTAACCGGGCTGTCTTGTTCTACTAAAGAATATTTAATAGAGAATTCGTGTTGAACTCACTTTCTTTTTCAACCAACGGAGAAAGAAGAAGCTGTTGAGCGTTCATAGCTCCAGAAGATTGTCCAAAAACAGTTACGCTGTTCGGATCCCCACCGAATGAGGCGATGTTTTTCTTCACCCACCGCAAAGCCGTCAACATGTCCTTCAGGCCGAAGTTACCTGGGAAGATTTTGTCTCCCAAAGACAACCAACCTGCGGAGAATTCGATTTTCAAGATCAGATGGGTGTTACGCTCGATATGTGCGCGTACAAGGAAAACATATTCATGAGTCATGCATTCCAGGGGACGTCCCTTTGGATCAGCATTAGGTCAATTTAAACCAGTTGGTAAGCGATAAAACACAATTTTTTTTAACCTCCTTCTGCACAAAACTTTTTCACTCATTGTGGGTAATTTAGTTAGTATTTTAAGTAAGAAATAGTGGACCCCCTCCCCTCATTCTTCCCCCCCCCCGCTAGGGGCGTCACCTGAGAACATAATATGTTCGATATATATGTTCGATATTATCGTAGGCAAACAGCTTGGTCAGTCCCAGAGAAATAATCGATGATGAAAAACGAATTATTACACGAAGGTTTATAATTTTTATGCATAGATCAACCGCCAGCAATGAACAGCTTTGCCATTGTCACTACCTACCAACTATGTTTTCGCATCGTAATCGAATAGGGTGTGCGCCTGGGTAGGAAAAACTGTTTATTGTTATTTTTAATCTAAGGTAGGCGTGTGTAAATCTTTTCCTATGAATTTTTAAAGTTTCGACCGTTTATGACGTCACAGTGGGCTGGGGGGTCCCACCCAGGCGAGAGGGACGCGTGACGTCATAAACGGTCGAAACTTTGAAAAATCATAGAAACAGATCTACTCACGCTAGAAGGTCGCGGTTGGTGCCAAAATTCTCAGGATGTAGTCTACTATCGATTAAAAATCTTTAAAAAATCAAGGCGCACCCCCCATTTATTTAGATGGAAGAAACGCTTCACTCTCCATTCGAGGAAATAACGCATTGAGAAATTTGATTACTGGTTGCTAAGGACGCACAACTGAGTACAACTCAAAGAAACGAACAGCGATCGCATTTAGGTCAACTAAAATTTGAACGGAGATTTGGCCTCTTTTGAGATTCACAGTCGTGTTTCTGATTTATCGTAAGTCCAACCCTTAAGTTCTCATAGAGAGCGAACGGTTGGTCCTACAGAGCTCCGGGTAGTCTCATTCGATTCTGAAACTTCATTGCTATCTTAAATTGGCGAAAAAACAACATATCGAGAGTTTTCGAGATAAGGCGCTTTTGAAGTTACCGCACTCAAGTTTCACCCTTAGAAGTGACTGACATCAACCAAGAGCTTCCGGTAACAACTAGACTCCAAATGGAGCTCATATTCCAAATTTCATCAAAATGTTAATTAAGGAGAGTTCCGCAGATGGATGGATTTCTTCTCTATTCGATTTCCAGAATCGACGTACCTACCTCAAACGTAAACCATCGAATTTTGAAGGGGTCAACCTTTGTTTTCTTGACATTGAAAAAGGGTAGCGTATATTGGTCATGTGCACGTGTGAAGGTGACTTTCAATTTAGATATAATGTGATGCAAAACCTCCATTCTACGATAAACAATAACTAGTTCTAAGTATCAAAAGTAAAAACGATTAGGTGAGTACAGTGAAATACAGTAAAATCGGGAACGGGACACCAAACAGCCACTACTAATTGCGGCGAAGAAAAAACGAACTGAAATAGTGATTAAAATAACGTAATCCAATTATATTGGTGTGATAGGTAATGTGGGTGGATGGATATTTTTCATGTCCAGTCGCTGAATTAATTAGTATCCATGGCTCATCTTCCAAGCTTCTCTGCTTTCAGGGTCACGAAACAGCTCCTCGATTGTTTGCCTTGGCTGATGCTGTGGTTGTAGGGTAACAATACTTGACACTGCGCTGACCCCCCCCCCCCCACCACCAGCTGATCGTCGTTTCTCATCCAGAAGAGTCCCACAAAATTTATTTTGGTTTATTATTTTCAATAATAAACCATTGGAATCGACCAAGAAAACATATTTTTAACACCCCCACCCCCTCAAAATTTTATGTTCTACGTTTCAAGGTACGTAGAATCCAAAAATCTAATAATAATTTCACTTTGTACTTTCTTCGATTTGGTATAGTAGGTAAAGTAAGTAAAGTAAAGTAAGCAACCATTTCAGGTTGAATTTTCGTCCAACTGCCATTCTTGGCGTCGCGGACGTCATCAGCTGTCTCCCTAAGGGGAGATCAGAATTTGTTCTGATGATTTCGCTCATGGCTTCCCAAACATCACCTCCCTGGGTTGGAACGAGAGATTGCCTATCGTCTAATAGACAGAAAACTTTCTGCTAGCGACCAGATTCGAACTCGCATCCCCGCAAGACGGTTCTTATCTTATCACCGCAGTCGGGTACACTGCCCACTAGACCACCGACGCACTCATTTGGTATATTATACCAAATTTCAACCAAATCGATCCATGGGAATCGAACTAGACCCCAAATGAAGCTCATATTATGGGCTTCATTTGGGGTCTAGTTGTGCCGCAAAGCTCTTGGTTGATATCAGTCACTTCTAAGGGTTGAAATTTTCGAGAGTGCCCTAGCTCGAAAACTCTCGAAATAAAAGTATTATTTTTTTAACGATTTGAAATAGCAATGAATTTTTAAAATTTGTAGAGACTACCTGGAGCTCTGTAGGGTAAACCGTTCGCTCCCTATCATCGGACTTATGATAAACCAGAATCGCGAGTGTGAATCACCAAAGATCTCTAATCTCCGTTGAAATTTTAGCTAACAGAAAAAAAAATGCGATTGTCGTTCGTTTCTTCGAGATGTATTCAATTTTACTTCCTCAGCAACCAGTAATCAAATTTCCATATGAGGGAACCACAACTCCCTATTTTTTGAATCGAATGTGAAGCGTACATTTCTTCCATATAAACATGATAGTGAAGGAGTAAATAAACTAGACTAGTACCTAGGGTTGGAAAGTAAAAAAACTCGGCGCTGCGCGCCTCGGCGGGGGCTTCGCCTCCTGCACCCCCGCATGATTTCCGCTTAGAGCCTAATGGCTAAAATGTGACATACCTTGAAAAGGTTTTTGCTCCCTCTCCCTCTTTATCTTTCTTCCACTTTTAATAATTTAGTAGGTAGACTCACCAATTAACGGCTTCATAATAACACCAGGTTGTCAAGCATATTTGTCGTCAAGCATTTTGATAAATCATAGCGCTACTTTCCTGTCGCTTTTTCCTGTCGTTTTTCGGCGGGGGGTCCCATCGCTAAAACCTTTTCAAGGTTAAAAAAAACATTAAAAAAAACTCGGCGCTTTGCGCCTCGAAGGGGGGCTCCGCCCCCCTGCACCCCCCGGTTTATTTCTTTTTCCATACTCTGTATGAAATCATAGGAACACAGAATGTGTTTTTGCGATGCTAGTCATCCGTTAAATAAAAAACAACAATAATAAATGTGGAGTCTTTGGCAATAATAAAATAAATAATTGTTAGACATTTAATTTGGTCTAAAACCCTATAAATGTTATATAAATAAATATGTAACTACAGGAAAAATACTATATAAATTGAGAGCTTTCCAACGAATGGTGAACAATTTCTGTGCAATGAACACTGCGGGAGTTCTATTTCCTTACCAACGGCTTGGTTGCACGTGAAAATCATTATAAAAGGCGCGTAACGGTTTTTTCTGTCGCTTTTTCGTGACGATTTTTTTTCATTCTCCATTGACCCGCCCTCTAAAATTTCAGCTTCCTGCGTTCAACAGGAGAGAAAATGGCCTTGGAGCACACTCAGCTGATCAGTGACCACTCAGGCGCCTTCAGCATTCTCCATTGACCCGCCCTCTCAAATTTCAGGTTCCTGCGTTCAACAGGAGAGGAAATGGCCTTGGAGCACACTCAGCTGATCAGTGACCACTCAGGCGCCTTCAGCTTTCTCCATTGACCCGCCCTCTAAAATTTCAGCTTCCTGCGTTCAACAGGAGAGGAAATGGCCTTGGAGCTCACTCAGCTGATCAGTGACCACTCAGGCGCCTTCAGCATTCTCCATTGACCCGCCCTCTCAAATTTCAGGTTCCTGCGTTCAACAGGAGAGGAAATGGCCTTGGAGCACACTCAGCTGATCAGTGACCACTCAGGCGCCTTCAGCATTCTCCATTGACCCGCCCTCTAAAATTTCAGCTTCCTGCGTTCAACAGGAGAGGAAATGGCCTTGGAGCTCACTCAGCTGATCAGTGACCACTCAGGCGCCTTCAGCATTCTCCATTGACCCGCCCTCTCAAATTGCAGGTTCCTGCGTTCAACAGGAGAGAAAATGGCCTTGGAGCACACTCAGCAGATCAGTGACCACTCAGGCGCCTTCAGCATTCTCCATTGACCCGCCCTCTAAAATTTCAGCTTCCTGTGTTCAACAGGAGAGAAAATGGCCTTGGAGCTCACTCAGCTGATCAGTGACCACTCAGGCGCCTTCAGCATTTTCCTTTGACCCGCCCTCTCAAATTTCAGGTTCCTGCGTTCAACATGAGAGGAAATGGCCTTGGAGCACACTCAGCTGATCAGTGACCACTCAGGCGCCTTCAGCATTCTCCATTGACCCGCCCTCTCAAATTTCATTGCGGGAGTTCTATTTCCTTACCAACGGCTTGGTTGCACGTGAAAATCATTATAAAAGGCGCGTAACGGTTTTTTCTGTCGCTTTTTCGTGACGATTTTTTTTTCGGTAGGTCATCGCAAAAACACATTCTGTGTTAAAACAAAAAAAACTCGGCGCTGCGCGCCTCGGCGGGGGCTTTGCCCCCTACACCCCCGGATGATTTCCGCTTAGAGCCTAATGGCTAAAATGTGACATACCTTGAAAAGGTTTTTGCTCCCTCTCCCTCTTTATCTTTCTTCCACTGTAATATTTAAGCTCACTCATCTGATCAGTGACCACTCAGGCACCTTCAGCATTCTCCATTGACCCGCCCTCTAAAATTTCAGCTTCCTGCGTTCAACAGGAGAGAAAATGGCCTTGGAGCACACTCAGCTGATCAGTGACCACTCAGGCGCCTTCAGCATTCTCCATTGACCCGCCCTCTCAAATTTCAGGTTCCTGCGTTCAACAGGAGAGGAAATGGCCTTGGAGCACACTCAGCTGATCAGTGACCACTCAGGCGCCTTCAGCTTTCTCCATTGACCCGCCCTCTAAAATTTCAGCTTCCTGCGTTCAACAGGAGAGGAAATGGCCTTGGAGCTCACTCAGCTGATCAGTGACCACTCAGGCGCCTTCAGCATTCTCCATTGACCCGCCCTCTCAAATTTCAGGTTCCTGCGTTCAACAGGAGAGGAAATGGCCTTGGAGCACACTCAGCTGATCAGTGACCACTCAGGCGCCTTCAGCATTCTCCATTAACCCGCCCTCTAAAATTTCAGCTTCCTGCGTTCAACAGGAGAGGAAATGGCCTTGGAGCTCACTCAGCTGATCAGTGACCACTCAGGCGCCTTCAGCATTCTCCATTGACCCGCCCTCTCAAATTGCAGGTTCCTGCGTTCAACAGGAGAGAAAATGCCTTGGAGCACACTCAGCTGATCAGTGACCACTCAGGCGCCTTCAGCATTCTCCATTGACCCGCCCTCTAAAATTTCAGCTTCCTGTGTTCAACAGGAGAGAAAATGGCCTTGGAGCTCACTCAGCTGATCAGTGACCACTCAGGCGCCTTCAGCATTCTCCATTGACCCGCCCTCTAAAATTTCAGCTTCCTGCGTTCAACAGGAGAGGAAATGGCCTTGGAGCTCACTCAGCTGATCAGTGACCACTCAGGCGCCTTCAGCATTCTCCATTGACCCGCCCTCTCAAATTGCAGGTTCCTGCGTTCAACAGGAGAGAAAATGGCCTTGGAGCTCACTCAGCTGATCAGTGATCACTCAGGCGCCTTCAGCATTCTCCATTGACCCGCCCTCTCAAATTTCAGGTTCCTGCGTTCAACAGGAGAGGAAATGGCCTTGGAGCTCACTCAGCTGCTCAGTGACCGCTCAGGCACCTTCAGCATTCTCCATTGACCCTGCCTCTCAAATTTCAGCTTCCTGCGTTCAACAGGAGAGAAAATGGCCTTGGAGCTCACTCAGCTGATCAGTGATCACTCAGGCGCCTTCAGCATTCTCCATTGACCCGCCCTCTCAAATTTCAGGTTCCTGCGTTCAACAGGAGAGGATGTCAAGCATATTTGTCGTCAAGCATATGATAAATCATAGCGCTACTTTCCTGCCGCTTTTTCCTGTCGCTTTTTCCTGTCGCTTTTTACTGTCGATTTTTCCTGTCGTTTTTCGGCGGGGGGTCCCATCGCTAAAACCTTTTCAAGGTTAAAACTGACAAGCGGCTACTATCGGTCCGAAAGTAATGACCTTCGGTCATAGGGGACCTTCTACACGCAAATCCGTACTATCCCTGGAAATTTCATTGAAATTGAATGCGAAATGTAGAAATTATGGCTGTGGCAAGGATTTCATGTTTTGCGCATGCTCAGTGGCTATTATCGGTTCGAAGGTAATGATTTCCTTAGGGGATCTACACGCCAATCCCTGAAAATGTCATCGAAATCGGAAGAGAAATGTAGAAGTTATGACTGTGGCAAGGATATCATGACAGACAGACAGACAGACACGGAACTAAAATTGTTGAGTAAGGTCAGAAA
The DNA here is from genome assembly GCA_009739505.2 of Apolygus lucorum. Lineage (NCBI taxonomy): Eukaryota > Metazoa > Arthropoda > Insecta > Hemiptera > Miridae > Apolygus > Apolygus lucorum. Next base: position 40,041,634 of record CM019176.2, read on the forward strand.
CTTGAAACACGAGTGGAAATTTAGATTTTGGAGAACTTCTTTCTCAACCTTGAAAGAAACCGCTACCCTAGTAGACTCGGACGCAAAACGGGAACCATCAAATTTAGGGGAGATTTTTTCACCCTACTATTTTCATACTATTAGAGAACTGCACGAAAATGTATTTATTTAATTAAAAATACAAAAACTCAGGCATTTACCGAAAAAGTTCGTTCTGTAGTTGAAGGCAACGAAAATTACATCGTGGTCCATAAGGTAATCTGCAACTTCATGAGGTCCACAGCCTTTTATTTCGAAGAATCCTCCAAAAATCCAAAACAGTACTGGCAAAGCTTGAGCACCTCCAAAGTTCTGAAGAATTCACAAGACAATGTCTTAAATAATATACCAGAAACGTAAAGAGAAACTTAATTCAGTTTTGATTATAAATGTGTGAACTACTACAGAAGGAATAGCCCGGAGAAAGATGAGCATAACTGCTCGCTCATGCAAGTGTGCGACCACAGTACTTCCTCTTCTAAGTGGTTGTGATTTGCAATTTCGCATGTGAAGACTTGCGGTATTGAGTGAATGAGCAAGTTTTAACATCTTTAATTTTTTTACTTCTAAGGCCTCAAAAAATACTATTGGTTGTCCCGAAGATCCTGTAGCCAAGTTATCAGATTTAAGTATTTTGAATTGAGTTTGTATTTATAAAACTGTATTGCTATGAAAGCCTTGATGTAATACTGTTTAGCAAATAAAGGTTCTCTTTCAGCAACCCCAAAAAAGTACCCACTCATAAATTGTTGATTTGTCCCAATTTTCAGTAACCACACTACCATAATTATTCTCAAGGTATGTTTTAAACATTTTAGTAGTCCATATTCATTCTCCTTCTCGCGGGATAGCAACACTTCCTTATAATAGTGTGAAGCGCACAGTTACCAAATTTGGCAAATTATTGAAATATTAAATTAAATTATTAAAGAAATTATTAAATTAGTATGATTCTGAAATGAGAGATGGCGCTAGTGTCGCCCCATACTTTCATCCGGTTTATCTAGGAGAACCTAAGGGTTGAACTTACGATAACTCAGAAACACGAGTGTAAATCGCGAAAGAGGACTAATATTCGTTCAAATTTTAGGTCACCGGAATACGATCTTAGTTCATTTTCCTTTAAACGGTAGGTACCTAGTTTTCTCTACACACCCACTACATTCATTAATTTCATAAAATACCTATGTAACTGAAGAAATTTCAACCCCACGAGGTCACAAACCATTTATTCTACTTCCCAGCAAGATTATCACGTGGGATTTCAATCTTGCAAGACCTCCAAGTCCAGTGATCTACACACTTGAATGAGCGAGCTAGGCAAGCGGAAATGTAACCAATATGTAAGTACTCGTAATTAGAATCCAGCAGATACAGAAATAACCAAAGTATGTACCCAATTATTTGTAGAGATACCCAGGTAGTTTTGAGATTTACGGTTTGTTTGACGTTAGTTACCTACTTTGGGTCGGTAGACATTGACGTGGAGGCAGTCTTCAGAACCAACTACTCCGTCATCGTTTTCAGAAGCTTGTAAACACATGGGAGGATCGACAGTGGCGTTCAGGGTACCAGTCCACTTCTCGGCTAGCTTTGATGGCTGTTTATAAAAATATCACGATAAATTATACATAAAGGTAAATTCATATACACTACAAATGTTGAAAAGCCACTATATTTATAATAAATTATGAGAATATTTTGAAAAATTTTTGAAATATTTCTCATTTTGGTTTATTGCTTTCAATAATGATTTTTTTTTGAATATTTTTTTATAAATTGAATATTTAAAAAAATACTAATATAATTGTACTACTATTATAAATATACTAAAATATATAAAATTGAAATTTAAAAAAGCTTATATTTTAATTTTACGTGTTTTTATATTATATTACCTATTATACCTATTATACTACCTATTATACCTATTACAATAAATCAACAATTTTCAAAGTATTTATTTGATGATTTATTAGTTTTAATTGAAAGGGTTAAACTTTGAACTAGGACAAGGTACTTATTAACTTTTAATTATGACGATCAACTTAAACTCCACGCATCCATGGTTCTTCTCGTTCCATAGTAACCAATAAATAACAATAATACTAATTGAAACAAGAGAATCTAAGCAAATCGAATGAATATATCGATTTACTGATCAAATGATATTATCGTCAATGCAGTATCAGAAGATCTACTTGGAGAAATCGACTGAAGTAAATACTTAACCTACCTTGAAATGTCACTTGGTATGAAAAAATTATCTAAATCATAGTTAAAACGCTGCAAATCATTGCTCAAAGGTTTATTATTTTCTGTATAGATCACCCTTCTGTATAGATCACTGGTTCTCCATCAATAGCACCTACCACCATCTGTATTCTCCCTTGACCTTCCCTCTCAAATTTCAGCTTCCTGCGTTCAATAGGATTGAAAATGGCTTCGGAGCTCACTCAGCTGATCAGTGATCTGAAGAGTGAAGAAGATCCCCTCGAATGCTGGAGACGCCTGGAAGAGCACTTCCATTCAATAGGATTGAAAATGGCTTCGGAGCTCACTCAGCTGATCAGTGATCTGAAGAGTGAAGAAGCCTTTGAGCAATGATTTGCAGCGTTTTTTACCCACCAACATTTTTCTTACCTACCAACTTTTTTTAACCTACCAGCTAGGTACTACCTACCACACCATACTGGCTTCAAACCTTCACAATCAAGTTTATTAGAAAGAACTAAACGCTTCACACTCGATTGGAAAAATAGAAAGCTTCATATGGAAATTTGATTACTGGTTACGCAGAAGGCAAAACTGTATACAAATCGAAGAAATGAACAGCGATCGCATTTTAGTCCGATAAAATTTGAATGGAGATTAGACCTCTTTTGCGATTCACACTCATGATTCTGTTTTATCGAAGGAAAACCTTCAAGTACTCGTAGGGAGCGAACGGTTTGTCCTACAGAGCTCCGGGTGGTCTCAAAAATTTTTAAAAATTCAATACTATTTAAAATTGGTGAAAAAACTATACCTTTATTTCGAGAGTTTTCGAGCTAGGGCACTCTTGAAAATTTCAACCCTTAATTTTCACCCCTTAGAAGTGACCTACATCAACCAAAAGCTTCGCGGCACAACTAGACCCCAAATGGAGCCCATATACCAAATTTGAACCAAATCGGTCCAGTGTTGCTAAGAAAAGTGCCGCGTACGGCGTACGGCGGAAGGCGGACGGCGTACGGCGGACGGCGTACGGCGGACGGCGTACGGCGGACGGCGTATGGCGGACGGACGGAAATTTTTTTATTCGATTTTCGTATTCTACGTGCCTTGAAACGTAAAACATCAAATTTTGAGGGGGGGTTAAAATTTTTTTTCTTGCTCGATTCCAAAGGCTTATTATTGAAAATAATAAACCAAAAACTGAAAAAAGTGCGAAAATATCATGGTTTTCAGAGCCCAACGTCAGTAGCACAGGGTTTTTGGCGTTGAAAATTTGGGGATAATCTACCCTCGGGGGTCCTAACAATATACAAACAATTATTGAAGATGCCATCTCCAGTACAATGTTAGATATATAAATTCAATGGAATATAAGGTAGGCATAGTCCTTCAAAATTGTAAATAATTGTGAAAATCTGCTTCTCTTCGTATAGCAGGTAGTTTTAATCTAGTCGCGCCTCCACTACTTATGGCTCACGTCAAATAATAGGGAATTTGCCTCACTTTTTTTTTTTTCTAAAAAGGATTCACTGATATGGAAGAAAACCATGGTGTGCTGCTTGAAAAAGCATCTAAAACATTTTGAGAATTCAAGGAAGATAGAAATTTTAAATGTAGCGGCAATCTGTTCATGGGGGCAACGTAATGGGTTTTCAAACCAATCTGACTTCATAGGAGGATTTGTGCTCCTTACGACTGCAGCGCTACCTCTGGAAGCTTACCTCTAACTATAATAGCCTATGTGGTTGAATGCAGTAGTGCACCGCGAACTGGCAGAAAGAACTCAGACGCGATAGTGACCAAAAAAAGCAATTTTGCTCACTCTTTTTAGGACGTCCCACAGTAAGACTTGGGCGTCCTTATGCGATCGATCTGGGGTAAAGTTGGACAACACTCAACAGAAAAAAAAATAACCACACAGTAATCCGTTTTAGACCATTCTGAATCCAAATCCGCGAAAAAAACCGTAGGTGTATGTCTGTGTGTGTGTGTGTGCGTGTGTGTGTGTGTGTGTGTGTGTGTGTGTAACAAAATCTTGTGTCGTCTGCACAGGCCTTAGTTCTCAACCGATTTTCGTGGTTCTTTTTTTGTTCGTCGCGGAAAACTATCTAGTTGTGCACTACGTCGCCGGAATTTCGAATTTTGCCTTTTAAGGGGGGGAAAGGGGGGGTTAATGCTCGAAAAACGTGCGTTTTTGGGCATAATCTTGTGTACTCTGCCCAGGCCTAAATTTCCAACCGATTTGCGTGTTTCTTTTTTTGTTTGACTCAAATAACTTCCGAGTTGTACATGATTTTACCAGAGTACCAAAATTCGCAAGGGGAGGGGGTGAGTGGGGGGATAATATTCACAAAATATCCGATTTTTCAATATTTCGGTTCCTTTACTGCTTACTAATTGTACCCAAGCTTTGAAATTGAGGAAAAATTCTCATTATACCTCCGGATTTTCATGAATTATTCTCTGTACCACCATGGAACTAATAGTGGTGCCACCATGGTGCCAGGACATGGTGCCATGATGCCATAAACCGCATATTTCGTGGTTTTTTTTGTGTTTCACCTTGAATACGGATGTGAACTTCGACGGACTGCCTACCAGAACTAACAGATGAAAGTTCAATGTTACGACGTATTTCTGCTTTGGTGCCAGACTGGCACCATTGTTGGCGTTGGGGAGGGGGGGGGGGGGTGAACTCGAATTCGCATGTTGGGTATTGTAGATCATGGATTTTAAAATGCTCTTCAGATTCGCGGCTCTCATGCTGCTAGAAATGTTAAGGTGGATAATGGGGGGGGGAGGGGGTCAGTATTTCTTGCCTAAAGTAATAAATAAATTACATAGAGTGAAACAGTTTTATCGCTTACCAACTGGTTAAACTGATCTAATGCTTATCCAATGGGACGTCCCCTGGAATGCATGCATTACTAAACAATATGTTTTACAATACGATTCTACCTATTAGTTTATCAAGCATTATTAGACATCATCTTCTCTTATTTAGTTTCGTTATTTGAATCACATTATTTGAGTGCATCATTTCGTGTAGTCACAAGGGCGCTTACAACTCTGTTGTCATTCTTTGTTACTATTTGCTGAAACTTCTTTCACGCTTCACTAGAGCGCACAGCTGTGTGAGATCGATCAGTTTTCGCGTTGTTTTGGGAAGAGTGTGACGTGATCAGTTTCCCTCGATTTTCGCGGTGTTTTTTGACACCGCTTCACTTGTTTAGGCAATTTCTTCTACAGTAATTTTTTCCCTCGGGTATTCCTGGTGTTATACGTTATTCTAGGGCCCTATTATAGGATTTGATTTGAAATTCCAGAATCTAAAATTGAGGCAAATTCCTCATTGAGTGTTGAGCGCCACTGTAGGTGTAAACCATCCATGTACATGCATTTTGATTCTGAAACCAAGCCATCACGTAGGTACCTACAAAGGTTGGGATGTTTTTACTGGTAGCGGCTTTCCTCCTCATATTTTTCAATATTTCATTTTTACCTGTTGAAAACGAGTCGCGATATTACCGGTAAATATATCGATACTGACCGATAATATTTGTTCTATTATATCAATATAAATATAACGATTTATCAAATCGATTAATTTACTTTTAACCTTGAAAAGGTTTTAGCGATGGGACCCCCCGCCGAAAAACGACAGGAAAAAGCGACAGTAAAAAGCGACAGGAAAAAGCGACAGGAAAGTAGCGCTAAAGATAAAGAGGGAGAGGGAGCAAAAACCTTTTCAAGGTATGTCACATTTTAGCCATTAGGCTCTAAGCGGAAATCATCCGGGGGTGCAGGAGGCGAAGCCCCCGCCAAGGCGCGCAGCGCCGAGTTTTGTGACCACATTAATAGGCAATAGTGTCCACAAGGCAATAGGGTAATTTTTTCAATATATCGTTGCCATCCCTTTTACCATAATCAACCAAGGATTCTCTACTACAATACTACAATAATTGATTATGCTAACAAGCACTCGTAGTACAGATTATTTCTGGCATTCTTTAAGATATGCATTTATATTTTGTGAATATTCTGTATGATTCGAGAATGTTTACCTTGAACCTCAGCTCCCCCAGAGGCGGCTGAGCGTAGGGTATGCTTGACCATGCTTGGTACACCCTCCCGTCTCTGGACAGCCTCTCCCACCCCATTGCTCGGCCCTGCAGGGTGTCGATAACTGGGTTGTCCAAGTTCTGGGACTGGCATCCCTGCAGTACAGCAGCCAACACGCACATGGACCACATCCCTTCCGACGATGTGATGTCGATTGATAAGATAACTGTAAATCAAGTGTCACACTGTTGCTAAGTACACACTAGAGGCGGGTCGGGTGGGGCCGCATCGCAGCGGAAAAATGGGATTATCGTTTGGCCTGCATCTGCGTCATCTTCCTTCGTATTGTCTTTTAGTTCCAATCATGAGTTGAAAAAAGTCCATTCATGCAGAATGAGCGAATTTTCAAAGAGATATTTTTGGTTGCACATGGGGACCGTTTACACGTCAATCCACACAATCTATGAGTTTTGTTGGGAAAATGATGAAGTTGTGGCTGTCATAAGAATTTCACGTTTGCGCATACGCACAAAATACTTTCAATTCGGAGGCTAAGATTTTTATAGGGGACCATCTCCACCCAAACTCGCATAATTCTTGAAAATTTCATCGAAATCACATGGGAAATGTACCTAAAAGTTATAGCTGTAACAAGGAAATTCACGTTTGCGCATGCGCAGTGGCTACTATCAGTCTGGGGGCAATGATTTCAATAGGGACCATCTACACGCGAACCCGCATTATCGCCGAAAATTTCAACAAAATCGGGTGAGAAATCCAGAAGTTATTGCAGTGGCAAGGATTTCACGTTTGCGCATGCGCAGCGGCTACACTCAGTAGGGGGGGGGGGGGGTGATGATTTTCATAGGTGAGCCATTTGAAAAGTGAAAACAAAGCTTCCGCTACCTTGGTTGACTCGAAAGCAAAAACGCTGCAAATTATAACACAATGGTTTATTATTTTTCTATAGTCTCTCTTTTTTCTCGTAGATCACTCGTCTGCAAAGCCACCAACCATCCAACATGAAGAAAAACATCGATCGCATTTCGGTCAGCTAACATTTGAACGGAGATTAGGCCTCTTTTGCGATTCACACTCGTGTTTCTGATTTATCGTACGTCCAAACTTTAAATTCTCGTAGGGAGCGAACGGTTTGTCCTACAGAGCTCCGCGTGGTCTTGAAAAATTCTAAAAATTCTATTGAATCTTAAATTGAAGGAAAAACAATACTTTATATCAAAATTTTTTGAGTTAGGGCGTTTTCAAAATTTCAAAATTCATTTTGGAACCCTTAGAAGTGACCTACATCAACCAAAATCTTCGGGGCACAACTAGACCCCAAATGGAGCCTACATACCAAATTTCATCAAAATCGGTCAATGCTAAGTGGCAAAAGTGCCGCGTACGGTGGACGGACGGCCAAATTTTTATTCGATTTTTGGATTCTACGTACCTTGAAACGTAAACCATCAAATTTTGAGGGGGGGTTAAAAATTTTTTTTCTTGGTCGATTCCAAAGGTTCATTATTGAAAATAACAAACCAAAATTGTTCAGGAAGATTAATGACATGTAATTTGTAACAAAGAGAATTTATAGCCCCCTCTAAATTTGTTGGTTCACGTAGAATCCAAAAATCGAATAAAAATGTTGCCGTCCGTCGTACGCGGCACTTTCCTTAGTTAACAAGGACCGATTTTGATGAAATTTGATATACGGGCACCATTTATTTATCGAAACGGGCAAGCCCAATACAATAGACATAATTATTGCGACAAATATTTAAAGAGAAAATTACTGATTTTTTTTGAAACTATAATAGGTTAATTTGGGGTCTGGTTGTGTCCCGAAGCTTTTGGATGATGTCTCTTCTACGGGTTGAAATATTCAAAACGCCCTACCTCAAAAAACTTTTGATTTCAAGGTATTGTTTTTCAATCAATTTAGAATAGTATTGAATTTTTAGAATCGAATGAGACCACCCAGAGCTCTGTGTGACCAACCGTTCGCTCCCTATGAGAACTTAAGTGTTTGACTTACGATAAGCGATTTGACTTACGAATCGCGAAAGAGGTCTATTCTCCGTTCAAATTTTAGGTGAACAAAATGCGATCTTAGTTCGTTTTTTCGAGTTGTACTCACTTTTGGGTTACCAGTAATCAAATGTACTAATGAAGGCACCCGCAACTCTTTATTTCTTCGAATTGAGTGTGGCGTTTCTTTCTTCAAAATAAACTTGTTTGTGACGTGAAAATATGGTTGGTAGGTAGTGGCAAAGGTAAAGTTGTGTTCTTGCAAGCGAGTGATCTATAAAGAAGAATAATAAAACTGTGTGTAATAATTTGCAGCGTTTTTATTGTAGTTTTGAGTTCGTGGACAAATACAGAGTTGATGAAAACAACGAATTGAAATCAAAGTACATTGAGAACCAAACACTTCGTAGGTACCTAATTGGTAGTAAATATATTTCGGGTATAACTAAGATAGGTGGGGGAAATTCCCGCACCTTTCGTGATAAAGCATACCACAGAAATGTTTGGTATTTTCTAAGTAGTGAGGGATTTTCAGGGTTCATAACATAATTACTAAAAATAAGGAAAAAAAGTCTGCCAAGTGGGTGTGGCACATAGCTACCTCTTATCCATAACCCGATTGTATAGATGATCCGATGCATAGTAGTTATTCTCAAAACATCAAAACAAGTTAATCCGCATAATCCCTGAAAATTTCATCGAAATTGGGTACAAAATGTGGAAGTTATGGCCGTTACAAGGAAATTCACGTTTGCGCATGCGCAGTGGCTACTATCAGTCCGAATGTAGTGATTTTCATAGGGGACCATCTACAACTTAATCCGCATAATCCCTGAAAATTTCATCGAAATCGGGTGAAAAATGTGGAAGTTATGGCCATTACAAGGAAATTCACGTTTGCGCATGCACAGTTGCTACTATCAGTCCGAAGGTGATGATTTTCATAGGGGACCATCTACAACCTAATGCGCATAATCCCTGAAAATTTCATCGAAATAGGGTGGAAAATGTGTAAGTTATGGCCGTTATTTTATTTTATTTTGCTTCCGAATCTACCAAGGTAGCGGAAGCTTTGTTTTCACTTTTCAAGGACGAAAATAAAAAGTTCTCCAAAATCAAAATTTTCACTCGCGTTTTGCGTTTTAGACCTTTCTGAACAATTTTGGTTCAGTGTCTGTGTGTCTGTGTGTCTGTCTGTCTGTGTGTCTGTCATGAATTCCTTGTAACGCGCATAACTATACGAAGTTATAGTCCGATTTCAATGAAATTTTCAGGGATTGTGCGGGTTGGTGTGTAGACGGTCCCCTCAGAAAATCATCATCCCCGGACTGATAAAAGCGACTGCGCATGCGCAAACGTGAATTCCTTGTAACGGCCATAACTTCTACATTTTCCATCCGATTTCGATGAAATTTTCAGGGATTGTGCGGGTTGGTGTGTAGACGGTCCCCTATGAAAATCCTCACCTTCGGACTGATAGTAGCCACTGCGCATGCGCAAACGTGAATTTCCTCACCCAAGACGATTAAGCTGCTCGTCCTCAACCTACTCCTCCTTGCGGGAAGACCCCCGAAAGCGTTAACCCGAGCCCGAACAGTGTTCATCCCAAAGAAAGGGGGAAGTGGGCCTGGAGGCTATCGACCGATCTCTGTGTCCTCGGTAGTCTTCCGCCACTTCCAGAAAGTACTGGCATCTCGCCTCCAGGTGGCTGGTATCATTGTTGACGTCCAGAGAGCGTTTCGGCTGGCAGGTGGCACGGCTGAGAACCTTACAGTTCTCCAAACTGTCATCTCGCTGGCCCGTATGAAGCGCCGCCAACTCCATCTGGCTGCTCTGGACGTCGCTAAGGCCTTTGATACAGTCAGTCACCTTGCCCTGACCGATTGCCTTCGTGGTGTCGGGGCCCCATCTCGGTTAATCGAGTATGTGGCCTGTCTGTACCAGGAAGGCGTGACGGTCCTGGAGGCAGGAGGTGAGGTGTCAGGGGATGTACGGATTGGGCGTGGGGTACGCCAGGGGGATCCCCTATCACCACTCCTCTTCTACCTGGTCGTGGACACGGCCTTGGGTAAGCTGCCCACAGAAGTATTGTTTGATCTCGCCCCTGGGGTGCGAGTAGGAGCATTGGCTTTTGCCGATGATGTTATCCTACTCGCAGAAACCCGTGAGGGCTTGCAGATCGCCCTCAATGCATTTGCTAAGCAGCTGGCCAGGTGTGGACTTGTGGTTAACCCCGATAAGTGTGGGTCGGTCTCCTTGGTCCCGTCGGGTCGCCAACATAAGGTGAAAGTTGTGGATGGGGGTTTTGTCATAGGACAATCCCCCATCCCGTCTCGATCCGTGTTGGAGGTTTGGCGGTACCTTGGAGTCGACTTCATGGGGGTGGCCACCATTAGTGCCAGCCGTGTGGACCTTGGTAGAGCGCTAGCTCGCGTTACCAAGGCTCCATTGAAGCCACAGCAGAAGCTGCGCCTCCTCCGCACGTACTTACTGCCAAAGCTGACCTATGGGTTAGTCTTTGGCAGGCTTACGGCGGGGAGGCTGCAAGAGTTAGATCGACAAGTTCGCTCTGCTGTGCGCTCTTGGCTGAGGTTCCCACCTGGTGTCCCAAGTGCCTATGTTCACGCACCGGTCAAATCCGGTGGGCTTGGCATTGTGTCTCTCTCGGCATGTATCCCTTCATTGCGCCGCCAGCGCCTGCTAGCCTTTCAAGGGTCGAGCTGGGAGGTCGCCCGTGCGGCTGCTGATCTTGATTTTGTCAGGCAGCAGTTAGCATGGTGCGACCGAGCAACACCATCTGATCCCAAACCCAGTTCGTCTGCTGAGTTCGCTGCTGCGCTGCATGAGTCAGTAGATGGTAAAGAACTCCGACAGTGCTCCAAAAGCCCTGTCTCTTCCCAATGGGTAGATTGGGCTTCGGAGGGCATTGGGGCCCGCGACTACCGACACTTCCACGCCGTCCGCATGGCAACTCTGCCAACTGCGGTACGGTGTTCGAGGGGTAGTCGTGGGACAACTCTACCCCTTTGCCGCGCCTGTCGGAGTGGAAATGAACATCTGTATCATGTAGTGCAGCAATGTCCTCGGACTCATGGGGGCCGCATTTTACGTCATGATGCGGTCGCCAAGCAGATAGCAGGTGCTTTGTCATCTAGCGGCTGGGATGTTGAGAGGGAGAGATTGTATCACATGCCAAGTGACCGGGGTAAGAAGCCCGACATCGTTGCCGTCAAGCCCGACCAGTCTTGCATTATCCTGGATGTCCAAGTTGTCAATGGCAGCTTGGACATGGAGCAGACTTGGCGGGCTAAGATAAGAAAGTACGATAGAAATGATTTACGGCAAGCGGTGTTGGAGCTAAAAGGAGTGGCACCCAACAACATCAGGGTGATGGCTGCAACCTTATCATGGCGCGGGGTGTGGTGCGGGAAAAGTGCCACGGAGTTGCGTGAGTTGGGCATCTCAGTAGGCGTACTCCGTGGTATCACCACCCGTGTCCTGCTCGGCTCATATTTGAACTGGTGGTCGTTTTATAGAGGCACTTCCCTTCATCCCTCTCTCCCACCCCCACCTTCCTCATCTTCCCTCATCCCTAGGGCCGGCGTCGGGTGAGTCCTGGGCGTCCTCCCCATTATTAAATTTTTTTTTATTTTTTTTTATTTTATGGCGTGCCCCCTCCGTCAAAAAAGACATTTTGTCTTTGAGGGGAGTTAGGAAAAAAAAAAAAAAAAAAAAAAAAAAAAAAAAAAAAAAAAAAACGGCCATAACTTTCACTTTTTCTACCCGATTTCGATGACATTTTCAGGGATTATGCGGATTAGGTTGTAGATGGTCCCCAATGAAGATCATCACCTTCGGACTGATAGTAGCCACTGCGCATGCGCAAACGTGAATTTCCTTGTATCGTCCTTAATTTCTGCATTTTCTATCCGATTTCAATGAAATTTTCAGGGATGTTACAGATTAGTATTTAGATGGTCCCCTATGAAAATCACCACCTTCGGACTGATAGTAGCCACTGCGCATGCGCAAACGTGAATTCCTTGTAACGGCCATAACTTCTAAATTTTCCATCCGATTTCAATGAAATTTTGAGGGATGTTACAGATTAACTTTTTTGATGTTTTGAGATTAACTACTATGCATCGGATCATCTATACAATCGGGTTATGGATACGAGGAAGCTATGTGCCACACCCACTTGGCAGACGTATTTATTTTATTTTTTTTAAATCTCCCCTCAAAGACAAAATGTCTTTTGTGACGGAGGGGGCACGCCATAAAACAAAATAAATAAATAAATCAAATATAATGGGGAGGACGCCCAGGACTCACCCGACGCCGGCCCTAGGGATGAGGGATCATGAGGAAGGTGGGGGTGGGAGAGAGGGATGAACGGAAGTGCGTCTATAAAATGACCACCAGTTTAAATATGAGCCGAGCAGTACGCGGCTTCCCAATGCCCTCCGAAGCCCAATCCACCCATTGGGATGAGATAAGGCTTTCGGAGCACTGTCGGAGTTCTTTACCATCTACTGACTCATGCAGCGCAGCAGCGAACTCAGCAGACGAACTGGGTTTTGGAGCAGATGTAGTTGCTCGGTCGCACCATGCTAACTGTTGCCTGACAAAATCAAGACCAGCAGCAACACGGGCGACCTCCCAGCTCGACCCTTGAAGGGCTAGCAGGCGCTGGCGGCGCAGAGAAGGGATACATGCAGAGAGAGACACAATGCCAAGCCCACCGGATTTGACCGGTGCATGGATATAGGCACTTGGGACACCAGGTGGGAACCTCAGCCAAGAGCGCACAGCAGAGCGGATTTCTCGATCTAATTCCTGCAGCCTCCCCGCCGTAAGCCTACCGAAGACTAACCTGTAGGTTAGCTTCGGCAGTAAGTACGTGCGGAGGAGGCGCAGCCTCTGCTGTGGCTTCAATGGAGCCTTGGTGATGCGGGCTAGCGCCCTACCAAGGTCCACACAGCTGGCAGTAATGGTGGCCACCCCCATGAAGTCGACTCCAAGGTACCGCCAGACCTCCAACACAGATTGAGAAGGAATGGGGGCTTGTCCTATGACAAAACCCCCATCCACAACCTTCACTTTATGTTGGCGACCCGACGGGACCAAGGAGACCGACCCACATTTATCGGGGTTGACCACGAGTCCACACCTGGATAGCTGCTTGCCAAATGCATTGAGGGCAATCTGCAAGCCCTCGCGGGTTTCTGCGAGTAGGATAACATCAACGGCAAAGGCCAATGCTCCTACTCGCACCCCAGGGGCGAGATCAAACCCTACTTCTGTGGGCAGCTTACCCAAGGTCGTATCCACGACCAGGTTCAAGAGGAGTCGTGATAGGGGATCCCCCTGGCGTACCCCACGCCCTATCCGTACATCCCCTGACACCTCACCTCCTGCCTCAAGGACCGTCACGCCTTCATGGTACAGACAGGCCACATACTCAATTAATCGAGATGGGGCCCCGACACCACGAAGGCAATCGGTCAGGGCAAGGTGACTGACTGTGTCAAAGGCCTTAGCGACATCCAGAGCGGCGAGGTGGAGTTGCCGGCGTTTAATACGGGCCAGCGAGATGACAGTTTGGAGAACTGTAAGGTTCTCCGCTGTGCCATCTGCTGGCCGAATCGCTCTCTGGACGTCACCAATGACACCAGCCACCTGGAGGCGAGATGCCAGTACTTTTTGGAAGTGGCGGAAGACTACCGAGGACACTGAAATCGGTCGATAGCCTGCAGGCCCACTTCCCCCTTTCTTGGGAATAATTACGGTTCGGGTACGGGTTAACGCTTTCGGGGGTCTTCCCGCAAGCATGAGCAGGTTGAGGTTGAGCAGCTTAATCGTATTTGGTGTTTTATTCCAGCGACGGGCAGAAACACCATTCGGTCCAGCGTAAGGAATCCCTGGTGGAGACTGGGGGAACCACTCGCTCCCCAGGGTTGTGGCTGGGAGCACTCAAAAGTGGCTCCCAGAAATCCACAAACTCCTGAAGAGGAAATTCACGTTTGCGCATGCGCAGTGGCTACTATCAGTCCGAAGGTGATGAATTTCATAGGGGACCATCAAAATACTAATTTGTAACATCTCTGAAAATTTCATTGAAATCGGATGGAAAATGTAGAAGGTATGGCCATTACAAGGAATTCACGTTTGCGCATGCGCAGTCGCTTCTATCAGTCCGGGGATGATGATTTTCATAGGGGACCGTCTACACACCAACCCGCACAATCCGTGAAAATTTCATAGAAATCGGTCAATAACTTTGGATAGTTATGCCCGTTACAAGGAATTCATGACAGACACACAGACGGACAGAAAGAAAGACACGGAACCAAAATTGTTCAGGAAGGTCTGAAACGTAAAACGCGAGTGGAAATTTTGATTTTGGAGAACTTTTTTTTTTCATCCTTGAAAAGTGAAAACAAAGCTTCCGCTACCTTGGTAGACTAGGAAGCAATAAAATAGAAACTTTATATCCGTTTATTGAAGTTGCACTAGCTTATCAATTCGAATGGAATACATTTGAATTTGCGAGAACTCACTTATTTAAGTGGGTCTCAGTCGGTCGTCGTTCGTTCCTCGTTCCGAGTTAGTATTTCCCTAAAAAAATGGGAAAAGCAACAAAAAAAAAAAGAGAAAAATCGGAATTCTGTTTCGCTTTTCCCATTTTTATCTGGCAATTATTGTTCGATTTTGATGATTCCAGCTGCAATCTTTTAGGTTTTCAATTCTCTAGGCTGCTGCACTAATACATTTCAAAAATCTTCAAGAATTTAAAATGTATGTAAAATTTTAACAGTTTGAGCCCCTGTAATTTAGGGAAATTCTAATCCGTATCGAGGAACGAACGACGACTGACTGAGATCCCCTTAAACCTTCGGGAATTTCCTCCCACCTGCCCTACACATCCATAAATTACCTGCCTTTATTCACTCAAAGTGCAAACCTAATAGGGTAAGTAAGTACCCGAAAAATAATTGTCCACCTACTTACCTACGGAATAATTCAACTGAAGGGCTGAAATCAGTGATCAACACTGAATGTCTACAAGCAGCTCGTTAATGGGAACTTTGAGAAAATAGAAGTGACCCCGGCATGAAGAAAACCCGGTAGCCAACTGTAGTTGAAACGATAACGATGATAATTGCATGTAAAACATGGTTAACTAGAACTAGGCTCATTACTTATATTATTTTCAAGGTGTATCGTAGGTGATTATTACGTGTCTTACATTAAGGCCAAGCCCACAAGCTGCGCGAACTGACTATAACATTGTTGAGAATCGGCAGAGATCAGCACAAATTTCTCTCCATGGGCTTATGAGTAGTCGTTCCTAAAATTCGGTAGTCATTGGTCGAGCTTTTCATTAGGACCCAGACCCTGGCATGCTACCTACTCGTATTTGAATTCACTAATGCTCAAAGATGCACAAAATTCTCGCATACCAAAGGCGTGTCTGAAACCAAACTGAGCATCATCAAGGTCAAATTCACTCTTGGTGCGGATGCGAGCGTGGATGACTCGCAGCAACGTTTTTAGCATGTGGCTCATTAGGCTTATCAGTCGGTAATCATTGCAAGCTTTGGGGTGCTGCTTTTTGGGAATCACCAGAAAGGTGGACCTCAACCACTCCTCAGGAAGCTTTCCTGTCTCATAAATCTGATTAAACAGCTTGACAACCAGGTCCAAGTTGCCCTCCGCTGTCAGCTTAATTGCCTCCATGGGAATCTCGTCCGGGACTACTGCTTTCCTCGTTTTACTTATGTAGATGGCAAGGAGAACCTCCGACTTTTACGGACTGATTTACCTTAAGGGACTGATTTACGGGATGCGCGTTGGCCACCCATGCCTCTATTAAAATTGCATCGCCGACCCCCCTGGCCTGAATTATTTCGCCAAAATCGGCGGGTGCGCTGCGCTCGCAGTTTTTCTTATATTTCTCAGCTCAGCTTTATCAAATTTCTTTCAAATTCTTACACAATAATCTTTATATATTTATTGATGTTATGACAAGTCAACATTGAAATATAAACAGGCATTGAAGGTTTATAGTTAACAGGAACCAAAAAAAAAAAACACTCCTCCGGTTCTATAAATGCATCACTTTCTTCATCTTCTACATACTCTTCTTCCTCATCACTAAGACCATCCGTAATAATTTCGCGAATCTCATCATCGTCATAAACACGTTTTTCGGACATTGCACAACGATACATCAATCACAACTGCGCGTCAACTAAAATCTACAGGTGACACACGTTTGAAAGGGGGCTGAAGAGGTAAGGGAGGGGGGGGGGAAGGGAGGGTTGGAAAAGAGGTACAACGGTCACACAACAATTCAGAATAGTGGTAGTAACAACAAAAATCCAATAGATAGCAGGAGAGGTGAGAAAGAGACACATTCTTGTAGAAAAAACAGGCGACGGATATATACGTCGCTGGGCCTACAGAGCAGATTGAGGCCGACGGATATATACAGCGCTAGTCCCTAAAGGGTTCAAGTTGCCCTCCGCTGTCAGCTTAATTGCCTCCATGGGAATCTCGTCCGGGACTACTGCTTTCCTCGTTTTACTTATGGAGATGGCAAGGAGAACCTCCGACTTAAGGATGGATGGACCCTCAAGGTTCAGTTCATCAAACTCTACATCCTGGCGGTGGATATATAGGACCTCCAGGCATTTATCGGTCTAATAAGGGCCTGTTGTCGTCTCCCCATATCACCATTGGAGCTCTTTTTCGCAGCAATCCTGTGATCTCTTTAACCTTCTCATGCAATCGTTGAAGGTCATGTTGTGCTTCAAGTTCCTCCATTTCCTCACATTCCTTCATCATCCAGTCCTCCTTGGCAGTTTTGATCTTTATTTTGATCGAGGTATGCAGTCTTTGGTATTCCATTTCATCGTGCTTGTTGGTTATCCTCAACTCCATCAGATCAAGAATCCGATCAGTCATCCAGACCCTCTTTTTCACCCGTCCATCCTGGCCTGAATGCTCAGCAGTTGGTTCGAATATTGCTATCTTCAAGGATCACCACGTGGAGTTGACGTGAAGGGCATTAGGTATACTCCTCCAAACTGAGTAGCTGAGAGTTAATGTCCTTTTACATTGCAAACTTCACACTTTTCAAGTGTAGTCTAAACAGATCCTGTCTCTTGGTATTGGTAGACTTTTTGATACACTTCAGCTTCACTGAAGTAACTGCAACTAGTGGATTGTGATCTGATGATATATCTGCACTTGGATAGGCAGTCACTCTTTTGACGCAGTTCTTAAAACGGCTATACACAAGCTGTTTCCCTTCAGCTTCCTATTGGAGAAGTGTCATGATCAGCGTAGAGAAGTCTTTGCCTGCTTCACTGATTATGAGAAGGCGTTTGACCGTGTCCAGCATTCGAGGCTTATCGAGGTCCTGAAAGATTGTGGAGCAGATGGGAAGGACATTTGCTTAATCCACAACCTGTACTGAAAGCAGGTCCGACTGTCCGACGTCCAAGCAGGTGATATGATGACACTTGAGCTCAGCATTCAAAGAGGGGTCAGGCCAGGATGCCTGATTTCACCTCTCCTTTTTAACCTTTACGCAGATCGCATATTTAAGGAAGCAGTAGATGATCTTGAGGTTGGAATTAGAGTGAACGGCGAACGAATCATGTCGATCAAATATGATGACGATACCGTGCTGTTGGCCGAGAGTATGGAAGATCTCCAGCTTCTCTTGAATATAATTTCGAATGCCGGCCAACAGGCAGGTCTGTAAATCAATTTTGTAAAGACCAAGTGGATGGTTTTCAGCCGTTCCCCACATGTTGACACTCAATGGCCGCCAAGTGGAGCGAGTGTGGAGATTCAAGTACTTGGGCTGCCTCATCAATGAATCTACGGATCAGGACATGGAGGTGAAATGCAGGATTGAAAATGCTCGCTCCGTATTCTTTAAAATGAGAAATATTTTCTGTATTAAGAGCCTTACCTTCTCTCTCCAGTGGAATGTTACGTGTGGTCTGTCTTGTTATACGGAGCGGAGGCCTGGACACTAAAGGCTGCTACCTTGAGCAGAATAGGCGCCTTTGAGATGTGGCTCTTGCGTAGGATGTTCAGAATCCCTTTGACGGCTTACATTTCAAATGACTTAGTTCTGCAGAGAGCCCAAGTACAGAGGAAACTCGTTATCACGGTGAAGTGTCAAAAAATTGCGTACTTGGGAAGAAGACGGCTCTCCTGGCTGAACAACCTGAGAAATTGGATGGGTATACAGCGTGCGGAGGACCTATTCAGAACTGTGGAGGACCGCTGGATAAGGCACATAAAGAAGAAGAATGTACATAGGCGCTAGATTAAAAGAGTTCCTAACTGAAGCAATGTTATAATACTGTACAATTTACAACAATAACGGCCAAAATAGGTTGTTATATTCATCAAACTTAACGCTCAAGAAAACACCTAACAGGTAACAATGGGATTTTTGAAACTCAACAACATGAAACCAATGTCAACATGTGATGATCACCATCACACTACCCCCGTCCTCTTCACATCAGCAAGGGTCATCCGATTCACGTGAATGAACTTCTTTGTCCTTCCAAGCTGCACCTGGTACAGCACATCGTTCTTCCTTCGAACAATGGTCCATGGCCCTGTCCATTGGGGCTGTAATTTTGGGCAAAGTCCTATGGTCCTCTTGGGTTGATGAAGCCATACCCAGTCACCACTCTGGAAACTCACAGGTTTTGCATGCCGGTCAAATCTTTCTTTTTGACTCTTCATTTGCAATTTCATGTTTGTCCGAGCAAATTCCCCAATTTCCATCAATGCCTTGCGTAACTGGAACGCGTAAGTAGTGGAAAACTGTGGTTCCGTTATAGCTGGCCGTATCAATTCTTTGGGTAGCTGAAGCTCGCGACCACACACCATAAGTGATGGTGAAAACCCTGTGGTGATATGAGGAGAGCTCCGACATGCTAATAGGAATAATGGCAGCAATCTATCCCAATCATCTTGTTTGGCACTTATGAACGCTGTCAAGTATTTTGTTATGGTTCGATTCAAACGTTCGACTAGCCCTCCAGACTGTGGATGGAGGGGTGTTGATCGAGTGTGACGTGCTCCAAGGACCTTCGCCATTTCGTTCATCAATTTGGATTCAAAATTTCTTCCTTGGTCAGTATGAATTTCATTTGGGACCCCATGTCTGCTGAATACTTGCTCAACGAGAATTGTTGCGACTGTTTCGGCCTCTTGGTTTGGAACTGCGATGGCTTCTGGCCATTTAGTAAAATAGTCCGAGATAACTATTACAAAACGGTTACCCCTTTGAGTTTTAGGGAATGGTCCAAGTATATCCATACCGAGTCTTTCAAAGGGTCCCCTACCATAAACTGCTGAAGAGGTGCCTGGTTTGTCTTGTAGGGGCCTTTGATTCTTTGACATTCTTGGCAGGTTTTGCACCAAGCTTTTACATCACTCGCCATACCCAGCCAAAAATAATTGTTGCGGACTTTTCCGAGGGTTTTCAAGAATCCAAAATGACCGCCTGTCGTACTATCATGGGCTTGTCGCAATACACCCGGGATTCGATGTTCAGGCACCACAACCTGCCAGTAACTTTTTCCACAGGGCCTCTCCCACTTGTGGTACAATACCCCATCTCTTGTATGAAGGGAGTCCCATCGAGACAATAGTTGCCTTACTTTGGGGGCCATGGAGGTTAAGGCTTCTTGGGTTGGTATTATTCCCTTACATAACGTGGTCACTACTTCCTGGATGATGCTGTCCTGCCACGCTTTTGGATCCATTGCTTCTTTGGATAAAAAAGTTATTTCCTTCGTGAATTGGGTTTCCTTTCTCTCACAGAATGAACACTGATCGCCGCAGGGACGTCTTGAAAGCCCATCAGCGTTTCCGTGGTTTTTTCCAGATCTGTGAACTATTTCAAATGAATATGTCTGCAGCATTTCCAACCATCTGGCTAGTTGACCTTCCGGTCTTTTGAAGGATGTTAACCATAACAAAGACGCATGATCAGTTCTCAACATGAACTTTGTTCCATAAAGATACTCGTGAAAATGTTCAATGCTGAGGACTGCGGCGAGAAGTTCCCTCCTGGTTGCGCAATAGTTTCTCTGCTGAGCTGTGAAAGTCTTACTGAAATATGCAACCACTTTTTCTTCGCCATCAACTTGTTGAGATAAGACAGATCCAACTGTGTGCGAACTAGCGTCGCAATCGAGAATGAAGGGTTGTCGAGAATCGGGGAATGCTAAAATCGGGGAAGTCGTCATGGATTTCTTGAGTTGGCTGAAGCTTTCTTGGCATTTTTCATCCCAAAGAAAAGGAGTATGCTTATCCATCAGTTGGTACAGAGGTTGGGCAATTTTTCCAAAATCTTTCACAAACCTCCTGTAATAAGAGCACATGCCCATAAATGACCTGATTTCAGTCTTGCTCTTGGGCGTAGGCCATTCCTCAACTGCTTTTGTCTTCTTTGGGTCAGTGCAAACTCCATTTCCACCGAAAGTGTTTGGAGAGGTAAGTCCAATCGTGCACCAATTTGTTCCAGGAAATCTAACCCCAAAATGCCTTTGTCCTTAATATCAGAAACCAGAAATTTATGCTCAACTTGCATGTTGGCAATGTTTACCTTGGCAAAACATTCTCCAATGACCCTAATGCTACTATTCCCTGCAGTTTGGAGAGATTTCGTGGATGGTGCAGTAATCTCAAGCTCATGGGTACGTGCAACATCTGGTCTTACAATGGATACTGTTGCTCCTGTATCAATAAGCATCCTGCATCCACGATCTCCTAACAGGACTTCAACAAAAACAGCACCACTCGATTGCTTTTGCTCTCCTCTCTCAATAGGGCCAGAAGTCGGAGTGTTAGCCTCGGCATGGCCCATCGCCTTGGCTACTGCTAGTTTCCCGACTGAGTTCGTTTAGGGCATTCTCTCCGGAAATGACCCAAACCCTTACACTCATAACACCTAGAGGGTCCAGGAACTGGCACAGGTTGAACTGCCTTGGTAGAACTGTGTGTTCTCTGTTCAGCTGGTGATGAAAATTCAACCTCATGTCTTTGAGCTTTCCTTAGAGCCGCTCTGATTGAATCTGGAGAAGAAATGCTGACAGATGACTTAACATGGACATCCCTAATGGCATGAACGAAAGACCTTACTGCAATCCTCTCAACTGCTTCGGGTGGACAATCAGGAAATGCACCTCTTGCTAGTCTTTCTATGTCAGTCGCCAATTCAGCCAATGTCTCACTGTCACGTTGTTTCCGGGCCTGTAACTGAGAGTGAAGCAATGAAGTTAGGTGTTCAGAACCAAATCTCAACTGAAATGCCTCCGACAATTTACGGAAGCTTGATTGATGTTTTCTAGGGAGGTTATGGACAACTAAGAGAGGAGGTCCAGAGAGAGAAGCTACAAGGTGCTCTCCTCTCTCCTTATCGTTCCATTCGTTAGCATCAGCAATAATGGTAAACTGGGTAATGTACTCCTCCCACGAAATGGAACCATCAAATTTAGCTGGTTTAGGGAACTTCTTGCGTATTGTTTGACGGTTATCCTCTATTAAACTTTCTGTGCGTTCCATTAGATCAGGTGGGGTGTGAACTTCTTGTACAGTTCGATTGTTGAGTACAGCAAGAAGTTGATCGAGTTGTACCTTGATTAAGCTAATGTCGGACTCTATAACGTTAATTCGCTGGGCAAGAACATTAGATTGAGTATCAGGTACTGACTGGTTATTCATAAGCTCACCAACTTGATTCCCTATAGCTCCGACATCTGATTCTACTGCATTTATTCTCAGAGACACATCATCATGCCTGTTGTCGGTCACAGAGCCTTCTTCATCATCTGGATCCGCAGGTCTTCTTCGGGTGGATATTGTGCGTCGCGGCATCTGACACTCACAATTCTCACGGGGGGTAGGTTTGGCACTCGTTGGACGCCAATTGTACAATTTATAACAATAACGGCCAAAATAGGTTGTTATATTTATCAAACTTAACGCTCAAGAAAACACCTAACAGGTAACAATGGGATTTTTGAAACTCAACAACATGAAACCAATGTCAACATGTGATGATCACCATCACAATACATTCAACCGTATATCTGCCTCCATAGGCGATGATAACCTAATTGACCTTCATAACTTAGAAAGAAACGCTGTAAATTATTTCACAAAGGTTTATCATTTTTCTGTATAGATCACTTGTATGCAAAGATCACAGCTTTGCCATTTTGACCTATGGTTACACATGGGTAACCATAGGTACCTACTGCATACTTCACACCTTCACAATCAAGTTTATTTTCCCCCTCCCCATGCCAATTTTGATACTCAGGCGAAATAGCGTGCAATTCGGAAGATTTCTGAGTCGAATAAGAACGCTGCAAATCATTGCCCAAAGCTTTAATATTTTCTGTGTAGATCACTGGTACTCCATCAATAGCATCTACCACCATCTGTATTCTCCTGTGAGCTGCCGCTCAGCAGCTCACTGTTCCCCCTATCAGGCTATCGAGGCCGTTAAGCCCTGACAACCCTCGGGAGGAAGACCCCAGGCCACAGAGGCCAGTAAGACCTGAACATCAGCAGGAGGAAAAGCCCAACAGCCACACACAAATGGGCGTGGCCATTCAACGTGCCCTCCCACCACCTTGGGCACAAAACCAACACTAATTGTCAAGCCAGGAGGAAGAGCCCTGATCAAGAAAACCACTAGATCAACTGTTTTCGACGTTGTCAAGTTGGCCGGACTGAGGAGTGGAAGAGCAAACTAGAGAGGAAGAGACCTGACCAGCTCAGTCCCTGAAGCGTGCCTAGCCAGCATTGTCTATGACACTTACCCCCTCGTCCGTGAAGCTTTCTCCCCGTACTATATCGACCCTGTATCGATCAGTACCAGTATCGTCCTCCTGCCTCCCAGTCGATCATTGATAGGCTATAACCAGTGAGTGGTGCTCCTCCAGTGAATCCGATTTCAGTCCTGCCTCCCCTGGAACCATCCAAAGGAACCGCGACGCGTCCCAGTCCGATCCCGGCTACTCCCCTCAACAAGATCTTCACCTCGCCTCTCATCGTGCTCAGACTAGCTATGGTACCCCGTCACGTGAGTGAACATAGTGATACTCCTAATTATTGGCCAATATTAGGTAGTAAGTGGAAAGTAACTCAGTAACAATAAGTAGTAACATTATTCTGAACTGGAACGTTGAAAGTAGAAATAAAGTCACACCTGTATCGTACCTGTAACCTATTATTAAGAAAGCTGTAACGCCTAGTCAAAATCAAGTCAAATCACATTTGCCTCTCGTAGTACGCCCTTCAGGCAGAACCGGGTCGTGGAACCCTTCGTTTCGAGTCATTCTTTAATAAATAACCTTTGCATTACTCTACACCTTCTTTCAGCATTTACCCTGGTTCTGGTTCTGTTTTATGAGTATCGGGTATCGGAAATTAGGTTGTTAAAATCAATTGCACAAGTAACGAGTAACTTCACTTCATTCTTTATTTCCAACAACCGATACACCGCATTGGTAACAAAACAGGTAAACATGTACATAAATTCCAAGAGTAACGAGCAGTATCTTCAAAGTATAACGCAGCCTCATCTCCCAAGCCGTATCGAGTCAAGCTACCAACGACACGTTACAAGTTAAGTATAATTCAATTCCTAGCTTAAGTACATTGCATTTCAGTTGTTCCTAGGACCCGTTACACTCCCCATTTCAACAGTAACGACAATTTTAGAATCTTTCAGTCCCGATCGAGTCGATACCCCACCCAAAGGCTTACAAATTTGGTGGTAGCGGGTGGGATTCCTGCAAAGCGCGAACCCGGCACTGTATCGGACCCGTAACTTTCATTTCGGATCCGGTGTATTGACGGATCGCGTGTGGTGGCGCCCTGCACGAACCCACAAAACAAAAATATTTGTGCCTAAGGTATCGGCCGATCCGATTTCAAATAGTGTCGAAACAGGTCAGAACCAAGGGTAGTAGGTAGGTAGGACACCTCGTAACGGTAATTCCGAAAAGTAGGTCGAACCTCACCACTACACTTACATTCCAACGAACTGTGTCGTCACACAGGAACACTAAGACAAACCGTATCGTCATACGGGAACACACAACCACCAACACCAGACCGAACTACGAGACAGTAACTGCTACTGAGTCGGAACCGACCGTATCGACTGTGCTGTGTTTACCTATTTTTCCGCGTCTTACAAGTGAAACATGGTGCTTTCGGACGTCGAGGATGAGGAGGAACAGCAACCCTTCATCAACAAGGAAGCAGTCGATATACTGACCGAGACTATGAGACAGATGAACGTGTTACTCATGAAGTATCACGAGACAACCCAAGACAGTGACAAGGATGGTATTCCACGTTCACTACTGTTAGAACTGGAACCATGGGACCCAGATACACCGGGGTCGCTGAGTGTCGGGTCGTTTTTTGCAAATTTCGACACCGTAACTATCGGGTTGTCACAGAAACAAAAGATGAGACTCCTGAGAACTAAAACCAGGGGTACTGGGAAGCAGTTTTTAATAGACTGAGAAGATACCCTCGACTATGACAACGCATACGAAGTGATACGGGACGAGATGAAGAACTGGTTCATGGGCGAGAACCCTCAACATGCGGCAGCACTACTCTGGACCATCAAGAGGAACACCTCAGAAACGCTTCGGCAGTTCGCCGATCGTATCAGAGGACTGGCTCGATGCGCCGTACTAGAAGAAGGAACGCACCTCGACCGTCATGAGAAACGGGAATGGGTCGAGCGGAAGACTTTGAGCGCCTTCGTGAGGGGTGTCGGAAGGAAGATGAGCGCATTTCTCGTAACCAACCGACCCACATCGCTACGTATTGCCCTGGAACGAGCGGAAGAACTTGAAAACACCTTGACAGAGATGGAAGAAACGGAGGAACGATGGGATCTCGCGGTTGTATCGGGAGAATTGAGGTGCTATAATTGCGGTGGAACCAACCACTTTGCCGCCCGATGCCCCCGAAAGGACCAACCGGTACCCCAACGGGAACAGCGAGTCGGCGATGACCGCCGTAACAGGTGGAACAGTGACGAACAACGCCCAAGAACCGATGAACGACCCGCACCTCGATACCCCTTTATCTTCTACGCTGCGATGGACCACTTCCCCGTTGACTGCCCTAAGAGTCCGCAAGGAACCGTATTTTGCAATTTTTGCGGGTGTCGGGAACACCTAGAAGAAAACTGTCCCCAGAAACGGAAATTACTACCCGTATCGCAACCAATCGCCGACCCAAAACACGTGAATGAGGTCAACCGTTACAAGTCACAAGAACCGACTGACCTCCATGTAACGGCCGTGGAACGACCCATGGTACGAACCCTCAAAGTGGAAGTGGGTCTCGGTAATGAAACCCGTAATATGCTCATAGACACCGGAGCTGCCTTATCGGTACTGGCTAAACCTGTATCGGGAATCCCGATGATACCGGCAAAAATCATGGCATGGGGAGCGGACGGGGCCCTATTACCTTTTGCCGGGGAACAGTGTATTGACACCTGTATCGGCGTATACCGCTTCAAACATAACTTCCTCCTATTCGCCCGGAAGGGCGCGACCCTCGACTTACTGGGTCTGGATGTACTTAGACGGGTTCCGATGACTTTCACAACTGGACCAACGATGTGAATGAAAACGGAAGATGAAGAGGAATGGAGGAACATGGACCCCCTTTATTGCGAGTTGGGAAGTATCGGGATGGTGTTGCAGCTCGGGAGGAGGGAGGAAACTGGGTCACCGCGCCTGAGCCTTCGTGAAAGCGCCGACACAGTCCTCCCCAGCACCTTTCGAGTTGTGATGCCCCCCCCCCTTCACCCCCGCATCACGGAGGCTCGGAGGAACTACCCATCGTGACCTTCGAGGAACGCTTCACAACGTAAACCGTCCTTGAAACTTTGGAAGACGGGGCCTTGACCCCACAAGAAAAGTGGAACAGGGGTGTGTCATCGGAAGTAACCGCCGCCCTGTGTGCGAGTCAGGAACTACCGACCGTATCGTCCTCTGAAACAAATTACGAATTTGGTGGTGTATCGCCGGGTGTAACGCAAGGTGTATCGCCCCTAATCTACACACAGGGAGTGACAGGAACGCAGGGTGTAACGCAAGGTGTATCGCCCCTAATCTACACACAGGAAGTGACGGGAACCCAAGGTGGAAAGCCGGGTGTATCGCCGGGTGTAACGCAAGGTGTATCACCCCTAATCTACACACAGGAAGTGACAGGAACGCAGGGTGTAACACTGGGTGTAACGCAACGTGTATCGCCCCTAATATACACACAGGAAGTCACAGGAATGCAGGGTGTAACGCCGGGTGTAACGCCGGGTGTATCGCCCCAGATATACACACAGGAAGTGACAGGAACGCAGGGTGTAACGCCGGGTGTAACGCCGGGTGTATCGCCCCTGATATACACACAGGAAGTGACAGGAACGCAAGATGGAACGCCGGGTGTATCGCCGGGTGTAACGCAATGTGTATCGCCCCTAATATACACACAGGAAGTCACAGGAAATCAGGGTGTAACGTCGGGTGTATCGCCGGGTGTAACGCCGGGTGTAACGCCGGGTGTATTGCCCCTAATATACACACAGGAAGTCACAGGAACGCAGGGTGTAACGCCGGGTGTAACGGCGGGTGTAACGCCGGGTGTATCGCCCCTAATATACACAAAGGAAGAAACCGAAAAAAGGGGTGTAACATCAGGTGGAACGTCACAAGAATTCCAAGTCAAAGCACAAATTCGGAACGACAAATGTGCTGACAGCTACAAATTAGAGGCAGAAATTATACCCGAAGATGAAACAGACGAGGAAGAAGACCTCACTGAAACAGAGATACAAGTGGCTACCATGCAAACCGGACTACCGCCACTAACGTCAAGCCAGAGTGCCCCCGAGTCGTCGGGAGGAATGCAACAAAGGACTCTAGAGGCCTCGACGAGTGGCGGTAATTCCGCTCATGATCCCAAAACCTCAAACAACATTGAAACCGAGATGGAAGACTGGGAAATGATTCCTACGGATCAGTGGGACGAACCGCAACCTGAGCTGGGAACGACCATCGAGGCCAAACTTGCTCACTTAAAGGACACAGATCGAGAAGCAGCAAGAGGAACTCTCCTGAATTTTCGTGACCTCTTTCAGCCGCCAACCAGTGAAGGATGCAGTCTCGAGGTCTACCACGAAATTACGACTACCCAACCCGAGGTGGCGGCGCAGAAACCATATCCCATACCGCACGCGCTCCGAGAGGTGGTCGAGAAGCAACTAAAGGACATGCTGGAAGTTGGAGTCATCAGTGCCTCAACCAGCCCATGGTGCGCCCCAGTTCTCCTTGTCAAAAAGAAGACACCACCAGGAGAAGAGCAAAAGTGGAGGTTCTGCACCAATTTCAGACAATTAGATAAGATCACAAAGGGAGACGCGTATCCGATACCTCGTCTGCAGGAAACATTGGCTCTATTGGGTGGTTGTCGATGGATCACAACCATCGATCTCCTGTCCGGATACCATCAGATACCAGTACACCCCGATGCTAAAGAAAAAACAGCGTTTTCGGTCCTGGGGAGACATTTTGAGTATGAGAAAATGCCCTTCGGGTTAAAAAATGCTCCCGCGACTTTTCAAAGGGTCATGAATAACGTATTGGATGGGTTGCTGGGAAGGAACTGCCTAGTGTACCTGGATGATGTAAACATTTTCTCCGCGACGCTGAAAGAACACCTTGAGCGGCTTCAGGAGGTCTTCGAGCGTCTCCAGGATGCCCGGTTGCAGGTGAATCTGGCGAAGTGTGATTTCTTAAAAACAGAGGTACGCTTCCTTGGTCATCGAGTAACTACAGAAGGAATTTACACTGAGCCTGAGAAAACCCAAGCCGTCCGCGATTTTCCTGTACCCACAACATCCCTGAGACTCCAGTCCTTTTTAGGACTAGCTGGATTTTACAGACGATATATACCAAATTTCGCAGGAATCGTAACACCATTGACCGATCTATTGAAGAAAACGAATCCATTTGAGTGGACCCAAGTGCATCAGAACGCCTTTGACGAACTGAAGAAGCGCCTTACCGAAGAACCTGTATTGGCATATCCAGACCTTACGATACCATTTGTCCTGGCAACAGACGCTTCCGGAACGGACCTGGGAGCGGTCCTATCCCAAGATCACGACGGAGAGGAAAAACCCGTAGCGTACGCAAGCCGCAAGCTCAACCCCGCCGAGACGCACTATTCCATGACGCGGTAGTTTGGGCCGTGAGGCATTTCCAAGAATACCTACTGGGGCAACCCTTTGAGTTGCAAACGGATCACATGGCCCTTACCGCTGCCATGAGATTGCGGGACCCCACCTCCCGTATTGGTCGTTGGGTTTTGCGCTTGGCGGAATACGATTTTATACCAAGATATCGCCCAGGAACCGCAATGAAGCACGCAGATGGCTTGAGTAGGATGGAGATAGCCGCGCTAACGCTGGAGTTCCCGAAGAGTCTAATGATAGCGGCGCAGAACATCGATTCGTGGGTCCAAACTACGGTGATCTTTGAAAGAGGAGGGAAGACACGGCGGAATGACGGAGTACTGGAAACACAAGTTCGATTGGATGAAAAGGACGAATGGGTCCCACTTATGCCCGTGTCCTTGAGGGAGTGGCTCCTGGATAGATGTCACCGAAACGAGTGGTCAGGACACCCTGGAGCGGAGACCACCGAAAAACTCGTTCGGAAGCTGGGAATTTGGCCACACTTATCAAAGGATGTGAAGGAGTACGTGAAAAGTTGCGAGACCTGTCAACGCCGTAACACGCCGACTGGCCTTTGACACCCGATCCAGAAACCTCTCCTACCCGATAGGCCAGGACAGATTGTAGGTGTAGATTTCGTAGGACCAGTCACGTCCGGAACCACCCAGAAATACATCTTAACGGCCATCGATCACTTTACTAAGTACGCCGAAGCCTACCCCGTGCCCGACTGTACCGCCGGCACCGTAGCACGAATTCTTGCAACCTGCTACATCCCCATTCACGGTGTGCCGGAACAACTGATCTCCGATCGAGGAACTGCTTTCACGGCAAAATCGACGAAGGAACTGTGTACCAAATGGGGGATACGTCAAGTCTTTACGACGGCGTACCACCCGGAAGGTAACGGCATTTGTGAACGCTTTCACAAGACCCTCGCCAATATCCTCTCCAAGATAGTCAGGAAGACCACTGCCTGGGAATCAGCACTGTCAATCGCCCTCGCCGCTTATAGATCTTTACCACACAAAAGCACAGGATTCTCCCCAAACTTCTTAACCTTTGGAAGGGAAATAAGACTTCCCAACGAGTCTTTCTAAAGCATCAGAGGCTCACATGAAGACACTACCGGCCTGAAGCATCTACAAGCAGCCCATAACGCGGCAATCCACTGCATCCACCAAGCATGGAAAAAGAGAAGCGACATCATAAATGCTCGTCTGGCCGCAAGATCGTTCCAACCCGGAGATCGAGTGTACTTGAGAGAAATGCAACCGCCAGTCGGAGCCGCGCGTAAATTATGGAGCCCATGGTCAGGCCCTTGGGTCGTAACTAAGAAACATTCAGAGGTCACATATGAAATCCGAGACGTTGCAGACATAAAATGTCAAACTGTGCATATCAACCGACTAAAACCCGCTTTCGCAGCTTGAGTTCCAGATGAAGCATTCATGGAACATTTGACAGAACTGGAACGAGAACAACCAATAGTTCCACTTCCTCAGGTCGACGATCCAGGAAAAAAACCACTGAAGACCCCCATCTAATGGAGTGGGTAACTGAAGAACCCTGTAACAAAGGTCCCCAGGCTGTAGACTCATCTGACACCACAACAAGCACCACGGAGACTGTTCAGAGTCCGGCTGGACCCTCAGGTTCCACTACAAGAGGAACGCTGGGAAGCCCAACAACCTCTCCGCTGACCGTAACGACGCCTCGTCAGATCGAAATATGGGACCAGACCACCGAGTCCCCTGATACCCCACCGAGTGAAAGGAACGAACGACCCGTAGCCTCAACATCGCAGCAGCTAGCCACAACCAGCCGCCAAAACGATGATGACACTGGGAACCATCCTGCGCCGAGGTACTCATTACGACCCCGAGTGCCGGTAAATTACAGCCAGACCCATACGGGAAAGCGATGACTTACTGACTAACTATGACTACGACTAAAACAGAAACTTACCTGACATGACACGAACACACGCATACACACACACACCTGAAACACAAACAAGTAAACAAGTTAACACATACAAATTTAGTAATGCAATACAAAGATAAGAATGGAACTCGAAGAGGACCCTTCAGGTCAACCAATTAAACAGGACCCTTCAGGTCAAACCATTCAACCAGGACCCTTCAGGTCAATCTCCCAATGCCCACGAACCCGGAAAACCCATTACTAGACCCTTCAGGTCTAATAATATTGAATAACGTAAAATCAAAAACTGAGCTACTCACCGTACTTTCAAGCCTGGATTGAGCCAAAAATGCGCTGGTGTTATGATTTGTACTTGGCGGGTCACCAATGTTATGATTTTGAATACGTGAATTTACTGACTCCAAATTGTTGTATGAAATGACTGAAAAATACGGGAAGTTTATACTCTAGAATTTGGAAGAAGAACTTTGTCTGGATAATTTTGAAGGGACGTTTTTGAACAATTTAGCTCCGAGTCTGCACAAAACCGGCTTACTAAATTGTTAGGGAAAATGGCTTCTGGTCTGTGTAGAACCCAGCTCACCAAGTGAAGTTAATGAAATGTGGAGGATGTTGAAGTGTAGGCCCAGTCTGCACAAAACCGGATTGCTACTGAGGTTTAGTTTCCTAAGTGTCTTTTAGGTTTGAGATTTGGTATGGGTTGTTGAAGAGATAAGATCGCTTTGAGAGTTTACTAGTGGTATATCGCTTTTCCATAGGAATGGCCCTTATATACCGTTCCCCTACTCTGGGAGGTTCTAGTCCTCCCGGGGGAGGGACAATTCGGCCGTTGGGTGTCCGGCCGTTGTGACCTCATTCCTGTGGAAAAGGGACTGTTACTTTTATTTGTGAAAATACGACAACAAAATTCCTTGGAGGCACGACAGCTGGTTCGCACTGAAGTAAATGCCGTACAATTTTGAGGGCCAAATGCTATTAGGGGCAATTTGTGGTTTCTAGGATGACGCACCAACATCTCAGGGATCCTCGAGTCCAGAAAGGAGCCCCGCCGCCCGACGAAGGTATCGCCACGATACACCGGTACCTTGACCGCGTGACCACCCATCTTAACGCGTTGGCCCCCACCGTTCTAAACACCGCGGAACCCGTGTTCAACCCAAAGTTCACCATGCCCACTCTAGCCACCCTGATTAAGTTCATGTTGCGAACCAAGGAATATAACGCCAAGGCCATCCTGGCAGACGCAGCAATTGTCTCGGTCACCGAAATTACGGAACTCCTGCCGATCTACCACCGAATCGCCCAGGAGCGGGACAAGCTACTCGAAAAGCAGAACGAGTGGCTCATGGAGAAGCAAACCTTGCTGCGGGCACTGTGCGAACATGAACACCTCGATACAGTGCCGGTACAGTCAGCTGCGGAGCCACCCGCAGCAAGGACCGAGTCGACTGAGACCCAGCCAGCAGAGGAGGAAAGCACCACCACTGCCTTGCCCTCGTCATCCCAGGAGGCCGCACCAAAGACAGCAACACCGTCCGCCAACAAGGCCGGGAGGCACAAGAAGAAGGACAGCGAACCCACTTTGTCGTCCTCATCGTCGTCCTCATCATCTTCCTCCTCCGAGTCCTCTTCATCAACGGACTCATCATCTGACGCAGACACCAGCCAAGCCGAAAGTCAGAGGAAGAAAAAGGCCAAACAGGAGAAGAGCGGGCCACCACCTGTTGAACCCCAGGTAGAGCCTGAAGAAATAACAGTGTCCGTCGCCTTACCCTCACCTTGCACCAACCCAGAGGAGTCCCAGAACGTGGAGGCCGTTCTCCCACCACCAACCTTGAGAACACCCAGGACGAAGAAGCAGCCGGCTCCTCAGTGCCAACCCCCTACCAGGAGTTCACGACCTGGATGTCCACACCACTACAGACGCCGCGAATCCAGCTCGAGCGATGCGAGGAAACCAGGATCGTCTCGCCCTTGGTCCTCCGACTGAAAAGGTCGTCGGCCCCAAAAGGACCAAGGAAGTGCCCCGTCTGTACACGTCCGTGCCAGCAGATCGTCAATTTTCGCTGCACGGCGTGTAAGACGTTCTGTCAACGACTTAAGAAGTCCCACGACGCCCAGAGAGAGCTGCCCACATGCCGGAAGGACCATACGAAATCGCGACAACCGTCGACCTGTCCAGGATGCCGTCGTTACAAGAATGAGGCAGGCTCACTGTTCCCCCTATCAGGCCATCGAGGCCGTTAAGCCCTGACAACCCTCGAGAGGAAGACCCCAGGCCACAGAGGCCAGTAAGACCTGAACATCAGCAGGAGGAAAAGCCCAACAGCCACACACAAATGGGCGTGGCCATTCAACGTGCCCTCCCACCACCTTGAGCACAAAACCAACACTAATTGTCAAGCCAGGAGGAAGAGCCCTGATCAAGAAAACCACCAGATCAACAGTTTTCGACGTTGTCAAGTTGGCCGGACTGAGGAGGGGAAGAGCAAAATAGAGAGGAAGAGACCTGACCAGCTCAGTCCCTGAAGCGCGCCTAGCCAGCATTGTCTATGACACTTAGGCCCGCCGCAAATTGAACCCAGCACACGCACAGCCCACGTCCGACCCACGCGTGGGTAGGAATGTGAAACACAGTTTTGAATTAGGTACCGCATATTGAACCCAGGCCACGGCTATCCCACTCAGTTGCTCTCCACGCGTGGGTCCGTTTGTATGTGCCGCACAGTTTTCGTGGGTCGTGGGTGCGTTGTTTCCTATCCTATTTATGAATAAAATATTTTCCCCCACCACCCCCTCTAGAAAACACCTACCGGGGAGGTACAATTCGAATTTACGGCATTTTTCATTATTTTACACGTTTTCCCGAATTTTAAACTCGTTCCTGGAGCGAGAAATTTATTTATCAATAAAATATTTACCCCCACCACCCCCTCTAGAAAACACCTACCGGGGAGGTACAATTCGAATTTACGGCATTTTTCATTATTTTACACGTTTTCCCGAATTTTAAACTCGTTCCTGGAGCGAGAAATTTATTTATCAATAAAATATTTACCCCCACCACCCCCTCTAGAAAACACCTAACGGGGTGGTAGAATTCGAATTTACGGCATTTTCAGTATTTAACACGTTTTTCCCGAATTTTATACTCGTTCCTGAAGCGAGAAATTGATTTATCAATGCAATATTTACCCCCACCACCCCCCTCTAGAAAATACTGCTAACTTTTCTTCGCTGCTGATTGGTTTTAGGGCGTTGCATTCACCTCCCGTGACGTCACTTTTTATTAGTTCATGAATTTTGCCAAACTGTTCCCAGATAAGCCGAAAACTTTCCTTAAAAACATTGTCATGAACTTCTGAAAACACTTTAAATTCACCACCAGTACTTCTCCCAGCTAAATAGGTATTTCTTTTACTTTTTTTTCGTTTAATTGAAGAATACAAAGTAATGACTTCCTCAGTCTCTGACTCTGAATCGTGATCCAGGAGGAGCTCAATCAGCGAGTTGGGGAACATCTCGAAACGTGGTTGTGGCACACGACTGGGTTCAATATGCGGTACCCGACCCAGCCCATGGTCGTGGGTTGGGGATGGGGTCGGCGTGGGCTGTGCGTGTGCTGGGTTCAATTTGCGGCAGGCCTTACCCCCTCGTCCGTGAAGCTTTCTCCCCGTACTATATCGACCCTGTATCGATCCGTACCAGTATTGTCCTGCTGCCTCCCAGTCGATCATTGATAGGCTATAACCAGTGAGTGGTGCTCCTCCAGTGAATCCGATTTCAGTCCTGCCTCCCCTGGAACCGTCCAAAGGAACCGCGACGCGTCCCAGTCCGATCCCGGCTACTCCCCTCAACAAGATCTTCACCTCGCCTCTCATCGTGCTCGGACTAGCTATGGTACCCCGTCACGTGAGTGAACATAGTGATACTCCTAATTATTGGCCAATATTAGGTAGTAAGTGGAAAGTAACTCAGTAACAATAAGTAGTAACATTATTCTGAACTGGAACGTTGAAAGTAGAAATAAAGTCACACCTGTATCGTACCTGTAACCTATTATTAAGAAAGCTGTAACGCCTAGTCAAAATCAAGTCAAATCACATTTGCCTCTCGTAGTACGCCCTTCAGGCAGAACCGGGTCGTGGAACCCTTCGTTTCGAGTCATTCTTTAATAAATAACCTTTGCATTACTCTACACCTTCTTTCAGCATTTACCCTGGTTCTGGTTCTGTTTTATGAGTATCGGGTATCGGAAATTAGGTAGTTAAAATCAATTGCACAAGTAACGAGTAACTTCACTTCATTCTTTATTTTCAACAACCGATACACCGCATTGGTAACAAAACAGATAAACATATACATAAATTCCAAGAGTAACGAACAGTATCTTCAAAGTATAACGCAGCCTCATCTCCCAAGCCGTATCGAGTCAAGCTACCAACGGCACGTTACAAGTTAAGTATAATTCAATTCCTAGCTTAAGTATATTGCATTTCAGTTGTTTCTAGGACCCGTTACACTCCCCATTTCAACAGTAACGACAATTTTAGAATCTTTCAGTCCCGATCGAGTCGATACCCCGCCCAAAGGCTTACACTCCCTTGACCTTCCCTCTCAAATTTCAGCTTCCTGCGTTCAATAGGATTGAAAATGGCTTCGGAGCTCACTCAGCTGATCAGTGATCTGAAGAGTGAAGAAGATCTTCTCGAATGCTGGAGACGCCTGGAAGAGCACTGATCAGCTGAGTAAGCTCCGAAGCCATTTTCAATCCTGTTGAACGCAGGAAGCTGAAATTTGAGAGGGAAGGTCAAAGGAGAATACAGATGGTGGTAGGTGCTATTGATGGAGAACCAGTGATCTATACAGAAGGGTTATCTATACAGAAGGGTGATCTATACAGAAAATAATAAACCTTTGGGCAATGATTTGCAGCGTTTTTTTACCTACCAATTTTTTTTACCTATCAACTTTTTTTTACCTACCAACTATTGGTAGGTACTAACTACCTCACCATTCTGCCTTCACACCTTCACAATCAAGTTTATTAGAAAGAACTAAACGTTTCACACTCGATTCGAAAAATAGAAAGCTTCATATGGAAATTTGATTACTGGTTGCGCAGAAAGCAAAACTGAATACAAATCAAAAACGTCTGCCAAGTGGGTGTGGCACATAGCTTCCTCGTATCCATAACCCGATTGTATAGA
Source organism: Apolygus lucorum (assembly GCA_009739505.2). Taxonomy (NCBI): domain Eukaryota; kingdom Metazoa; phylum Arthropoda; class Insecta; order Hemiptera; family Miridae; genus Apolygus; species Apolygus lucorum. The sequence continues at coordinate 40,077,481 of CM019176.2, forward strand.
TGATCCGATGCATAGTAATTAATCTCAAAACATCAGAACATCAAAACAAGATAATCTGTAACATCCTTGAAAATTTCATTTAAATCGGATGGAAAATGTAGAAGTTATGGCCGTTACAAGGAAATTCACGTTTGGCATTCGCAGTGGCTACTATCAGTCTGAAGGTAATGATTTTCACAGGGGACCATCTACAACCTAATCCGCATAATCCCTGAAAATTTCTTCGAAATCGAGTTGAAAATGTGGAAGTTATGGCCGTTACAAGGAATTCACGTTTGCGCATGCGCAGTCGCTTCTATCAGTTCGGGGATGATGATTTTCATTGGGGACCGTCTACACACCAACCCGCACAATCCCTGAAAATTTCATTGAAATCGGACAATAACTTCGTATAGTTATGCGCGTTACAAGGAATTCATGACAGACACAGACAGACAGACAGACAGACATGGAACCAAAATTGTTCAGGTCGGTCCTCTAAGAGTAGTGACACAAAGTGATAGAGTAAAACAAATAGTAAAACTAGCAATACCTGAGAAAGACACGTATTGCTTTAAGACTTGGACTGCCTCTTGATTATCGACACGGAACTTGAACATTGATTAATACAAAATGGATAATGGATTGTAAAAGACAACACAGAAACTTTGTATAAAAGAACCATTTTATTTGTGCCATATTTTTGATGCTATTTTTGGCCCATCAGGCTTTCACATTTTTCGTGCACTTCGCACTATAAACGTTCTTATTAATAAAACTAAGATTCTAGTTGTACATTGAAGTTCTCATTTGAGTTATACCTGGTTCAGACATTTACACGAGGGTTTGTGCATCGACACATCTCAATATGAATTGCACAGATCCCTTCAGGATAACTAATTCAGCCCCTCAGGCCAGACACACTTGTGATCTGTTTGTTCTTTCATACACCCTTCAGGCTGATTCATCTTCGCCACGATTTCGCCACGATACTTCAGCTCATCTCTTCTTTGCCACAGGTAATTACCTCACGCTACCCTATTAATTTAACTTAGTCATAAGTGTTTTGGTATTTGTTTTGTTCCCTCACTTAGCGGTCGTCGACATAGTCCTCTACCGTTAAGTGACAAGCTTACAAATTGGTGGCAGCTCGTAGGATTTCTTGTGAGTTCGGCTCACACGAACCCGAAAAATAGTAGGCTTGAAATCGACACGAGTTCAACATTTAACGTAGAGTCTACCAAAACACAACATAATCTGAACCAGTATAACGAATTAGGTAGGATGTGCATCCAATCTTTGTAATTACAGGAAAAGTGACACATATTCGCCATATTCGCCTTCAGCCTAAATCGACACGAGGAGACATCTCTTCTCGTGGTATACGTTAGCTTCAACACAAACTGAACACACGCAGACTGACTTTTCTGCCTAAGTGGTAGTCTAGGTCAATCGACACACATCTACTGGATTATTCTCAAAATCCACACGATGTCGCTGAACCTCTCCGGAACTAGTGAAAGGGGGGGCGGAACGCATTTGTCCTCTGGTACGGAGGCGGTAGAAACCATGACGCAGACTATGAGGGAGATGAACATACTCCTTAAGAGATTCAACACAGTAACACACGATAATGATAGGGAGAACATACCGCGCTCGGATATACATTTTCCATTGGCCAATGAGATAGTGAACACAGTGTAGAAGTAGAGAGAAACATAGTTGAACACATTCGCCACGAAAGTCTTGTAAAACCTAGACATACTCTTTATACTTAAAATCATTCATAGATATTTCACCACAACCAGACACGGAACTTGAACTTTGCCTAACAACTGGAGATGGGAATTGTATTGTCTAACCTTGAGTAAAACTGTGTGTTTTCGCGATTCTGTGCCATAAACTGCTTTTTAACCCTTCAGGTGGAACGCCACACTTCGTGACGCTTTCTAGTCATATCCTATTTGAATAAAATTCATGTTGGTTGTAACCTTTGTAGTTGTTCATTTGGTCTCTACCTGGTTTCTCAGTACGTACATGGAGTTGGTGTTTCGACACACTCCGCCACAGGTTCAATCAGATTACCTTCAGGAACAATCTTAGGCCCTTCCGGCACAGACTAATTACGTGATTCCATCTTCTTTTCTCAAAACGCCCATCAGGCTTACATTTCAGGTTCTTTGCCACGAAGCTTCCGATTTGCCGCTACAGAGCCACATCCAGGTAAATATATACACGCTACCCCTATTAACTTTAAATTTGTTTCGATATTTCCTTGTGCAACCCCCCCCCGAGCTCACCACATTTTACCTTTCCGTCCGTCGGTCATAGACACATCTCCGGGAGAGATTTTGTGTCTATCGCCACGAAGGACATAGACACATCTCCGGGAGAGATTTTGTGTCTATCGCCATGAGGGACAGTTGGGTCAAATCAGTCGGAGCTCACAAAAATGGCGACCTCGGGATCGACACGAGTAGAGGAAAAAAGGGACATCTGGCGCAGGGGTCACCCTGCAAGACAGAGAATACTAACCCGCACGACACGGCCCTTGAACCATGTCCCCGCATCTGCGATTTCATCTCGCGTAATGACGAAAATTCATAGTGACAGGTGGGGGAGGGTGAAAATTGAAAAAAAATTGAGAATGTGATCTGGATTTGAACCTTATATCTTCAGTTCATGAGTCAGATACTTAAACCACTAGACCATGCTGACTAGTTAATGAGCACAATATAAAAGTGGTTGATACAGTTACGCGTAGAACTTTGGATCCTCCCTAATGTACAGTTGGGAAATGTAGCAATATATTGGTTTATCCGACAAAAAAAAACCCATTGCTCTCATTTTAATGGATATGTACCTAGGTAAGTAATTGTACCCGAAGTTGAACTTATATGTATGATAAGTCAATGTTCAAGGGTAGTCTTGTTACTGGTACCACTTCTACCAAATTGTCGTCGAAAAATTCGCTATATTGGGTGGTTTCTTCGAAATTTTTTACCCGTATAACGTTATTTAAGGATATTTTAAACATTTGTCGTTTTATTTGAAAGATGCAATTTCGATCGTATTCCTCTAAAATACGTAAAGTTCAAGCGATTTTACCGAATTTTAGCTAATTTACCTGTTTTCTAACAAATGCACTAATTTATCTATATTTTAGGAACATTTGGTAATTTTAAGATTGATCTTGATAATATCGCAAATATTCAACACTTCCTTTGAAACAATTCGGTATTTATGAGTTTATTTTTTAGTTAATTTGTCCGTTTTCCTTAAAATTTTTGTTATTAGAAAAAAAAATAATAAAAAATAAAAAAAAATAAAAAAATAAATTAAAAAGAAATATAAAAAAAAATAAAAAATAAAAAAAAATATGTATAAATTTTTTTTTTAAATAAAAAAATAAAAAATTAAAAAATAATAAAAAATTTAAAAAAAAAAATAAAAAAAAATATTAAAAAACTAAAAAAAAAAAATTGTATAAATGAAAAAATAAATGGAGTCCTACAAATCTAGGCTATGTGATTATTTATATTTCTAGGGTACTGTTATATTCCAATCTCTTCAGAATGCGAAATGGAAATTATGGGAGTAGAGTACCTCATGAACTTACTAGTTTATTGGAAATAATTCATTTAGGTAAAAAGGTTCAACTGAGTTTCATACTCACATTTAGTAACGCTAACATATATTTTTGTGTGCTACGTAATCATATGCTAGATATGTAGATCTATCATGTGTCTTTCTTTGTTCTACGAGTATTATTCGTATTAAGCCCCATCACCACGGCAAGGTGAAGACACTTCGATGGGGACCTACTTACTAAAAACATACATACTGCTTGGGGGTCTTTACGACCACGCTAGAGGCCCATTCATACAATATACTTGCTACAAAATGAGGCAATCATCGGTGAATGTCGTTACCTTAGAGTGCAACATAACTGCTTGGTGATCGAGGACTAGGGAGGTTGCCGGATTTCCAGTAAAAAAATTCCTTAAGTAGTCATTTCTACTATTTTGGGCGGTGAATTGAGGGGTTGATATGTTTCCAGTAGGGGACTACTCTTAGGAATATTAATACCATTTTGGACAACATTGGGGGCCTAGGGAGGTTGTCGGGTTTCCAGTAGAAACATTCCCTCAAGTAGTCATTTCTACCATTTTGGGCGGTGAATTGAGTGGTTGCCGTGTTTCCAGTAGGGGACTACTCTTAGGAATATTAATACCATTTTGGACAACATTGGAGACTAGGGAGGTTGTAGGGTTTCTGGTTAAAAAAAAAAAAAACAATACCTACCATTCCTACCATTTTTGGACTGTGAGTTTATGGATTCATCCTTATAGGACCTATTGACCAATACAAACTATCATGGCTAATTTACAATTAATTATCCTGAGTTCACAGCTTAGTTTTGATAATTACTTCTTTTTTTATTTTTTATTTTATTTACTTTTTTATTTATTTTAAATGATAATTTAGTATTGCATTGGGAGTGAGTGATGAAACATTGTCAATTAGACCTAAGTAGAAAGTGTTATCAAAGTATTTTATTTATTTTTTCCAAGGTTTGGTTTACAAAATATTATAATTATAACAAAAAAAAAAAAACAAAAACAAAAAAAAACAAAAACAAAAAAAAAACGACCTTATTCTAAGTACCCATGAGCAACTGTTGATACACCATCCCCCAATATTTTTCGTTTTGTATCATACGGAGACAATGCAATTTTGTTAACTTCCACTGTCGAAACATCATGCTGTTTGGATTGAATAACAACCATTTTCTTCTTAACTATATTTTTCGAAAATAATGAGTTGTAGTAATCTTCAAACCGTATTTCATTTTCAACGACTTTCTTACTAATACCCTTAACTTTTTTGATCTCATGCCCACTATTTGTTAAGATCTCATACATTTTTGCTCTCAGAGCTATAAAATGAGAAATGATTTCCCCATTCATTTCATCTTTGAATTTACCAAGTACTTTTTTGTTTTTCACGGAGAAGCATGGATGATCTTGGGGATAATCAAATGTATCCATGTAGTCTATCATGTTTAATATATCAAGGTATAGATCTTCTGTTTTCAATGCGTATATAAAACTGTCTGTATCCATATAACACAATTTCAAATTTTCAAGCCCGAATCTTGGTATCATGATATCATAGTGGTACTCATACATCGTAGTCTTTGATATATCAAGTATACTCATAAAAATGTATATAGGTTTGTTGAATACAATCGATTTTTTGGACATGTGTATCGCTGCTAGGTTTTCACTGTATATAGTACTGTCTAGAAATTCAGGTTTCGCAATAAGTTTTTCCAGCTTTTTAGGATTTGAAACAAGATGTATAGTAAGTCTGTTCCGAATGTTTTCCATTGTTTTCCCGAAAATTGCATTATTCATCAACTTGAATAGGTCTTTTTCAAAATTATTTTTGGCGTTCTTTCTCGATTCAGTGTTCAGGGATATGTATGGTTGTAACCACTGTGATTGTTTAAACTTCAACACTCGATGGATTTTGGTAACCTTTAAACCATGGATCATAGCTTGTTTAAGTGCCATATAATGTACTACATAACGTTCACGATTTCCTAGATGAGGCGTCAATTTCATAGTTGTTTCTCCAGGAGGTACGATACTTTCTGCAAGGAACGGAAGATCATTATGTGATTTGTGTAGATGTTCTGGGTAGTTGACATCAACCTCCAAGATGTATCCAAACTGATCATCTTCATTCAAGCTTAATACATCAATATCTTCTTTACACCATTTGAATCCGCCGTAGGGAAGAGGTTTGGACATCGAAAGTCCGTAAAGGTTGTTGCAGTCTTGATAACTAATGAAAGTAGATTCTTCTGTGTGGTTGTAATCTTTTATATATTTATTATTAGCTTTGAAATATCGGTGAACAGCTTGACAAATCCCACCTCTGATCCCTTTTTCGATCATTAAAATCATATCATAATCCGTTAAAAGCTCCAATGACATTCCTGTGTATTTCAACATAGCATCCCAAGACAATCCAGGTAATGTGAAGTAATGTGCAGGGTCCAGTTTATGACTTTTATGGATTGTGTCTCTAAAATTTTCAAACACATCTGCTAGTAGCAGAACATCAGTTTTGAGGTAGAGATCGCTATATTCTCCAAGTGTGGTACACTTAAAATGATTCCACACTGTTTTTGCATGTTGATGATCTTGATCCGTAATACCGCATTTCTGCAACCTGCTGTAGAAAGCTTCTTTAGGAGGTAAAGTGGTTTCTTCTAATTTTTCCCATGATGAGACATATTCATAAGGAAACACTCCTTTTCTCTTCATAAGAGCTAGATCATCTTGAGAATGAAACTTTTTTATTTCTTTAAATTCAGGAACATTTTTTGCCAATGTGTCCACACTTGCTGACATAAACCTGAAGGTGTCAATGTATCTAATTTTGAATCCTCCCGCAACTTTTTTCGTGAATGAAATATACTTTTCTTCAGAGTTAGGAATAACCTCAATTTCTCGATCATCATACCCAAGCTCCTTCACAATGAAATGCGAATCATACCCAGACAAATTTTGTATTAGAACTGGAATAAATGTTGGGGTCCTACATCTCAGATTACAGCTGTTATGCGCTGGACCCCTGTATTTACCAGTAATATGACAATGATCATGCACTTTCCCATCACTTTCAGTAAACTGTAAATTGCATAAGTAACAGCGCTTTGCTGACATATATGCCACCTCTTCTCCTTCCATCAGGGGAGTCATTAGGGTATTTACCGAATAAGCTACCGAAATTGTCTCAGCTATCGTTTTAATTTGCTGAACAAAGTGAGAAACCACATCTTTTCCTCTGTAGATAATCGGTTCTAATGGTATTTTTAAATCGACATCTGCAACTTCATCAGATTTCTTTACATAGAGACAATAGCTCATAGGTACATGCTTTTGGATAGCTTTGGTGCAGGATTCAGTTGAACTTTCTGCTACAGGTTCCAATATTGATTCAAAATCAGCATATGCAACGTAAGGAACTTTCAACATTCTTTCACAATGTTCAAACGCTACATAAGGTTTTTTTGTAGGCAAGTCTACACGAATTGCTTTGTTATTCATACAATATTCATGGTGTTCAGCTAATTTGTCTTCTTTACGTTTACCATATTGATCATCAAATTTGGTAAAACACCTTTTGCAGATAACTATTTGCCCATGGTGGTTTGTCAACTGTCTCAACACCAATTTTTCAAAATTCTTGATATATGCGTAATGGTGAACACCCAAATCATCACCTATGAGTAGGAGGTCGCGGTGATCTGGTAATTCCTGTTGTGTCACTTTAAGAGGGTATATGTTGTAATTTTCATCCAATCCATACACATTAATAGAAATATTGTTAGCATTCTCAAATTTTTTGATCTGCTTCAGAGGAGTAGGAAAATCTATGCAAGAAAAATCATAGGGATGATCCAGATTCAAATATTTACTCACACGCTGTGCATCCTTGGTGATAAATTTAGCAAGAATTGAATATTTGAAACATAAATTATCACGATTATGTACATTGATACAAGCACGTTTATTTTCAATTTGTGGAGGGAGTTGGATATAAGTGCTACCCTTTAAAGGATTATTTTTATTAATCCTTAAACGTAACCCTTCTATATGATCCAAAGACCAACCACTTTTTTTCAACTGAGCCTCTTCCATCTCATTTTTCAAGGTTTCATTAAATTTTGTAACAACTTCATCAAGATTAGTATCAAGTTGTATTGCTCTGTTTCTTGTTTTAAATGCTTTATCCTGTATCTCGCCCACCATGTTTTTGAAAGTACATTCCACAAGAACATTGACCTTGATCGATGTAAATTCATTCAATGCTTCTCTTATTTTGAGTTTTATAACATTCTCCACTTTTGAAAGGAAAGAAGGTAAATCTGAAGGTGAATCATTTCGAATAAACCAAGATTGCAATCGATTCTTAAAAGCTGTTTCATAACCATCAGTGATACCTAGTCCAATTTTTTCAAGTAATACCTGCTTCTTCGGTTCCCACAGTTTAAGTTTCTTGAGTGGAGGTTCATCTCCACATTTAACTTCATGTCTTTCAAAACTTGCATGGTGTTGAAATAGAAACTCTTTTCCACAATACCTGCACTTCAGACTGTCACCACAATTCTCACTATGTCTCAAGGAGAGGCTAGCTGGAATCACTTTGAAACACTTACCACAAACCCGGTTCATTTTTACGAGAGAGATGTTCACTGCTTGGTAGTCCATGAACTAATGAAATTTTCTCAGTAGAACAGCCTTTGTATAGATGAGGAAGGAGGGGGGAATGGTAGAGGTAAGAGGAGGGGGTAAAACTGTGATTTATCACTTTATTGACATAAATTAATAAATTAGGATAAAAAAGAAAACCAAAAATTGTTTTGTCCATTACTTTAACTCATATAAGTGAGGGAGGGGGAAAATGTAGAGGTAAGGGAGGGTAAAACTTTGATTTACCTAAGTAAATAAATATTGAGTGGATTGAGTGGATTGAGCCACCTAGGGTATTGAGCTTGAGAAAGGTAATAAATCCTGCTACCCTTCGTCCTAAAAGTTCTTCTACAATGATCAAAAACCCGTATGGAATTAGTTCCAATCGAATCCATCTAATACAGCCGAAGTTATAGAAGTTTCCCCCTATAGAGGTGGGAGGGGGGGGGTCGTTGTTAATCAATTCAACGCCCTATACTGGTTCGAATTTTGGTTACCCCTCTTCCTAAAAGTTGTTGAATATCGCGCCTTCTACCCAAAACCGTTTGTTCCGTTCAAATAGACCTACCTAGTCTCGAGATAAAACACCCGGCTTGAAAATTTGGGGAGGGGGGAGGCACTCTACAAGGTGCAAATTACCAAATTCCCCAGTCTCTATTCAATCCCCAATGGAAATTTTGATAGGACTAATGCACAAAAAGTTAGATGTTCCAGGTTTGTGGACTTGGAAAAAATTTCGCTACAAATTCATTGTTCATAAATATGTATGATTCTACTATAGATGATACAACTTTTCATTTTAAGTCCCATCCCACTTGGTAAATGGTATACCTCCCACCCCAAAAAAGTGATTTGATACAGCTCTCTAAAGTATAGGAGACTTACTGCGTTGAAATCAGTCAATTACATAAGAGGATAGCAGTTCCAGCCTATTGTCAGAAGGGGTTGGATACACAACTTTTCATTATAACTCCCCTCCCACTTGGCAAATGGTATACCCCTCGTCCTATAAGTGATTTGATACAGCTTTCTAAACAATAGGAAACTTACTGCGTTGAAATTGGACCACTCCTTACAAAGATAGCAATTATACCAACAAATGTGAGGGAGGGGGGGTACCCGCCCCAACTCTCAAATTTGTGATCCTATCCAGCTTGATACACCCCCAAAAGGATTTTGGTGTAGGACCAAGTATAAGGAATTTACGGTTTTTGAATATCTGGACTTAGAAAAATTTTCAGCCCAGAGTCATGTAGGGTTTAACAATAATTTTTCCATTAAACAGCGAGCAAATAAAGACTTATTATGAGCTGGTCACCTTAGTCTAGTGGTTATGATATCTGACTTTCATGCAGATAGTCCCGGGTTCAATTCCCTGGCCCAGCTTGGAAATTTTCAATGACTCAGCATATCTGTAAAGATTCAAACTTGGTTTGAGTCCTGTTCCCCAGATATTGTGTTGCAGCCAGTACGTTAAGCTAGCGCGCAGATGGCATAGTTCCAGTGACCTTCGGGTTCCATAACTCCCTCAGTTATCTGAGAGATAGGGGTGTGTGCCGCATATGCTTAACAATACCGGGCTGTATACCAAAATCTGATTATTCAGTGGCTGGGAAGACGGTGGATAACATGTTGAATCAAAGTAAAAGGAGAAAAACCATTTTTATAATTTTTTTTTTTTTTTTGTATTTTATTTTTCCCATTATTTTATTTTTATTTATTTACTTAGGTAAATCAAAGTTTTACCCTCCCTTACCTCTACATTTTCCCCCTCCCTCACTTATATGAGTTAAAGTAATGGACAAAACAATTTTTGGTTTTCTTTTTTATCCTAATTTATTAATTTATGTCAATAAAGTGATTAATCACAGTTTTACCCCCTCCTCTTACCTCTACCATTCCCCCCTCCTTCCTCATCTATATAAAGGCTGTTCTACTGAGAAAATTTCATTAGTTCATGGACTACCAAGCAGTGAACATCTCTCTCGTAAAAATGAACCGGGTTTGTGGTAAGTGTTTCAAAGTGATTCCAGCTAGCCTCTCCTTGAGACATAGTGAGAATTGTGGTGACAGTCTGAAGTGCAGGTATTGTGGAAAAGAGTTTCTATTTCAACACCAGTGCAAGTTTTGAAAGACATGAAGTTAAATGTGGAGATGAACCTCCACTCAAGAAACTTAAACTGTGGGAACCGAAGAAGCAGGTATTACTTGAAAAAATTGGACAAGGTATCACTGATGGTTATGAAACAGCTTTTAAGAATCGATTGCAATCTTGGTTCATTCGAAATGATTCACCTTCAGATTTACCTTCTTTCCTTTCAAAAGTGGAGAATGTTATAAAACTCAAAATAAGAGAAGCATTGAATGAATTTACATCGATCAAGGTCAATGTTCTTGTGGAATGTACTTTCAAAAACATGGTGGGCGAGATACAGGATAAAGCATTTAAAACAAGAAACAGAGCAATACAACTTGATACTAATCTTGATGAAGTTGTTACAAAATTTAATGAAACCTTGAAAAATGAGATGGAAGAGGCTCAGTTGAAAAAAAGTGGTTGGTCTTTGGATCATATAGAAGAGTTACGTTTAAGGATTAATAAAAATAATCCTTTAAAGGGTAGCACTTATATCCAACTCCCTCCACAAATTGAAAATAAACGTGCTTGTATCAATGTACATAATCGTGATAATTTATGTTTCAAATATTCAATTCTTGCTAAATTTATCACCAAGGATGCACAGCGTGTGAGTAAATATTTGAATCTGGATCATCCCTATGATTTTTCTTGCATAGATTTTCCTACTCCTCTGAAGCAGATCAAAAAAATTTGAGAATGCTAACAATATTTCTATTAACGTGTATGGATTGGATGAAAATTACAACATATACCCTCTTAAAGTGACACAACAGGAATTACCAGATCACCGCGACCTCCTACTCATAGGTGATGATTTGGGTGTTCACCATTACGCATATATCAAGAATTTTGAAAAATTGGTGTTGAGACAGTTGACAAACCACCATGGGCAAATAGTTATCTGCAAAAGGTGTTTTACCAAATTTGATGATCAATATGGTGAACGTAAAGAAGACAAATTAGCTGAACACCATGAATATTGTATGAATAACAAAGCAATTCGTGTAGACTTGCCTACAAAAAAACCTTATGTAGCGTTTGAACATTGTGAAAGAATGTTGAAAGTTCCTTACGTTGCATATGCTGATTTTGAATCAATATTGGAACCTGTAGCAGAAAGTTCAACTGAATCCTGCACCAAAGCTATCCAAAAGCATGTACCTATGAGCTATTGTCTCTATGTAAAGAAATCTGATGAAGTTGCAGATGTCGATTTAAAAATACCATTAGAACCGATTATCTACAGAGGAAAAGATCTGGTTTCTCACTTTGTTCAGCAAATTAAAACGATAGCTGAGACAATTTCGGTAGCTTATTCGGTAAATACCCTAATGACTCCCCTGATGGAAGGAGAAGAGGTGGCATATATGTCAGCAAAGCGCTGTTACTTATGCAATTTACAATTTACTGAAAGTGATGGGAAAGTGCATGATCATTGTCATATTACTGGTAAATACAGGGGTCCAGCGCATAACAGCTGTAATCTGAGATGTAGGACCCCAACATTTATTCCAGTTCTAATACAAAATTTGTCTGGGTATGATTCGCATTTCATTGTGAAGGAGCTTGGGTATGATGATCGAGAAATTGAGGTTATTCCTAACTCTGAAGAAAAGTATATTTCATTCACGAAAAAAGTTGCGGGAGGATTCAAAATTAGATACATTGACACCTTCAGGTTTATGTCAGCAAGTCTGGACACATTGGCAAAAAATGTTCCTGAATTTAAAGAAATAAAAAAGTTTCATTCTCAAGATGATCTAGCTCTTATGAAGAGAAAAGGAGTGTTTCCTTATGAATATGTCTCATCATGGGAAAAATTAGAAGAAACCACTTTACCTCCTAAAGAAGCTTTCTACAGCAGGTTGCAGAAATGCGGTATTACGGATCAAGATTATCAACATGCAAAAACAGTGTGGAATCATTTTAAGTGTACCACACTTGGAGAATATAGCGATCTCTACCTCAAAACTGATGTTCTGCTACTAGCAGATGTGTTTGAAAATTTTAGAGACACAATCCATAAAAGTCATAAACTGGACCCTGCACATTACTTCACATTACCTGGATTGTCTTGGGATGCTATGTTGAAATACACAGGAATGTCATTGGAGCTTTTAACGGATTATGATATGATTTTAATGATCGAAAAAGGGATCAGAGGTGGGATTTGTCAAGCTGTTCACCGATATTTCAAAGCTAATAATAAATATATAAAAGATTACAACCACACAGAAGAATCTACTTTCATTAGTTATCAAGACTGCAACAACCTTTACGGACTTTCGATGTCCAAACCTCTTCCCTACGGCGGATTCAAATGGTGTAAAGAAGATATTGATGTATTAAGCTTGAATGAAGATGATCAGTTTGGATACATCTTGGAGGTTGATGTCAACTACCCAGAACATCTACACAAATCACATAATGATCTTCCGTTCCTTGCAGAAAGTATCGTACCTCCTGGAGATACAACTATGAAATTGACGCCTCATCTAGGAAATCGTGAACGTTATGTAGTACATTATATGGCACTTAAACAAGCTATGATCCATGGTTTAAAGGTTACCAAAATCCATCGAGTGTTGAAGTTTAAACAATCACAGTGGTTACAACCATACATATCCCTGAACACTGAATTGAGAAAGAACGCCAAAAATAATTTTGAAAAAGACCTATTCAAGTTGATGAATAATGCAATTTTCGGGAAAACAATGGAAAACATTCGGAACAGACTTACTATACATCTTGTTTCAAATCCTAAAAAGCTGGAAAAACTTATTGCGAAACCTGAATTTCTAGACAGTACTATATACAGTGAAAACCTAGCAGCGATACACATGTCCAAAAAATCGATTGTATTCAACAAACCTATATACATTGGTATGAGTATACTTGATATATCAAAGACTACGATGTATGAGTACCACTATGATATCATGATACCAAGATTCGGGCTTGAAAATTTGAAATTGTGTTATATGGATACAGACAGTTTTATATACGCATTGAAAACAGAAGACCTTGATATATTAAACATGATAGACTACATGGATACATCTGATTATCCCCAAGATCATCCATGCTTCTCCATGAAAAACAAAAAAGTACTTGGTAAATTCAAAGATGAAATGAATGGGGAAATCATTTCTCATTTTATAGCTCTGAGAGCAAAAATGTATGAGATCTTAACAAATAGTGGGCATGAGATCAAAAAAGTTAAGGGTATTAGTAAGAAAGTCGTTGAAAATGAAATACGGTTTGAAGATTACTACAACTCATTATTTTCGAAAAATATAGTTAAGAAGAAAATGGTTGTCATTCAATCCAAACAGCATGATGTTTCGACAGTGGAAGTTAACAAAATTGCATTGTCTCCGTATGATACAAAACGAAAAATATTGGGGGATGGTGTATCAACAGTTGCTCATGGGTACTTAGAATAAGGTCGTTTTTTTTTGTTTTTGTTTTTGTTTTTTTTTGTTTTTGTTTTTTTTGTTGTTATAATTATAATATTTTGTAAACCAAACCTTGGAAAAAATAAATAAAATACTTTGATAACACTTTCTACTTAAGTCTAATTGACAATGTTTCATCACTCACTCCCAATGCAATACTAAATTATCATTTGAAATAAATAAAAAAATAAATAAAATAAAAAATAAAAAAAGAAGTAATTATCAAAACTAAGCTGTGAACTCAGGATAATTAATTGTAAATTAGCCATGATAGTTTGTATTGGTCAATAGGTCCTATAAGGATGAATCCATAAACTCACAGTCCAAAAATGGTAGGAATGGTAGGTATTGTTTTTTTTTTTTTTTTAAACCAGAAACCCTACAACCTCCCTAGTCCCCTACTGGATGTTGTCCAAAATGGTATTAATATTCCTAAGAGTAGTCCCCTACTGGAAACACGGCAACCACTCAATTCACCGCCCAAAATGGTAGAAATGACTACTTGAGGGAATGTTTCTACTGGAAACCCGACAACCTCCCTAGGCCCCCAATGTTGTCCAAAATGGTATTAATATTCCTAAGAGTAGTCCCCTACTGGAAACATATCAACCCCTCAATTCACCGCCCAAAATAGTAGAAATGACTACTTAAGGAATTTTTTTACTGGAAATCCGGCAACCTCCCTAGTCCTCGATCACCAAGCAGTTATGTTGCACTCTAAGGTAACGACATTTACCGATGATTGCCTCATTTTGTAGCAAGTATATTGTATGAATGGGCCTCTAGCGTGGTCGTAAAGACCCCCAAGCAGTATGTATGTTTTTAGTAAGTAGGACTCCATAGAGTCACGTTGCATTCAAAGGTAACGAAATTTACCAATGATTGCCTCGTTTTTAGCAAATATATTGTATGAATGGGCCTCTAGCGTGGTCGTAAAGACCCCCAAGCAGTATGTATGTTTTTAGTAAGTAGGTCCCCATCGAAGTGTCTTCACCTTGCCGTGGTGATGGGGCTTAATACGAATAATACTCGTAGAACAAAGAAAGACACATGATAGATCTACATATCTAGCATATGATTACGTAGCACACAAAAATATATGTTAGCGTTACTAAATGTGAGTATGAAACTCAGTTGAACCTTTTTACCTAAATGAATTATTTCCAATAAACTAGTAAGTTCATGAGGTACTCTACTCCCATAATTTCCATTTCGCATTCTGAAGAGATTGGAATATAACAGTACCCTAGAAATATAAATAATCACATAGCCTAGATTTGTAGGACTCCATTTATTTTTTCATTTATACAATTTTTTTTTTTAGTTTTTTAATATTTTTTTTTATTTTTTTTTAATTTTTTATTATTTTTTAATTTTTTATTTTTTTATTTAAAAAAAAATTTATACATATTTTTTTTTATATTTCTTTTTAATTTATTTTTTTATTTTTTTTATTTTTTATTATTTTTTTTTTTAATAACAAAAATTTTAAGGAAAACGGACAAATTAACTAAAAAATAAACTCATAAATACCGAATTGTTTCAAAGGAAGTGTTGAATATTTGCGATATTATCAAGATCAATCTTAAAATTACCAAATGTTCCTAAAATATAGATAAATTAGTGCATTTGTTAGAAAACAGGTAAATTAGCTAAAATTCGGTAAAATCGCTTGAACTTTACGTATTTTAGAGGAATACGATCGAAATTGCATCTTTCAAATAAAACGACAAATGTTTAAAATATCCTTAAATAACGTTATACGGGTAAAAAATTTCGAAGAAACCACCCAATATAGCGAATTTTTCGACGACAATTTGGTAGAAGTGGTACCAGTAACAAGACTACCCTTGAACATTGACTTATCATACATATAAGTTCAACTTCGGGTACAATTACTTACCTAGGTACATATCCATTAAAATGAGAGCAATGGGTTTTTTTTTGTCGGATAAACCAATATATTGCTACATTTCCCAACTGTACATTAGGGAGGATCCAAAGTTCTACGCGTAACTGCATCAACCACTTTTATATTGTGCTCATTAACTAGTCAGCATGGTCTAGTGGTTTAAGTATCTGACTCATGAACTGAAGATATAAGGTTCAAATCCAGATCACATTCTCAAATTTTTTTCAATTTTCACCCTCCCCCACCTGTCACTATGAATTTTCGTCATTACGCGAGATGAAATCGCAGATGCGGGGACATGGTTCAAGGGCCGTGTCGTGCGGGTTAGTATTCTCTGTCTTGCAGGGTGACCCCTGCACCAGATGTCCCTTTTTTCCTCTACTGACACGTGAAGTCAAATCCACGGATCGATCACGAATTTGCCACCGAGTGAGACCGACACCATGATCGTCACAAGCTTACAATAGGGTATGGTTCAACAAATCGGAATGTGACCACAAAGCACCCTGTGTGCAGTCACCTACACACAAACATACAGACATACACCTAAGGTTTTTTTCGTGGATTTGGATTCTAAATTTCTAGAATGGACTTTTTTGAAAACTTTTCTTTTTCACTGAAATCCGTTTTGGAATTCTGAAACAATCCCTGAAGTTTTTCCAAAAATCATATGTAAATGTTATATTGGGTTCCTCCTCCGAAGCCGATTTATTTATTTATTTATTTTTATTTATTTATTTATGTCAATACAAATATTCAAAAAGAAATTTCATCTTCACCATACACATGAAACATTATTGAGAGGCAATAGGCCATGCCCGTAGCGCCCCTCAAGAGTATTGCCAAGCATTAAATAGCATTAATATATATCAACTACATAATATAATTAACCATACTTATATCAAAGCAAAAAATAATAGTAATAAAAATTTAATAAATTTAGGAAACATAAATACTTACATACTTACTTAGTCGCTTCCTCTTCTACCTCCAAAGGGTGTAGAGGATTGACAAACTCTCCTCCATTGGGTTCTGTCCAGGCATGCCTCCTCGATTCGGTCCCGTCGAACTCCTCTCTCCTTGGCAGCCTCCTGCACATTTTCCCTCCAGGTTATTCTTCTCCTGCCTCTCGGTCTGGTTCCTTCAGGACGCGCTTCGTGGGCTCGCTTGGGATATCTGTTGTTCGGCATTCGGACAACATGCCCAAGCCATCTGAGCTGAGCGTCTTTGATCACATGGTCCATAGGTCGAACCTTCAATCCCGTCCGTATAGTGGTGTTTCTCACCCGATCCCACCTCGTCTTTTTAGCGACCTTCCTTAGGTACTTCATTTCTGAAGCCTGGAGACGGTCGTACTCCTTTTTCGTCAAGGCCCATGATTCGGCACTATGGGTGAGAATTGGTGTGTACACCGATCTGTATACTGCCAGTTTCGTCTCTGGGCTCACCTCGTCCTTACTGAGGAATTTCCGGTTCAGCGCATAGAATAATCGGCTCCCTGCGGCAATTCGAGCATTCAGTTCATTCTTTATTTTGCCACTCTGGCTCATTGTGGCTCCCAGATATTTAAATTCAGCGACTTGTTCCACTAGCTCTCCTCCCACTCTCAGATTTTGGTGCTTTATTTCTTCCCGGGCGATTACCATGCTCTTGGTCTTGGCTGGGTTGATTCTTAATCCTCTCTTCCTCAGTTCTTCATCCCAAATATTGAGGTTGTGCTGAAGGGCTTCCTCGCTCTTGGCCAACAACATTACGTCGTCGGCAAAGGCTAGTGCAGGAGAACCTAACTGGCTGAAGCCGCCAATTTCCGAGGTGAAACGCCCTACACTTTGTTTCGCACTCTTTGAGGACCTCATCCATCACCAGGATGAAAATCAGTGGACTCAGAACGTCCCCTTGTCGCACTCCCATAGTAATGGGGAACTCGCCTGAGCTGGCATTCGCCGTTCGCACATATCCTGAACAAGATTTATAGAAGCTTAGTATGCTAGAGCGCAGTCCATGAGGTACTTGGTTCCTCTCCAATGCTCTGCGTAGGATCGCCCAAGGGACCCGATCAAATGCTTTCTCCAGATCTATAAAGCAGACGTGGAGAGGTTTATCGTACTCGATGCATTTCTCTGCTGTCTGACGTGCTGCGAATATAAGGTCTTGGGTACTTCTGTTCGGCCGAAATCCACATTGTGCTTCGTGTAACTGTCCTTCTACTTTTCCTCTCAATCTTTCTTCCAGGACTCGGCCATACAATTTTCCCGGGACACTAAGGAGAGAGATGCCCCTATGATTGGAACATATCCTAGTGTCCCCCTTCTTGTGGATAGGCACAATTACGGATTTTTGCCATTCTTCAGGAACACATTTCGTCCTCCACGCCATGTTGAAAAGCGCAAGCATCACCCTTTTTGCCTTGCAACCAAGATACTTCAGCATCTCTGGTGCTATACCGTTGTGCCCTGCAGCTTTACTGAGCTTCATTTTTCCCAGAGCACTTTCCAGTTCTCCCAGGGTTATTTCCTCTTCAATCTCTTCCTCCAACGTTTCCTCTCCATCCTCCATCCGTTCCTCAATTACTGTCTCCTCCTCGGCCAGCAGTTCCTCGAAATATTGCTTCCATCGGCTCATTATCTCTTTTTCCTCTGTAAGAGTTTGCCCATTCTTATCCTTGATGAATTTTAAAGGGCACTCCTCCTCCTTTCTCATATTCCTGAGCACCTTGAAAAACAGCTTCTTATTGTCATGGAAAGATTTCTCCATAAACGTACCATACTCTTCCCATGCTTTCTTCTTGGCCTCCTTTACCAACCTTTTAACCTCTCGTCTGGCAATTTTGTAAAGCCCGTAGGTTTCATGCGTTCTTGCTTCCAGGTACACTTTCCACGCCGCTTTCTTGACCTGCACGGCTTCCTGGACCTCGACAGACCACCAACGGGTTTTCTTCATTCTGCGTCCACACTTCTGCCTTCCACATATTTCCGCCGCACCGGCTAATAGTATTTCCTTGAACTTTGCCCAGGTTCCTTCCAAATCGAGGTTATTCCAACTCTGAAATTCCTCTATCATTCCGTCGACAGTATCCCGGTATGCATCCTGTTGTGCTTGTGTTTTCAACTTATATACATTTATCTTTTCCTTGACATTCTTTTTCCTTTTCTTCCTCTTCTTCTGGGGTCTTCTATTCCCACATATGACGGCAACAACCAAATAATGATCTGAACCAATCTCAGGACCTCGTCGGACTACCACATCCCTAACTCTTCTCCTGAAATCTGGAGAACCGACCACGTAGTCAATCAGCGACCTCTGCTGTAGTGTTGGCTCTTCTCTTGTATACTTGTGTATGTCTTTGTGTGGGTAGAATGTATTATACACAGCCAGGTTGTTGTTGATGCAGAACTGAAGGAGCCGTTTCCCACTGTCATTTCGCGTTACCTCTCCGTGCCGACCCAGTACCTTCTCATATCCCAATATGTTGTTCCCGACACGACCATTGATATCTCCCAAGATGAGGGTTTCTTGTCTTCCTCCGTCCAGTATCCTCTGCAGAGCATCATAGAATGCCTCCTTCTGGTCTACAGGGGCATCATCATTTGGTCCGTACGCCACAATCAAAACCAACGTTTCACCATCCATATCCCTGATGGAAACTTTCATTAGGCGCTCATTTATGAATTGCCAGTCTTTCAGATGGTTTGCCATGGTCGGGCTGACCATAAGTCCCACGCCAGCTTGAGCTCTGGTTGACTCTGGGACACCTGAGTATAAAAGAGTGTATCCATTGTGCATTTGAGTAACACCGCTGCCTTTCTTCTTTGTCTCCGTTAGAGCAACAATAGGTAGATTGTACTTCTCCACTTCCTTCACCAGCTCCACCTCCTTACCTGTAAGTCCACGCACATTCCACGTACCAAGTTTGAAAGTCCGATGTCCTCGCCAAGTCAGCGCCTTTTTAGACCGTCCGGCTGTTCCTGTTTGTCTTCTTTTAATCTATTTTTATTTCGGGCTTGCAGGGGATTGGCCTGCAGAGCCCTATCTTGGTAGGAGGGCTGCTCCATAAGGTTGCCAAGCCAACCCCCTCGCTGCTTCAATGTAATTGGTGGTTATATATGCATCTACTTCCTGAAACAGAAGCTGTGGCGTAAATTTCCCATTCAGGTTACAGCGAGGTGTGCCGCCGCCCGTTGGCCTACTACAGAGTAGCGTTTCCCAGGGTGTACCACGAGGAGGTGGGGGTCGGACTTTACACCCCGGAAACATAAATACTAGTTATTATATTGTCCGCCTCCTCTCTGCCCCTTCGCACCAACCAAAAAAATACTTTTCTCTTATATAATGAACGAGAATACATCGATGGAGTTTTTAGAGTAGTATCGATAACACGATGCAACATGCACAGCACATATACAGGACTCTTGGTGGTAATCACGAGAGCATGTCTTGGAATCCGTACATTCCCTGCTATTTTAAAACGAGTCTCATAATCATGTGAGCATTCGTATTGTTCTACAACACTCGGTGTTCTATAAAACAGTAGGAGGAGTGACTTAATATATAGCTGTCTGGGGGTAAAAACTTTCAATTCGTCATACAAAGGGGAGCTTGGATACCTGTTCGACTTTCTTAAAATTACTTTCAGGATCGCTCTCTGGGCTATATTCAATTTTTCAATATGTGTTACGAACGTTCCCCCCCAAGAAATAATCCCATATTGTAACACACTCTGGACAAGGGCAATATATAGTAATCTAAGTTTGTCCCGCCTAAAAACACTCCTCACATGATAGAAAACGAATATAAACCGCCTCAACTTTTTGCGCAGGTTTTCAATGTGGGCCTTCCATCTCAGACCATCATCAACGACCACTCCCAAGTATCGGTACTGGTCAACTCTTTCCAGACCATCACACTGACACATAGAGAGCGAACAATTAGTGTGTACTTTAATTTTGTGGATTCCTCCTTGAATACCGTCTTGGTTTCCCACTATTATATACTTAGTCTTCTTCGCATTTAGCGTCAACAAGCTATACGAATACCATCCAAAAAGAATGTTTAAGGCATTTTGCGCCTCTTCGAAAGCCTCATCCCACGATGCACCAGAAACAAGCACTGCGGTGTCATCGGCAAATAGAAATGTTTTATACTTAGGCAAATTTATCGGCAATGAGTTAATATAAATCAAAAACAAAGTTGCACTAAGCGTTCCACCCTGAATAACACCATAGTCTACTCCTATTGGTTTGCTTTCAAATTCACCAATCGCGACAATTTGCTTCCTAGACGAGAGGTAACTAGAGAACCAATTAAGAGCACCGTCTCGAATGCCGATTTTGCTCATTCTACTTAGCAATATGTTCCGGTCTATACTGTCAAAGCATTTAGCAAGGTCACAGAAAATCACAATACCCTTTCGTCTTTCATCCCTCAGCTTGTATAGATCTCTGGTAAGCTCAAACAAGGCTTGATCAGCTCCTCTGCCTGCACGAAAACCGAACTGCTCAGCACAAAGCAGGTCATTCATCTCTAGATATAAGGTTAAGTGCATCTTTACCCACTTTTCCAATATTTTACCAACGCAACTTAACATGGAAATAGGTCGAAAATTTCCCGGGTCGGACTTCTCTCCCCCCTTGTAAAGCGGACACACTTTCGCTAACTTGAAACAATCTGGAAAGACGCACGATCTAATACTCAAATTGAGTACATAAAGAAGTGGAGTTTTCAGTATCGCAATGAATTTCTTCAGAAGACTTAACCGAATACCATCTACTCCCGGAGCGGATCTACCTCTCATCTGGCCAATAATCTTCATAAGTCCATCTTCATCCATTTCGGGTATAACAAAGACCGTTTCCAAGGGCGGAGGAGGTTGCAAAATGTACTCGGAAGTATCACTATTCTCAATTTTATCTGCTAGGTCTTTCCCTACGTTGGCAAAAAACATATTTAACTCATCGCAGGCTGTACTTCCAATTTCGTCTGTTGAAACATGCTCCATTTCAGCTCTCTCTTCCAAGTATTCATTATTTCCATAACACCCTTTCTTCCTATTCAAAACTTCATTTATTACTCTCCAAGTTTTCCTCGCATCCCCATCCGCCTCCTGAAGCCGATCTGAGTAGTACATTTCTTTGGCCTTCCTTGTCAGGTCTTTTAGCATTCCTCGATATTTTGTAAAATACTTTTTTAATCTTGTATTATACGGTTGTTTTCGTGACTTCCCGGCAAGCTTGTCACGCTTTTCAATCGAAATTATGATCCCATTAGTTATCCATGGCGATAGCTTATTATATTTCGGTTTAGAGAATTTTGTTATTGTACTCCGCTCTATACAGGTTTTCAAGATATTAATAAATGAATTTGCCGACTCGTTCGCATCGCAGACGAAAACCTTCGACCAATCCATTGCATCCAACGATTTACTCAGGGAATCGAAATCTAATTTCTTCCACATCATACTATTACCCTTCTGAGAAATTTTGCTGCGGTCCGGATCTACCAGAGCTAGAACTGTACTAAAATGATCAGTTATCAACCGATCAACCGATATACTCCTAACATCTTCTTAACATACCAAGTGCATACGGTATGTTGGTATGGTACACTGAAAATCGAAAAATCGGTTGGTCTAAAAAGGATCGCATTTGACGAAGTGAATTTTGAATGGAGCTTTGGCCTATTTCCGTCAGTGTACATTCGTTTCAAGTCCTTATAGGCTGTGAACCATGGTAACTATGAAATGTGTACTTGATTTTTGGATGCCAGTTACCTTGAAATGTAAATCATCAAAGCTAGGGGAGGGGAGAGGGGTGATAAACAATTTTTTGCACGATTCCAAAGGTTCGTTATTGAAAATAATAAACCAATAATAATCCGTTGTAATAGCGTTTATGCTTGGTTCCTCTTTTACAAGGAGTATATGGAGGGGATTTCGGATTTAAATCAGCTTTGGTATACTTAGTTTTAGCTTATTTTGACCGTCATCCACGTAACAAAACAGGAGTGGTTCGTCTTGCAAAATTTGAAAACTTGACTTCGACGTACGTTAGTGTTACGAATTTAGTGATTGGGACCGAGCAAAAACAAATTCATGTGTTTCGTATTTATTACAAAATACAAAGTAAAGTTATGATTTTAAAGTTCCTAAAGTTAAACGTTCCTTCGCATCACCGAAGGACCTTTCTTATCTCTGGTTTTTCATTTCCAACCAACGACCCGATACCAGAGGGGCAAAAGTTTCATCAAATCTCTCACATAGTCATCGTCCGCCATGACGTCTCCGTTTTTTGTAACTCTCATTATCTCTTTGCCTTTGTACTGCTCCCAAATGAAAGGGGACCCGGGAGGAGTAGGGTTGCTGAAAAAAAAAAAAAAAAAAAAAAAAACATTTAAATGAGTATGAAAGTAGGTCCTTAATAATAACAATGGAGACAAATAACTGTTTTAGCTAATATGTATCAACACAAAACTCGTCAATCACAACGATATACACCAATAGAGCTTTGGGGATTTTTACCCGTAATAGGCGAAGTTGACCAAGTATTTGACGAGTCTTCTAGACACAGCTTCGTCTTCTGGCGTCTGCTTTGGAGACGCATAAGTTATTAAACTTCGTATGTTGAAGTAGTAGAATCTCGTTTCGGCATGACCACCAACTGAATTACAATAATTCAAAAAGTTATTTGGGGACACAGCTTTCTTGTAACCATTACCCGACTATTACATACTATCTGATGCATAGATGAGAGTCTAGCCCCCAACAATCCTTGTCGAGTTTCAGCGCTACCTCCCGCCACTTCAACGAACTACCATTCTAAAGATTGGTTTCTCGTAATCGTTTTCGTTTCTCATATTTCTATAACATGAACCAGAGACGATTTTGGAGATCAGCTTTGAAATTGAATGACTTTGGTCACGTTTCGACACTTGGCATCATTTTCACGTCCATAACTGTTCAGATAGACGAATAATATGAGAAAAGAAAACGATTGCGAGACAACAATATTGAGAATGGTAGTTATGGTAATCAGGAATGGAAGTTTGGTGAAGTGGCGGGAGGTAGCGCTGAAACCCGACAAGGATTGTTGAGGGCTAGACTCTCATGATGCATAGTAGGTAACTAATCTCTAAACATCAATCTTTAAGTAGGTACATTGCACTACCGTAATAGGGTAACATCGACACGAGACAGCCCGGGAAAAAACGTAAAATCCATGTCACAGCCATAATTTTCACATTTTCCATCCAAATTCGTTGTAATTTTCAGAGATTGTGCGTGTTTATTGCCGTGGGGTCCTCATGAAGGTGGTGCAAGGTACTTAGATATTGATGTTTTGAAATTAGCTGCAACGCATCGGATCATCTATACAAGCATAGTACTACACATTACATAGTTTATTACATAGTTTTGCCTCGGACAGACAGACACGGAACCAAGATCGTCAAAAAAAGCTCCTAAACGTACAATGAGAGAAGACATTTTGAAGACATTTTTGACCGGTTGTACGTACAATCCTATTTTCCTCAACAAAACTTCCTAGCAATTCAGTGCTTATTGAGCTGTTCCTGCCCAACTGTACGAGGTAAACCCTTTTCCCGAAAAAATGTTACTTCATTTAAATACTAGCTGAAAAGCCTGCTGAACGCAGGCAAAAACAAATCATAAATAAACGCGTAGGCAAGTAATTTATTAAAAGAATAAAATCGTATGTCTTGTCCTGGAACCGAACCCGGGTCCCCCACGTTCGGACGACATACGAACAATACAGTTAGGGTTTTATGTATTAGGATGACGCGATTTTGAGGAAATTCAATGGAATGTGTTGGTAAGACAGACTCCTTAGGCGGTTTTATTTCCAGAAAACTGTTCAATTTATTGTTTCAGTACCATTTTTTAGGACGTCCCACAGTAAGACTTGGGCGTCCTTATGCGATCGATCTGGGGTGAAGGAAGACAACACTCAACAGAAAAAAAAAAAATAACCACACAGTAATCCGTTTTAGACCATTCTGAATCCAAATCCGCGAAAAAAACCATAGGTGTATGTCTGTGTGTGTGTGTGTGTGTGTGTGTGTGTATGTGTGTGTGTGTGTAACAAAATCTTGTGTACTCTGCCCAGGCCTTAGTTCTCAACCGATTTTCCTGGTTCTTTTTTTGTTCGACGCGGAAAACTATCTAGTTGTGCACTACGTCGCCGGAATTTCGAATTTTGCCTTTTAAGGAGGGGAAAGGGGGGGTTAATGCTAAAAAAACGTGCGTTTTTAGGCATAATCTTGTGTACTCTGCCCAGGTCTTAGTTCTCAACCGATTTTCGTGGTTCTTTTTTTCATCGACGCGGAAAACTATCTAGTTGTGCACTACGGCGCCGGAATTTCGAATTTCGCCTTTTAAGGGGGGGAAAGGGGGGGTTAATGCTTAAAAAACGTAAGTTTGCGGGCATAATCTTATAAACTCTGCCCAGGCCTCAATTTCCAACCGATTTGTGTGTTTCTTTTTTTGTTTGACTAAAATAACTTCCGAGTTGTACATGAATTCACCAGAGTACCAAAATTTGCAAGAGGAGGGGATGGGTGGGGGGATAATATTCACAAAATATCCAATTTTTCAATATTTCGGTTCCTTTACTGCTTACTAATTGTATCCAAGCTTTGAAATTGAGGAAAAATTCTCATTATACCTTAGGATTTGCATGAATTACTTTCTGTACCACCATGGAAATAAAAGTGGTGCCAGCATGGTGCCAGGGCACCATAACCCTCATATTTCTTGGGTTTTTTGGTGTTTCACCTTGAATACGGATGTGACATTCGACGGACTGCCTACTAAACCTAATAGATGAAAGTTCAATGTTACGACGTATTTCCGCTTTGGTGCCAGACTGGCACCATTGGTGGTGGTGGGGGGGGGGGGGGGGTGAACTCGAATTCGCATGTTGGGTGTCGTAGATCATGGATTTTAAAATGCTCTTCAGATTCGAGGCTATCATGCCGCTAGAAGTGTTATGGTGGATAATGGTGGGGGGAGGGGGGTTGGTGGTGTCACTATTTCTTCCCTAAAGTAATAAATAAATTACATCGAGAGAAACAGTCTTATCGCTTAACAACTGGTTAAACTGATCCAATACTTATCCAATGGGACGTCCCCTGGAATGCATGCATTACTAAACATTATGTTTGATATAATCATTCGATTTCGATGAAATTGGCAGGTTACTCGTTGATGGTTCCCTATGAATTTCACCACTGTCGCAGCTCTGGTGCCGTGTCTTCACGCGGTTTCAACGAGTTGGACTTTCTTCGTCATATCACCATTTGTACCTGATGAGTTTACGTGGGGCGTAGAGACTTAAAATGTTGTTTTATTACTTTCTTAAAACCTTTAAAACGTTATCAGGTAAAAAGCTTACCATCATCTGCGCAGAAAACTTCACCAGTGCTTTTCCTTCCAGTAAACTCTCCTTTGTATTCGTTCCGGAAGACCCACATAGGAGCGCCAATGTCCTTCTGCTTCTCTATGTTGTAGAGGAGGGGGTAGATGAATATAAGGTCCGATTCCATCTGTATAGCATTCAAAATAAATAATTCTATGAAAATCACGCAAATATTTCTGTATCTCCACCCCTAAATAGAACGAGTTGGTAAGATTAATTATTGCGCTCTGATCACTACACCAAATCTCCGTGGTACTGGTCGAAATGTACAAATCTGTTGTATCGCAATTATGAAGATGTCTGTCTTCTTGATGGGTATTTTCGTCAACTGTGATGGGAAGTGAGAGAAACAGGAGAACTTCCCCCCTTCCACCATCGAAGACGGTGGGACTAATAAGCGAAGACACCCGATAGCACATTATGAATGGGGGGTGCGCCTGATTTTTGTTTTTAATTTTAATCGAAAGTGGACCTCATCCTGCGAATTTTGACACCAGCCGTTCTCTTTTTGTATGAATAGATATTTGTCTATGATTTTTCAAACTTTCGAATGTTTATGACGTCCTGGGCGGGACCTCCCAGCCCACTGTGACGTCATAAACATTCGAAACTTTGAAAAATCATAGAAAAAGGTCTTCTCACGCTAAAAGGTCGCGGTTGGCGTCAAAATTCTCAGTATAAGGTTTAGTTTAGATTAAAAATAACAGTAAACAGTTTTTCCGACCCATGCGCACACCCCATTAATAAAGGACCATTGCAAGTGACAAGGAGTACTACTGCAAAAACGCTGCACGTTATTACACAATGGTATTATTTTTCTGTATAAATAACTTCCCTAAAAGATCACAGTTTTTCCGTCGTCAGTACGTACCAACCATATTTTCACGCAAAGTTCCATCAAGTTTATTTTGAAACAGAAAGTATATGCCAGTAAAACAACGATATCCGGGATTTGCCCTCATATTCATAATTAAATTTGGTTCTTGGTTGCCGGGGAGCAGCATTGAGTAACACGAAACTTTATTCGGAAAAAAAACCTTGTAGAAGAAAGAAACTTGTACCTACCAACCATATTGATGTAAAATGGGTTCAATCCAAAATTTTGTCCGCGTTAATTATTTTCTTCAATCACGAGTGTGAATCACAAAAGAGGTCTAATCTCCGTTAAAATTTTATCTGACTAAAATGCGATCGCTGTTCATTTCTTCGATTTGTATTCAGTTTTGCTTTCTGAGCAACCAGTAATCAAATTCCCATATGAAGCTTTCTATTTTTCGAAACGAGTGTGAAGCGTTTAGTTCTTTATAATAAACTTGATTGTGAAGGTGTGAAGGCAGTATGGTGTGGTAGGTAGTACCTACCAATAGTTGGTAGGTAAAAAAACAATAAATCATTGCCCAAAGGTTTAATATTTTCTGTATAGATCACCTTTCTGTATAGATCCCTCCCTACCCACCATAAGTACCTACTACCTACTATGGAATTTTTGAAAATGTCAACCCTTCATTTCTATTTGGTTGGTGGTTGGGTTTGAAATGTTCAAAAATGCCCTAGAAGGTAGTAGGTACCTACGGTTGGTAGGGAGGCATCTATAGAGTAGGGTGATCTATACAGAAAATTTTCCAGTGATGAATTTTTTTTCCACAACTCATTCTTCTACTAATTATATGTGAAGCGTGTATTTCTTCGAATTAAACTCGATTACGAAGCAAAAAAATATGGTTGGTAGGGAGTGAGACTGATAAAGTTGTGTTCTTTGCAGGCGAGTGATCTTGCTGTGTTTCAAGTATGTTATGACGAGATGTAAATTGTAAGGCTCTCGTAAGATTGAATTCGTAGAATGTTATATTTGTAACTGTAAACATGTGAAACATGAATAGCAACGTTTGCGCATGGTAATAAT
The DNA here is from genome assembly GCA_009739505.2 of Apolygus lucorum. NCBI lineage: Eukaryota > Metazoa > Arthropoda > Insecta > Hemiptera > Miridae > Apolygus > Apolygus lucorum. The sequence goes on from CM019176.2 coordinate 40,105,570, forward strand.
AACTAATGTTTTGGATATAACAGATCTACACAGAAAAATAATACGTTTTTTTAAATAATTTGCAGAGTTTTTAGTCTTGGTTATCTTGGTTTCAATAGCGTATAATCTTTGAAGGTTACTTTTCAATACCAACCATCTCCAAGATGAGATTCATCGGTATTGAGATGAGCAGCGGTATTGATACGACAGACAAATTGAAGGCATCCACAATACGATCGGTGGAATCTACTGCGCATGTGCAGAAGGAACTATGGGTTTATTATCTCAACGTCCGGTCGCACTAGGAACTCTCCAGTGTGATTAGAACTTTACCATTGCCATGTCTCGAGTGAAGTTCTCCAGGGGATCCATAACTTGGAAGTAATAGTTCTGCAACAACCGAGCGCTTTCTTTCAGGGTGGATGGTGAATCGGGTGAGAATTGTGCATTTTCAACCATATATTCCAAGTATGCAGTTACATTCCTTTGTGTTTCCTTGTACCAATAATTATCTTCGTCGGCTGAAAAAAAAATAAAAATAAAACGTATTAATTGATAATGCATGCATTACAGAGGGATGCTTTAGCCTTGGTATGAGTTTTTGAAAAACGTTGTTCAGGAAGGCCTAAAACGTGAAACTATGATATGGTGTGGATATTCACACAATTTGGTAGGCTTGAACCGGTTTTGACACAGACATAAATAATGTAGCTTAAGAAGCTGAACTAAACAAAGTTTCTTTATCCCTAATAAGGATGAACATACGGTTTTCAAGAAACGAAACATATTCTCCGTTTGCAGTGCTAATAATCCAGGGTTTTGAAGATTTCCTGAGCGACAAATCATAAGGTATCACGATGTCCTCCGCATCTTCCGGCTCGATGACGGGTGCAAACGTCGGTCGGAACATGTCCTGAATAAAATAGAAGAAAAATATCGGAAATACAAGTAAATATTTTCAACAAAGAAACAATACAAACTAGTGTAAGTCCAGAAACTACGTATGTCCTAGCCAGTACCAATCTATTTTTAAAGAATTGGCACTTAGCTGATTTCGATTTTTGATATTTTTTGGTTTATTATTTTCAATAATGAACCTTTGGAATCGACCAAGAAAAAAAATTTTTTAACACCCCCTCAAAATTTGATGGTTTACGTTTCAAGGTACGTAGAATCCACAAAACGAATAAAAATTTGGCCGTCCGTCCGCCGTCCGCCGTACGCGGCACTTTTACCACTTAGCATTGACCGATTTTGATGAAATTTGGTATGTAGGCTCCACTTGGGGTCTAGTTGTGCCCCGAAGATTTTGGTTGATGTAGGTCACTTCTAAGGGTTCCAAAATCAAATTTGAAATTTTGAAAACGCCCTAACTCAAAAAATTTCGATATAAAGGTATTGTTTTTCCTTCAATTTAAGATTCTATAAAATTTTTAGAATTTTTTGAGACCACCCGGAGCTCTGTAGGACAAACCGTTCGCTCACTACGAGAATTTGAAGTTTGGACGTACGATAAATCAGAAACACGAGTATGAATCGCAAAAGAGGCCTAATCTCCGTTCAAATTAAAACTGACCGAAATGCGATCGATGTTTTTCTTCATGTTGGATGGTTGGTGGCTTTGCAGACGAGTGATCTATATAGAAAAATAATAAACCATTGTGTAATAATTTGCAGCGTTTTTCATTACAGATTCGGATTCTACGTCAGAATTCATGAAAAATTAATACCCGAATCGATTTGTTTTATTGCGCGCAACCTGGCTTTTTGAACGCTTCAAGTTGCGCAACTCCACAATTGCGTAAAAATTAGGTTTTGGAGAACCCTTAGTGTGGCACATGTTTTTTCATAATTTTTTGACGCTGAATCACATGGTGTCATCTGTTTTTCAATTTGACTGGAATTTTTCTAAATGGCGGCCATAAATTCGGTTGTTTTTAGTGGAAAAACGCTGCAAATTATCACACAATGGTTTATTATTTTTCTATATTGATCACTCGTCTGCAAAGCCACCAACCATCCAACATGAAGAAAAACATCGATCGCATTTCGCTCAGCTTTAATTTGAACGGAGATTAGGCCTCTTTTGCGATTCACACTCGTGTTTCTGATTTATCGTACGTCCAAACTTTAAATTCTCGTAGTGAGCGAACGGTTTGTCCTACAGAGCTCCGGGTGGTCTCAAAAAATTCTAAAAATTCTATAGAATCTTAAATTGAAAGAAAAACAATACCTTTATATCGAAATTTTTTGAGTTAGGGCGTTTTCAAAATTTCAAAATTTATTTTGGAACCCTTAGAAGAGACCTACATCAACCAAAATCTTCGGGGCACAACTAGACCCCAGACGGAGCCTACATACCAAATTTCATCAAAATCGATCAATGCTAAGTGGCAAAAGTGCCGCGTACGGCGTACGGCGGACGGACGGCCAAATTTTTATTCGATTTTTGGATTCTACGTACTTTGAAACGTAAACCATCAAATTTTGAGGGGGTTGTAATGACTCATACTTTTAACTGTGTAGTTCTCCAATAAAGGTCGAGGGAAACCCTGAGTGACTCACCATGCAAAGTAGGTAAGGTGAGGTACGGGGGACAGTGACATCACTTGACGTCACCTTTTTCCACCCTCTCCTTACCTTGTCAAGTCCATATAAAAGGAGGACTCAGGGCTTCCCCTTCATGCACTCGTCTTCGAATCCCATCAAGTTTTCCGGAAATGGAAACAACACTACACACGATGTGACCATCAATCGCGGGGAAAAGATTGTCATCGAACTTCGAATCATACTCCGCCGACTCAACAAATCCACCCGCAATGACTCCTTCAACTTGGCAGTCATTACCGCAAAGATGGAGGACGTCAACGTTTGCGGTCTCCGTTTTTACTACGTCATACGCGGACTCCCTGTGTTACATCATTTCTGTTTTATTTTCTTTTTCGATTTACCTATTTATATGTTAACGGCATGATCGCCAACGAATTGTAAATTATTTCACTAATTTTGTTTCCCTTTATTATACGAACTGGGGGACCTATGTAATGACTCATACTTTTAACTGTGTAGTTCTCCAATAAAGGTCGAGGGAAACCCTGAGTGACTCACCATGCAAGGTAGGTAAGGTGAGGTACGGGGGACAGTGACATCACTTGACGTCACCTTTTTCCACCCTCTCCTTACCTTGTCAAGTCCATATAAAAGGAGGACTCAGGGCTTCCCCTTCATGCACTCGTCTTCGAAAACTCGACTTGTTTATTTCTCGCTCTACCTCGCCTTCTCTCTGAAACCCATAGTTCATCAGAGGGTCTCGGTATGCGATAAATCTCATCGCGCCGGCTTCTGCTCCCATTTACCCTAGTAGTCGTCTGCCTCCAACTAGGTATAGGTAAATGTGGTGCATTCCCCGGGTCGGCGAGCAATCGCGCCTAGGTATGTATCCGAGCTGGCGATCTTAACACTCTTGCACACGGTCTGCGGTAACCCGCGCCGGGCATCGAGTGTTGTCCCGTCCTTTGTCTTCGTTGAGTAGGAGCCAATCAAACCGACAAGCCGAAGTGAAGCCGATCGCCTTCACGCTCCGACACGCCGTCATAACAGGGGTGTTAAAATTTTTTTTTCTTGGTCGATTCCAAAGGTTCATTATTGAAAATAATAAACCAAAATGAAGTTAGTGTCAATTGCGCATGATTGCGCGCAACTTTTTTGCGCAAAAATATTTTTCCTGAGATCCTCACAAAAAATCATGAAGGATTGCGTTGATCAGAATTTTTTACGCTGTATTTTGCGGAAATGAAATGGGGTGTAACCTTTTCGTGAAACACCCTGTATATCACTGCTTCTGAGAGAAGTGCACAGCCATGTCACGGGAAAAGCAGCACCTGATGGACCCCGGACAAAATACGATAATTCAATTGACACAGCAGAAGGCGAAACTGTGTCGCCACCATCCACGAAGAAGGAGGGCAATTTGGTTACAGGACGGCGGATCGGAAGGTCGGTTCGGAAGGTTCTCCCCGGACATAAATTCTGGTCCATGTGGTTATCGTTGGTTCCAAGGAGTTAGGTGATCTTCACGTCTTGAACGGTTCGGCATCGGGCGAGGTTAAGGCTAAATGTCCCGAGTTTAGTTGTGAAATCTGCCACCACGTGGCAGCACCAAAATGAAGAAAATTTTGTTTACTCCTCAGTTGAGAACGGATCGAGATATTTTAGTTCCGCAAACGGATTTCTCTTCAAGATCACCGTAGAATTCCGGGTAATTGGTTTAGAAAGTGTGCAAAATTTTTTTGCACACAGCTCCAACAAAAATTTGTTTAAATTTTGAACATTTTCAAAAAGTGGCCTTATAGCCACTTGCAGAACCTTCATCAGAATACGAATCCGTCTGCAGAATTTTTCTAACTTGATCATTGCCGTCGGATTCGCGTTTTTACGATATGGAGGGGGCCGAGGGGGGCGATCATGGGCTGGGGGGGAGGGCGGCGATCAAACGCCCCGCCGCCCGCCCGACCTTCACCTTCACTCCTACATTCATGCTTTGCTAGTATGCACCCTTTGGTCGCTATTCTTTTTCCTGGCCACCTAATAGGTAGCCACCATCAACCTTCCCATTTCCAACTTCTCTGTCTTGAGGTTGATCGAATTGGGCGAAATTTCCATAAAAAGCAAGACACATAAACAAATAACTTATGAGACACATTCTGTGTTAATTTGATTCAGATAATGGTTTGCACTACCTACTAAATAGTTAAGTAGTTCTAAAATTGCGATAATTTCAGTTCACTGCACATGGACTAGTTAGGTATCTAGAACAACTAGTAATAGATGGTTTGAGGAGCTAATTCTTGGCGTTTGACGTTGATTTCCAAATTTTGTGAACAGCTAAAGATGATGAAAAAATAATTAGTAGGTAGTTAATTCACTCTGCAATAGTGTTGAAAAAGGTAAAAACACCTATTCATTATTTACCAAAAATTCAAATATCTTTGAAATAATATCAAAATAAATCTAAATAAATTTGAAACTAAAATCCCCCGTGTCTGAATTTTTTATTCCCGAATTCCCTCTTCTAAGAGTTAAATTATCAATTCTCTCTGATTTAAATGTCATTCTTGATTTCATGTAATTATAACCCCTAACACTAGCGAAGTATTGAATTTTGAGGTAGTACTAGGTATACTACTAAATTACAAACATGACTGTCCCAAAATTACCGTTAGTGCACTGTAATAAATAGCCTAGAACTAGTGCTGTGGTCTTACAAGGTAATTACCATACAGATGGCAACCCTACGTGTTTACATTTTCGGATTACTCGAAAAGTTCGAGAAGAGTTCAAGGTCGCACATCTTTCTCATTCGCTAGCAATCCCGGGTACATCGGGCACTGTTGACGTTCGAATACTGTAGGTAGTAGTACTAGGGTACGGCGTTGGTGATTTTACCCTTCAATATTCCGCGATTGTGCAGCGATCACTACATCGTTTTTTAAGAGGTCCCACAGTAAGAATTGGGCGTCCATATGCGATTATTCTGGGGTAAAGGAGGACACAACCAACGGGAAAAATCTGCGAAGTGCTACTATCAGCTCCGGGGTCTTGATTTTCGTAGGGGACTATCTACATGCCAATTTGAACAATCCTGACAAATTTCATCTAATTCTTATGAAATATGTGAAAGTTATAGCTGTTTCAAGGATTTAATGTTTGCGCATGCGCAGATGCTAATGTCAATTTGGAGTGATTTTCGTAGACCATCTGCACCCCAAAAATGTCATCGAACTCAGATGGGAAATGAAGAAGTTGAGACTGTTACAAGGAATTCACGTTTTCGCTTCCGCAGTCACTACTATTAGTCCGGGAGTGATTTTCATAGGGGACCATCTACTCGCCAACCCGCACAATTCCTGAAAATTTCATCGAAATCAGACAATAACTTCGTGTAGTTCTGCCCGATACAAGGATTTCACGACAGAATCAAAGACAGTCAGACACGAAACAAAAATTGTTCAGGAAGGTCTAAAACATAGAACGCGAGGGGAAATTTTGATTTCGGAGATTTTTTTTTTCTACTATCTTGAAAAGTTAAAACAATACTTCCACTACCTTGGTGGACTCGGAAGTAAGAAGTGCGTAGGCACCTTATCTATTTTAGCTCAGTACAATTTTTAGTTAATCATAAATAATAATTTTGTGTTCGAGTCTACTACGGTAACGGAAGTATTGTTTTCACTTTTCAACGTTAAAAAAAATATCTCCAAAATCAAAATTCCAACTCGAGTTATATATTTTAGACCTTCCTGAACAATTTTGGTTCCGTGTCTGCCTGTCTGTCATGAAATCCTTGTAACGCCCGAAACTATACGAAATTAATGTCCAATTTCGATGAAAAATTTTGAGGTAGGTATATTATGCGGGTTGACGTCTAGACGATCCCCTATGAAAATCATCGCCCCAGTATCAATCAATAATATGTATAACATTCTACCATAATTATGATACCTAACCATTATCTGAATCAAATTAACACAGAATGTGTCTCATAAGTTATTTGTTTATGTGTCTTGCTTTTTATGGAAATTTCGCCCAATTCGATCAACCTCAAGACAGAGAAGTTGGAAATGGGAAGGTTGATGGTGGCTACCTATTAGGTAGCCAGGAAAAGGAATAGAGACCAAAGAGTGCATACTAGCAAAACATGAATGTGAAGGTCGGGCGGGCGGCGGAGCTTTGATCGCCGCCCTCCCCCCCAGCCCATGATCGCCCCCCTCGGCCCCCTCCATATCGTAAAAACGCGAATCCGACGGCTATGATCAAGTTAGAAAAATTCTGCAAACGGATTCGTATTCTGATGAAGGTTCTGCAAGTGGCTATAAGGCCACTTTTTGAAAATGTTCAAAATTTAAACAAATTTTTGTTGGAACTGTGTGCAAAAAATTTTTGCACACTTTCTAAACCAATTACCCGGAATTCTACGGTGATCTTGAAGAGAAATCCGTTTGCGGAACTAAAATATCTCGATCCGTTCTCAACTGAGGAGTAAACGAAATTTGGCCCCGATGGTGCTGCCATCACTTATTTCAGAATCACACTAAAACATCGTGACATTTAGCCTTAATCGGTATCGCGGAAGGTCGACATTCTGATCCTGGCTGGATAATTTCGGAGTGACTACCTCTGTGAGTACTTGATAGGAACAACTTTCTGGACCGTATTCCAACCTTGGGCTACCAGCATCTATTTAGGAGAAGTATTAGTTTCGTGGGGTTTTTAAAATAACCTAGTACAGTAATTTTAATGTAAACCTCGTAAGTCTCGACTTTGGTGTTTCCCCCATCCTTCGTTAGGTCCGGGCGTGCTTATCACGCCCCCTTAGGCTCCCCCTTTTAGTAATTATAATTGAGTACTTTGATAACTGAGCTTGATTCTTTCCCCGCTCTCCCCCAGCAATTCCGAGGCTGTTCAAATAAGATACAATGTTGAGGGAATGAGATTCACAGAGTTGATGAGTTACCGATTAGTCAAATTTTACCATTCCGCGGTGGACTTAATTTTTACCACTGAATGATAAGAAAGATTTTTTCGCCACTGCTCTTACCTTGGGAATATTCATATAAGCCTCAATAATGGCTTCTCCATCAACTGCCTGTAAGCACGTCCGGATCTCCTCGCTGCTGACGTTTACTTCACATCCGACAGCTTTAGTTAACTCGAGTGATTTCTCTATGACTAGGTCCGAGCGAAGCAGACTACTCGCGTGGCTGATGACTCCAGAATCACTCACGGCTCGAGTTACCAAGTCTGAATCAATAGAACATTTCAACCACATTAATTCTCTCAATAATCTTTGTTCAGTGTGTGAATTCCAAAAATCCAGGGCCGAAAAACGCTGCAAATTATTACACAACAATACATTATTGTTCTGCAAAGATCAACCGTCCGCGAAGAACTTGGTTTCTCATTAATGGTACCTACCACTATAATTATCGCTCAAGTTATCGGCAGTAGGGGTCGGCAGTAGTAAACCCTAGATAGGTATAAGAAATTTGATTCTTGGTTGTTTGGGTTGACCTGAAATTTCATTTGAAGAATCAAGAACGGACCGCGATTTATCTGCTGAAATTTGGCTCACTTCCGTCTTTATACGTACACGTGCGTTCACACGTGTTTTTGACTCACCATGCCCATTACTAAGAGAGACATCTAACCTGGTTAGTACCGTCAAATGCCTCTTCAATGGAGTAGGGGTAGGTATGGTGGGAGGGATTCGCAAGGCCAAGTGCCTTGATTAATTTTACAATAACCGCGTATTTGATAATCGTTGTTGATCGGCTTGGTGATTTCATTCGTTTCCAAAAGATAAGATACACTTAAAACTCGGCGCTTTGCGCCTCGGCGGGGGGCTCCGCCCCCCTGCACCCCCCGGTTTATTTCTTTTTCCATACTCTGTATGAAATCATAGGAACACAGAATGTGTTTTTGCGATGCTAGTCATCCGTTAAATAAAAAACAACAATAATAAATGTGGAGTCTTTGGCAATAATAAAATAAAATTTATTTTATTATTAATTAAATTTAATTAAATGTCTAACAATTATTTAATAATTGTTAGACATTTAATTTGATCTAAAACCCTATAAATGTTATATAAATAAATATGTAACTACAAGAAAAATACTACCTATATAAATTGAGAGCTTTCCAACGAATGGTGAACAATTTCTGTGCAATGAACACTGCGGGAGTTCTATTTCCTTACCAACGGCTAGGTTGCACGTGAAAATCATTATAAAAGGCGCGTAACGGTTTTTTCTGTCGCTTTTTCGTGACGATTTTTTTTCGGTAGGTCATCGCAAAAACACATTCTGTGTTAAAACACTATCTTGTAGAAAAAAACGTATTATAACATTCATAAATAAGTGATTAGGTAATTAATTATCCTTATTAGTGAATGGTTGGTGCCACAGAGCTCTAGCTGTTGTCACCAAAAATAAGTTTTGTTGTTGTAAATTCTAAACGTATGAAATAAATATAAGCCCATTTGCAAGAAAACTCTTCACTTAACTTAGGATGTTTTCTCTTCTGTTAAGAGCGTACTTATACCAAGATGTCAGGAAGGGGTAAAAAAATGGTTATAGAAAATATTTAAAACAAATCATTTGTACTGTCTAAGATTTTTTTTTAAATGTTCAATTTCAATCATTCATATTCTTGAAAAATTTATTGTATTTTCGTCCTTTATTGACGCCTATTGTCACAGTAACATTGCCAAAACTGTTGGGTATAACACCAAATCGTTGAGTAACTCCCACATTTTTCGGGAGTATAGTGGTATATCACGAAATTTAAGTAAATTAATTAATGCTGATAAACAATGAAGAGTGAAAATGGAATGAATTGTGTGGCATACGTTGTGGGGATAATGTTCTAATGGATTGGGAACATCAGAATAGCGAAATAAAAATTAGAACGCCTGTGGCATGAGAGAAACGTTGACCAAAATCTTTAATTGCCATTTCCCCAAAGTTGCGTTTTTATACTTGTACCAGTATTGACCAAAGAGTTTGCATACTCATTTTTTGGTTTATTATTTTCAATAATAAGCCTTTGGAATCGAGCAAGGAAAAAAAAAATTTAACCCCCCCTCAAAATTTGATGTTTTACGTTTCAAGGTACGTAGAATCCGAAAATCGAATAAAAAAAGAAAGGTGTTACTTTATACTCACTACCATATCTACGAATGGAGGTCTTCTTCAAAAAATCCACTTTCTAGCCGTCAAAATCATTTGTAAGTATCACTAACGGATTCAGCGTGAAAAATTACACAGGAATTGATACCACACTCGTCATGTCATCCTAACATGGACGGTGGCCAGTGGACGAAATTTGTAATTCCCGCCCAACTTGAATTTTCCGCGCTATGGATCAACCTCCTACGAACGGGGATTGTTGAACTTCTACCTCTGAGGTTTGCGCCTCTCTCATTATCACATCTTTACTCGTCTGGCTCCCACATTATTTTCACGTGTTTTTCGCCTTTTTTGGGTTAATTATTTTCAATAACAAACCTTTGGAAACGACCAAGAAAAAAAGAGTCATAAATGCCCCCCCCCCCTCCCGGGAAATTTCAGCTTCTTGGGACCACCATATACAGATTTAGCTAACTACTTGGCCATAATAAAAAAAAATCAAAAACGCTTGCATACGAGTCTGCAACGCATTGGGACATTTTCATGTCTTTACCTATTGCTTTTTACCTCACTATAGGATTTTATAACCCACCCTCCGTTGTTGTCAGAATGTGAAACGAATCATTAACATAATAACTATCTATAGCTATTTGTTGTATTTTTCAAACCTCACAATGCGTTGCTGTTGTCTACTCTACTTAGCTTTTACCTGGCTGTTTACCGAAATTATTGAACATCACATGTACCTATGTTGCCAAAGTTTTGACAGACGAGTGAAATGTCGGAAGACAAGTTGGACAATATGTCTTCGCTAAAAGGAAAAAATATAGAGCCGGATGGCCAACTTCCTCAACAAGAGTGTAGATATATTATGTTACAAATTGACACAATTATTAATATTAAGAGCTAGGTACCTAATTTCAATAAAATAGACGATTCCGGATTAATTATCTTCTACACTCACGATCATTAGTTTGTAAACAAAATATGAGAACAGTTATGCCCATAGCTCCGCTATTCGTATAGTCAATATGTTATGGAGAACATGAAAATGTTCGTTAAATCGAGAGCTTTCCAACGAGTGGTGAACGATTTTTGTGGGTTAAAAAGTGTAGAAAAGGAACAAACCTAACAACGGGGTCGTTGTAAGCGGAAATAGTTGTAAAGGCACTGTAACACAATTTCGTTATGCAATTTCGTGACAGTTTTTTGTGCTATGTGCCAGGGCAAAGACATGAAAATGTCAAAAATAACACCAGTGTAACGAAAGTTTTCGTGCTAGAGCGTTTTGAAAACTTTTTACCCCTTAGAAGTGACTGAAAATTATCTCAAATGGAAACGATAAATCAATTTCATCTAAATCGGTCCATGGGAACTAAGCAAGTGCCGCGTGCGGGGCAGGACGGAAAAATTTGTATTCAAGTTTTAGATTTTACATACTTTGGAACATAAACCATCAAGTTTGAGGGGGGCATAAATGAGGAAAACAGGGCGACGAGATTGAACAATAATTGACCTAAATGAAAATGTCTTTTAAGCCAGTATTGATCCGATGGTGTTGCAACGCAAACCCTGATAATGTCATCAAGAAATCGTGATTTTGAGTTGTTATACATGGAACATGGATTTGACAGACCAACCGACAGACAAACACAGAACCAAAATTGCTCAGATACACAGAAGGCGAAGAAAATATCGGAGACTATCGGTAGCTCCTCATAAAGCGTCTCGTTTTCACGTTATTATTGGACCTTACATTTGAATTCACACAAATGGTCCGATAATGACCAATTCGGAAGCTACAAAAGAAGTTATTAGAAAACAGACGACTCTTCCCGAAGTCAGCAACCACGTTTTTCAACTAGTTTCACTCATTTTGGTTTATTATTTCAATAATGAACCTTTGGAATCGACCAAGAAAAAAAAAATTTCAACACCCCCTCAAAATTTGATGGTTTACGTTTCAAGGTACGTAGAATCCAAAAATCGAATAAAAATGTGGCCGTCCGTCCGCCGCACGCGGCACTTTTGCCACTTAGCATTGACCGATTTTGATGAAATTTGGTATGTGGGTTCCATTTGGGGTCTAGTTGTGCCCCGAAGATTTTGGTTGATGTAGGTTACGTCTAAGGGTTTCAAAATGAATTTTGAAATTTTGAAAACGCACTAACTCGAAACATTTTAATATAAAGGTATTGTTTTTCCTTCAATTTAAGATTCTATAGATTTTTTAGAATTTTTTGAGACCACCCGGAGCTCTGTAGGACAAAACCGTTCGCTCACTACGAGAATTTTAGTTTTGGACGCACGATAAATCAGAAACACGAGTGTGAATCGCAAAAGAGGCCTAATCTCCGTTCAAATTAAAGCTGACCGAAATGCGATCGATGTTTTTCTTCATGTTGGATGGTTGGTGGCTTTGCAGATGAGTGATCTATAGAAAAATAATAAACCATTGTGTAATAATTTGCAGCGTTTTTGACACTTTGGACGCAGCAGGAAAATGAAATCCTGTTGAAACGGGACCACCAAGAATGCTTCAAGTTGGCAAAACACATTTCCAAGAGAATCAGGCAGATTGTTACCAGAAAGAAGAAGTGCAAGGAGTTCAAACACACTTCAAAATCGTTGTTATGATTCAACTTGCATGTTTGAGCATGCATAGGGTCATCCTCTGAGTAATGAGAAAAAAGAGTGTTGGTATTGAAACGAAAAGGGTTTTACTTTCTGGTTGTCTTTAACTACTAGAGAATATTTCATGTACAATTCATGTAGAACTCACCTTCCTCTTCAACCAACGGTGAAACAAGTAGCTGATGAGCGTTCATACCTCCAGAAGATTCTCCTATAAGAGTAACGCTGTTCGGATCCCCACCGAATGAGGCGATGTTTTTCTTCACCCACCGCAAGGCCGTCAACATGTCCTTCAGACCGAAGTTTCCTGGGAAGATTTTGTCTCCCAAAGACATCCAACCTGCGGAGAATTCAAACTCCTGGATCAGATGAGTGTTATGCCAGGAAATGGTCGCCACTCCTCAGAAATTTTGAAATATGAAACAACACAAAAACCTAACCAGTTGGGAGGTCGATAGGGATAATAGTAATCGAAATAATAATAATATGAAAGTCTCAAATTAGAACTAATTCTGATATCCTTCAAAAAGGTGTACAGTAGTTACTACACCCTAGTGATCAACCATACAGCTCCTCTTATTCATGCATACTGGCTGAAAAGCCAGTATACACGCCTACTTTTAGTAGGCGAAAACGCTGCAAATTATTACACAATGGTTTATTATTTTGCTTCCGAGTCTACCAAGGTAGCGGAAGCTTTGTTTTCACTTTTCAAGGACGAAAAAAAAAGTTCTCCAAAATCAACATTTCCACTCGAGTTTTGCGTTTTAGACCTTTCTGAACAATTTTGGTTCAGTGTCTGTGTGTCTGTCTGTCATGAATTCGTTGTAACGCGCATAACTATACGAAGTTATTGTCCGATTTCAATGAAATTTTCAGGGATTGTGCAGGTTGGTGTGTAGACGGTCCCCTATGAAAATCATCATCCCCTGACTGATAGAAGCGACTGCGCATGCGCGAACGTGAATTCCTTGTAACGGCCATAACTTCTACATTTTCCATCCGATTTCAATGAAATTTTCAGGGATGTTACAGATTAGTATTTAGATGGTTCCTTATGAAAATCACCACCTTCGGACTGATAGTAGCCACTGCGCATGCGCAAACGTGAATTCCTTGTAACGGCCATAACTTCCACTTTTTCTACCCGATTTCGATGAAATTTTCAGGGATTATGCGGATTAGGTTGTAGATGGTCCCCAATGAAGGTCACCACCTTCGGACTGATAGTAGCCACTGCGCATGCGCAAACGTGAATTTCCTTGTAACGTCCATAATTTCTACATTTTCTACCCGATTTCAATGAAATTTTCAGGGATGTTACAGATTAGTATTTGGATGGTCCCCTATGAAAATCACCACCTTCGGACTGATAGTAGTTACTGCGCATGCGCAAACGTGAATTCCTTGTAACGGCCATAACTTCTACATTTTCCATCCGATTTCAATGAAATTTTCAGGGATGTTACAGATTAACTTGTTTTGATGTTTTGAGATTAACTACTATGCATCGGATCATCTATATATTCGGGTTATGGATACGAGGAAGCTATGTGCCACACCCACTTGGCAGACGTTTTTAGGACGTCCCACAGTAAGACTTGGGCGTCCTTATGCGATCGATCTGGGGTGAAGGAAGACAACACTCAACAGAGAAAAAAAATAACCACACAGTAATCCGTTTTAGACCATTCTGAATCCAAATCCGCGAAAAAAAACCATAGGTGTATGTCTGTGTGTGTGTGTGTGTATGTGTGTGTGTATGTGTGTGTGTGTGTGTGTGTAACAAAATCTTGTGTACTCTGCACAGGCCTTAGTTCTCAACCGATTTTCCTGGTTCTTTTTTTGTTCGTCGCGGAAAACTATCTAGTTGTGCACTACGTCGCCGGAATTTCGAATTTTGCCTTTTAAGGGGGGGAAAGGGGGGGTTAATACTCGAAAAACGTGCGTTTTGGGCATAATCTTGTGTACTCAGCCCAGGCCTTAGTTCTCAAACGATTTTCGTGGTTCTTTTTTCGTTTGACGCGTAATACTATCTAGTTGTGCACTACGGCGCCGGAATTTCGGATTTTGCTTTTTAAGAGGGGGAAAGGGGGGGTTAATGCTTAAAAAACGTGCGTTTGCGTGCATAATCTTGTAAACTCTGCCCAGGCCTCAATTTCCAACCGATTTGCGTGTTTTTTTTTTTTTTTTGTTTGACTCAAATAACTTCCGAGTTGTACATCATTTTACCAGAGTACCAAAATTCGCAAGGGGAGGGGGTGAGTGGGGGGATAATATTCACAAAATATCCGATTTTTCGATATTTTGGTTCCTTTACTACTTACTAATTGTACCCAAGCTTTGAAATTGAGGAAAAATTCTCATTATACCTCCGAATTTTCATGAATTATTCTCTGTACCACCATGGAACTAATAGTGGTGCCACCATGGTGCCATGATGCCATAAACCGCTTATTTCGTGGTTTTTTTTTTTTTTTTTGTGTTTCACCTTGAATACGGATGTGAAATTCGACGGACTGCCTACCAAAACTAACAGATGAAAGTTCAATGTTACGACGTATTTCCGCTTTGGTGCCAGACTGGCACCATTGTTGGCGTTGGGGAGGTGGTGGTGGGGGGGGGGGGGGTGAACTCGAATTCGCATGTTGGGTGTCGTAGATCATGGATTTAAAAATGCTCTGCAGATTCGAGGCTCCCATGCCGCTAGAAATGTTATGGTGGATAAAGGTGAGGGGGGGGGGGGTCAATATTTCTTGCCTAAAGTAATGAATAAATTACATCGAGTGAAACAGTTTTATCGCTTACCAACTGGTTTAACTGATCTAATGCTTATCCAATGGGACGTCCCCTGGAATGCATGCATTACTAAACAATATGTTTTATTTTTCTATATAGATCACTCGTCAGCAAAACCACCAACCATCCAACATGAAGAAAAACATCGATCGCATTTCGGCCAGCTTTAATTTGAACGGAGATTACTTTTGCGATTCACACTCGTGTTTCTGATTTATCGCACGTCCAAACTTGAAATTCTCGTAGTGAGCAAACGGTTTGTCCTACAGAGCTCCGGGTGGTCTCAAAAAATTCTAAAAATTCTATAGAATCTTAAATTGAAGGAAAAACAATACCTTTATATCAAAATTTTTTGAGTTAGGGCGTTTTCAAAATTTCAAATTTGATATTGGAACCCTTAGAAGTGACCTACATCAACCAAAATCTTCGGGGCACAACTAGACCCCAAATGGAGCCCACATAATGCTAAGTGGGGAAAGTGCCGCGTACGTACGGTTGGCGTTTTAAATTATTAGATTTAAACTATGTGGCTGTTACCGAACTCGGGAAACCTCCATGATGGGTGGGGCCCTGGTGTGGCCGGATCAGTGCCCGGCCAGCGGTGTAGGGAGTAAAATAGACCCTCTCACAATGGGGTATTTCAGTCAATTTTGCTTCCGAGTCTACCAAGGTAGCGGAAGCTTTGTTTTCACTTTTCAAGGACGAAAAAAAAGTTCTCCAAAATCAAAATTTTCACTCGCGTTTTGCGTTTTAGACCTTTCTGAACAATTTTGGTTCCGTGTCTGTGTGTCTGTCATCAATTCCTTGTAACGGGCATAACCATACAAAGTTATTGTCCGATTTCGATGAAATTTTCAGGGATTGTGCGGGTTGGTGTGTAGACGGTCCCCTATGAAAATCATCATCCCCGGACTGATAGAAGCGACTGTGCATGCGCAAACGTGAATTCCTTGTAACGGCCATAACTTCTACATTTTCAATCCGATTTCAATGAAATTTTCAGGGATGTTACAGATTAGTATTTAGATGGTCCCCTGTGAAAATCATAGAGAATTGTTTTTCATAGAGGGATTCATTCATAGAGGGATGGTCTCCTGTGAGAATCTCAAATCTTATTCGTGACAAGGCTTCAATAGCTCAGAGGATAGAGTCTTGATTTGTGCTCCAGGGATCGAGGGTTCGAATCCCAGCCGAGGCTAAGAATTTTTTTTGATCCAATCACATAGATCTACTCACTTAATTTTTCATCCGAATTTGATGAAATTTTCTAGGATTGTCCAGATTAGCGTGTAGATGGTCCCCTATGAAGGTAGTGAAAGGTACTTAGAGATTGGTGTTTTGAGATTAACTACTATGCATCGGATCATCTATAGTAAGTAAAGTAAAGTAAAGTAAAGTAAGCAACCATTTCAGGTTGAATTTTCGTCCGACTGCCATTCTTGGCGTCGCAGACGTCATCAGCTGTCTCCCTAAGGGGAGATCAGAATTTTGTTCTGATGATTTCGCTCATGGCTTCCCAAACATCACCGCCCTGGGTTGGAACGAGAGATTGCCGATCGTCTAATAGACAGAAAACTTTCTGCTGGCGACCAGACTCGAACTCGCATCCCCGCTAGAGGGTTCTTATCCTATCACCGCAGTCGGGTACACTGTCCACTAGACCACCGACGCCCACAATCATCTATACAAAAGGGTTATGGATACGAGGAAGCTATGTGCCACACCCACTTGGCAGACGTTTTTTAAATTTTATGCTTCCGAGTCCAATCAAAATTTTCAAACGCGTTTTGCGTTTTAGAACTTTCTGAACAATTTTGGTTCCGTGTCTGTCTGTCTGTGTGTCTGTCATGAATTCCTTGTAACGGGCATAACCATACAGTTATTGTCCGATTTCGATGAAATTTTCAGGGATTGTGCGGGTTGGTGTGTAGACGGTCTCCTATGAAAATCATCATCCCCGGACTGATAGAAGTGACTGCGCATGCGCAAACATGAATTCCTTGTAACTGCCATAACTTCTACATTTCCCATCCGATTTCAATGAAATTTTCAGGAATGTTACAGATTAGTATTTAGATGGTCCCCTATGAAAATCATCACCTTCGGACTGATAGTAGCCACTGCGCATGCGCAAACGTTAATTCCTTGTAACAGCCATAACTTCCACATTTTCTACCCGATTTTGAAGACATTTTCAGGGATTACGCGGATTGGGTTGTAGATGGTCCCCAATGAAAATCAAGGCCTTAAAATTTACAGAAGTCTCTGCCCATGCGCAAAATAAAATCCTTGTAACAGCCATAACACTTACATTGTTCATCCGAATTTCATGAAATTTTCTTGGATTGTCCAGATTAGCGTGTAGATGGTCCCCTATGAGAGTAGTGAAAGTTAGTCAGAGATTGGTGTTTTGAGATTAACTACTATGCATCGGATCATCTATATAATCGGGTTATGGATACGAGGAAACTATGTACCACACCCACTTGGCAGACTTTTTTTTTTTTTTAAAGTATGGATCAGAACGGAATTTGGGTCTGTTCGCCGAGATAATGTTTAGAAGAAATTAGGGAAGCTAATAAAAGTTAAAGATTTGAACGATAGCAGGAGGGTGTGACGTATTAAGTTGCTCGCCTTGAAAAAACTATCTTTGAATGAAGTATCCATGCACAGAGAAGAGATAAAACTCTTTCCTGAGGGTAACCTATAAGGGTAGTACCTGAGAATCTCCTGGATACTACAAAATACTACAACACGCCCGCGGCCCGTGTGTGTGCACTCAGGGAGGCCCGCCTTTTTAGGACATCCCACAGTAAGACTTGGGCGTCCTTATGCGATCGATCTGCGGTGAAGTTTTAGACCATTCTGAATCCAAATCCGCGAAAAAAAACCATAGGTGTTTGTCTGGGTATGTGTGTGTGTGTGTGCGTGTGTGTGTGTGTGTGTGTGTGTAGGTGTGTGTGTGTGTGTGTGTGTGACAAAATCTTGTGTCGTCTGCACAGGCCTTAGTTCTCAACCGATTTCCGTGGTTCTTTTGGTTTATTATTTTCAATAATGAACCTTTGGAATCGACCAAGAAAAAAAATTTTTAACACCCCCTCAAAATTTGATGGTTTACGTTTCAAGGTACGTAGAATCCAAAAATCGAATAAAAATTTGGCCGTCCGTCCGCCGTCCGCCGTACGCGGCACTTTTGCCACTTAGCATTGACCGATTTTGATGAAATTTGGTATGTAGGCTCCATTTGGTGTCTAGTTGTGCCCCGAAGCTTTTGGTTGATGTAGGTCACTTCTAAGGGTTCCAAAATCAATTTTGAAATTTTGAAAACGCCCTAAATCAAAAAATTTTGATATGAAGGTATTGTTTTTCCTCCAATTTAAGATTCTATAGAATTTTTTGAGACCACGTGGAGCTCTGTAGGACAAACCGTTCGCTCCCTACGAAAATTTAAGGGTTTATATTGAAATATATATATATATATATATATATATATATATAAATCAAAACACGAGTGTGAATCGCAAAAGAGGCCTAATCTCCGTTCAAATTAGAGCTGACCAAAATGCGATCGATGGTTGGTGATTTTGATTTTTTTTTTTCTTCTCTTCATATTGGATGGTTGGTGATTTTTAGACGAGTGATCTATATAGAAAAATAATAAACCATTGTGTAATAATTTGCAGCGTTTTTTGTTCGACGCGGAAAACTATTTAGTTGTGCACTACGTCGCCGGATTTTCGAATTTTGCTTTTAAGGGGGGGGGGGGGGTAAGGGAGGGTTAATGCTCAAAAAACGTGCGTTTTTGGGCATAATCTTGTGTACTCTGCCCAGGCCTCAATTTTCAACCGATTTTCGTGGTTCTTTTTTTGTTCGACGCAGAAAACTATCTGGTTGTGCACTACGTCGCCGGATTTTCGAATTTTGCCTTTTAAGGGGGGAAAGGGAGGGTTAACGCTCAAAAAACGTGCGTTTGCGGGCATAATTTTGTGTACTCTGCCCAGGCCTCAATTTCCAACCGTTTTTCCGTGGTTCTTTTTTTATTCGACGCGGAAACCTATCTAGTTGTGCACTACGTCGCCGGAATTTCGAATTTTGAATTTTAAGGGAGGGGAAAAAGGGGGGTTAATGCTCAAAAAACGTGCGTTTGCGGGCATAACCCTGTAAAATTTGCCCAGGCCTCAATTTCCAACCGTTTTGAGTGTTCCTTTTTTTTTTGTTCGACTCATAAATGTTCCAAATTGCACACTATTCCACCAGAGTATCAAAATTCGCAAGAGGAGGGGGAGAGTGGGGGTTAATATTCACAAAATATCCGATTTTTCAATATTTCGGTTTCTTTATAACTTACTAATTGTATCCAAGCTTTGAACTTTTTTTTTAAACGTGATTTATTATTGCAACTGAATATTAAATACAATCCATCTAGCAATATTACATATCATTATTACACTCCTTGAGAGCCCGTTTACAGTGAAACGCAGTCCCTTCTCATAACAGCATCTTCAACACTGAGCTATAACTGCACTTTAACAGCACTAACTAAGTCCAGTGGTTTTTTTCGCTTGAGTCGCCGGAGTTCATCTTCGTTGTCCAAAACGTAGAGCATGTCCAGGTTGTCATGATTGTGGAGGCGTTGTTCGTGCCTCCTTGAGTACCTTGCGATAATTTCGTGGACTGCTTTCATCCCCAAGTCTCGATGAATATCATCGTTCCTCATGTACCAAGGTGCACGCACTATACTTCTCAGTATTTTATTTTGGAAGGTTTGGATTTTGTTAATGTTTGATTTTTTGGCACAGCCCCATAACTGAATTCCATAGGTCCAGATAGAGCTAAGGATCTGCTTATAAATAAGCAGTTTATTGTGGAGAGTACAATACATCTTTCTGAATTTGATTTTAATTTCCTCTTTTTAGGACGTCCCACAGTAAGACTTGGGCGTCCTTATGCGATCGATCTGGGGTGAAGTTGGACAACACTCAACAGAAAAAAATGATCCGATGCACAGTAGCTCAAAACACCAATCTCTAAGTACCTTCCACTACCCTCATAGGGGACCATCTACACGCTAATCTGGACAATCCTAGAAAATTTCATCAAATTCGGATGAGAAACTAAGTGAGTAGATGTATGTGATTGGATCAAAAAAATACTTAGCCTCGGCTGGGATTCGAACCCGCGACCCCTGGGGGACAGTTGAAATCATGGCTGTTACAAGGAATTCACGTTTGCGCATGCGCAGTCGCTTTTATCAGTCCAGGGATGATGATTTTCATAGGGGACTATCTACAACCTAATCCGCATAATCCCTGAAAATTTCATCGAAATCGGGTGGAAAATGTGGAAGTTATGGCCGTTACAAGGAAATCACGTTTGCGCATGCGCTGTCGCTTCTATCAGTCCGAAGGTAATGATTTTCATAGGGGACCATCTAAATACTAATCTGTAACATCCCTGAAAATTTCATTGAAATCGGATGGAAAATGTTGAAGTTATGGCCGTTACAAGTAATTCACGTTTGCGCATGCTCAGTCGCTTCTATCAGTTCGGGGATGATGATTTTCATAGGGGACCGTCTACAACCTGATCCGCATAATCCCTGAAAATTTAATCGAAATTGGGTGGAAAATGTGGAAGTTATGGCCGTTACAAGGAAATCACGTTTGCGCATGCGCTGTCGCTTCTATCAGTCCGAAGGTGGTGATTTTCATAGGGGACCATCTAAATACTAATCTGTAACATCCCTGAGAATTTCATTGAAATCGGATGGAAAATGTAGAAGTTATGGCCGTTACAAGGAATTCACGTTTGCGTCATGCGCAGTCGCTTCTATCAGTCCGGGGGATGATGATTTTCATAGGGGACCGTCTACACGCCAACCCGCACAATCCCTGAAAATTTCATAGAAATTGGACAATAACTTCGTATAGTTATGCGCGTTACAAGGAATTCATGACAGACAGACAGACAGACAGACAGACACGGAACCAAAATTGTTCAGAAAGGTCTAAAACGCAAAACGCGAGTGGAAATTTTGATTTGGAGAACTTTTTTTTTTCGTCCTTGAAAAGTGAAACAAAGCTTCCGCTACCTTGGTAGACTCGGAAGCAAAATAACCACACAGTAATCCGTTTAGACCATTCTGAATCCAATCCGCGAAAAAAAAACGTCTGCCAAGTGGGTGTGGCACATAGCTTCCTCGTATCCATAACCCGATTGTATAGATGATCCGATGCATAATAGTTAATCTCAAAACACCAATCTCTAAGTACCTTCCACTACCCTCATAGGGGACCATCTACACGCTAATCTGGACAATCCTAGAAAATTTCATCAAATTCGGATGAAAAATTGAGTGAGTAGATGTATGTGATTGGATCAAAAATATTCTTAGCCTCGACTGGAATTCGAACCCGCGATCCTTAGAGCACAAACAAGACTCAATTCTCTGTGCTATTGAACCCTCGTCTCTCTCACAAGAGACCGTTCCTCTATGAATGAATCCCTCTATGAAAAACAATTCTCTATGATTTTCATAGGGGACCATCTAAACACTACTCTGTGACATCCCTGAAAATTTCATTGAAATCGAATGGAAAATGTAGAAGTTATGGCAGTTATTTTTTTTTTTTTTTTTTTTTTTTAATGAATCTCCCCTCAAAGACTGAAGGTCTATTTGACGGAGGGGCACGCCATAAAACTAAATAAATAAATAAATAAAATATAATGGGGAGGACGCCCAGGACTCACCCGACGCCGGCCCTAGGATGATGGATGATGAGGAAGGTGGGGGTGGGAGAGAGGGATGAAGGGAAGTGCCTCTATAAAATGACCACCAGTTTAAATATGAGCCGAGCAGTACGCGTCTGGTGACACTACGGAGTACGCCTACTGAGATGCCCAACTCGCGCAACTCCGTGGCACTTTTCCCGCACCACACTCCGCGCCACGACAAGGGTCGCAGCCATAACCCTGATGTTGTTGGGTTCCACTCCTTTTAGCTCTGACACTGCTTGCCGTAAATCATCTCTATCATACTTTCTTATCTTAGCCCGCCAGGTCTGCTCCATGTCCATGCTGCCATTAACAACCTGGACATCCAGGATAATGCAAGACCTGTCGGGCTTGACGGCAACAATGTCAGGGCTTCTTGCCCTGGTCACTTGGCATGTGGTATAATCTCTCCCTTTCAACATCCCAGCCGCTGGATGACAGGGCACCTGCTATCTGCTTGGCGACCGCATCATGACGTAGGATGCGGCCCCCATGAGTTCGTGGACCACTGCTGCACTACATGATACAGGTGTTCATTTCCACTCCGACAGGCACGGCAAAGGGTATCTGTCATCCCACGACTACCTCTTGAACACCGTACCGCTGTTGGCAGGTGTTGCCACACGGACGGCGTGGAAGTTCCGGTAGTCGCGGGCCCAATGCCCTCCGAAGCCCAATCCACCCATTGGGATGAGATAAGGCTTCGGAGCACTGTCGGAGTTCTTTACCATCTACTGACTCATGCAGCGCAGCAGCGAACTCAGCAGACGAACTGGGTTTTGGAGCAGATGGTGTTGGCTCGGTCGCACCATGCTAACTGCTGCCTGACAAATCAAGACCAGCAGCAACACGGGCGACTCCCAGCTCGAACCCCTGAAGGGCTAGCAGGCGCAGGCGGCGCAGAGAAGGGATACATGCGGAGAGAGACACAATGCCAAGCCCACCGGATTTGACCGGTGCATGGATAAAGGCACTTGGGACACCAGGTGGGAACCTCAGCCAAGAGCGCACAGCAGAGCGGACTTCTCGATCTAATTCTTGCAGCCTCCCCGCCGTAAGCCTGCCAAAGACTAACCCATAGTTAGCTTCGGCAGTAAGTACGTGCGGAGGAGGCGCAGCCTCTGCTGTGGCTTCAGTGGAGCCTTGGTAACGCGGGCTAGCGCTCTACCAAGGTCCACACGGCTGGCAGTGATGGTGGCCACCCCCATGAAGTCGACTCCAAGGTACCGCCAGAACTCCAACACAGATCGAGAAGGAATGGGGGCTTGTCCTATGACAAAACCCCCCATCCACAACCTTCACTTGTGTT
Source organism: Apolygus lucorum (assembly GCA_009739505.2). NCBI lineage: Eukaryota > Metazoa > Arthropoda > Insecta > Hemiptera > Miridae > Apolygus > Apolygus lucorum. Next base: position 40,128,754 of record CM019176.2, read on the forward strand.
GGCGAACCCGACGGGACCAAGGAGACCGACCCACATTTATCAGGGTTGACCACAAGTCCACACCTGGATAGCTGCTTAGCAAATGCATTGAGGGCAATCTGCAAGCCCTCGCGGGTTTCTGCGAGTGGTAGGATAACATCATCGGCAAATTCACGTTTGCGCATGCGCAGTGGCTACTATCAGTCCGAAGGTAGCGATTTTCATAGGGGACCATCTAAATACTAATCTGTAACATCCCTGAAATTTCATTGAAATCGGATTGAAATGTTAGAAGTTATGGCGTTACCAGGAATTCACTTTTGCGCATGCGCCAGTCGCTTCTATCAGTCTGGGGATATATGATTTCATAGGGGACCATCTACAACCTAATCCACATAATCCCTGACAATTTCATCGAAATCGAGTGGAAAATGTGGAAGTTATGGCCGTTACAAGGAATTTCACGGTTTGCGCATGCGCAGTAGCTACTATCAATCCGAAGGTGGTGATTTTCATAGAGGACCATCTAAATACTAATCTGTAACATCCCTGAAAATTTCATTGAAATCGGAATGGAAAATGTAGAAGTTATGGCCGTTTACAGAAGGATTCCAACGTTTGCGCATGCGCAGTCGTCTGTGTATTCATGTCCGAGGATGATGATTTTCATAGGGGACCGTCCACACACCAACCCGCACAATCCCTGAAATTTCATCGAAATCGGACAATAACTTCATATAGTTTATGCGCGTTACAAGGAATTGATGACAGACGGGACAGACAGACAGACACACAGACAGACAGACACGGAACCAAAATTGTTCAGAAAGGTCTAAAACGCAAAACGCGAGTAAAAATTTTGATTTTGGAGAACTTTTTTTTTTCGTCCGTGAAAAGGTGAAAACAAAGCTTCCGCTACCTTGGTAGACTCGGAAGCAAAACCATAGGTGTATGTCTGTGTGTGTGTGTTGTATGTGTGGTGTATGTGTGTGTGTGTGTGTGTGTGTGTGTGTGTGTATGTGTGTGTGTGTGTGAGACAAAATCTTGTGTCGTCTGCACAGGCCTTAGTTCTCAACCGATTTCCTGGTTCTTTTTTGTTCGTCGCGGAAACTATCTAGTTGTGCACTACGTCGCCGGAATTTCGATTTTGCCTTTTAAGGGGAGGAAAGGAGGGGGTTAATGCTCGAAAAACGTGCGTTTTGGGGCATAATCTTGTGTACTCTGCCCAGGCCTTAGTTCTCAAACGATTTTCGTGGTTCTTTTTTCGTTTGACGCGAAATACTATCTAGTTGTGCACTACGGCGCCGGAAATTTGGATTTTGCTTTTTAAGAGGTGGAAAAGGGGGGTTAATGCTTTAAAAAAAAGTCCATTCATGCAGCATGAAATAATGAGCGAATTTTCAAAGAAATCATTCAGTTTATGTGTGGTTAAGAAAAGGACCAATGGTGTTGCAATTTGTTGTAGAAAGTTTTTTTTCGATTCTTGGTTTATATATATGTATATATGTTTTTTTATTACATACTTTTACATCAATAATCGCCGTCCTGGAAGACGTGAAATCACTGGGCTGAAAGCTGAATCTGGGAGCCCGAGAAGCGTTCTGATTGTGGAAGCTCCATATAACATTAGTTATATTCGCGATATGTACGAAAAAATCGTGCGATTTTCATAATACACTGGGTTTTAAACGTTTCTATCGGTGGAGTTGTCGATAAAATATTTGAACGAGGACTTTTTTTTTTTTTTTTTCTTTTTTTCTTCCTTTTTTTTTCTTTCCCCGACACATGATTTTCGCATGAAAATTCGCTAATAATACGCTGCAATTATTGCTGGGTATGCTTTGAAGATGTTAGGAGTCCATATTCATGTTCTAGTCGTCTCTACACGAACTCATAGAGTACCCACACGGCTACTGCATTTCTGGGTACAACAATATACGCGCACGTATTCATTATATATATTATAGCTACAAACTTTCTTAATTTTGGACAATTTTCATTTTTGAAAAATGCATTCATATCAGAAATTTTGTGCTGAATCCGAATATACCACATATTACCATGATTTTCAATGTAAAAACCACAAAAAACGGGAAAACCCATTTTTTGTGAGTGTTTTTTTTGAATTTTGGACCACTTTGGATTGTCCAAAGTGCTGGTTAACGAACTTGACCTATGGTTGTTGTTACAAACATTTTGGCAAAAATTTTAAACAATTACTACTCAAGTTATCGTCCGGAATGACACACACACACACACACACACACACACACACACACACACACACACACACACACACACACACCTATATACATTATATATATAAATATATATATATATATATATATATATATATGATTTTTGGAAAAACTTCAGGGATCGTTTCAGAATGTTCCAAAACGGATTTCAGTGTGAAAATTTTTCGAAAAGTCGATTCTAAATTTTGAGGCCATTGCAATAGCTTCATTTTCCTTGAAAATTCGCTAAAACGTGCGTTTGCGTACGTAATCTTGTAAACTCTGCCCTGGCCCAATTTCCAACCGATTTGCGTGTTTCTTTTTTTTGTTTGACTCAAATAACTCCGATTGTACATGATTTTACAGAGTACCAAAATTCGCAAGGGGATGGGGTGAGTGGGGAATATATTCACACAAATATCCGATTTTTCAATATTTTGGTTCCTTTACTGCTTACTAATTGTACCCAAGCTTTGGAATTGAGGAAAAATTCTCATTATACCTCCGGATTTTCATGAATTATTCTCTGTACCACCATGGAATTAATAGTGGTGCCACCATGGTGCCAGGACATGGTGCCATAATGCCATAAACGCTTATTTCGTGTTTTTTTTTTTTTTTTTTTTTGTGTTCACCTTGAATACGGATGTGAACTTCGACGGACTGCCTACCAAAACTAACAGATGAAAGTTCAATGTTACGACGTATTTCGCTTTGGTGCCAGACTGGCTCCATTGTTG